>CM042187.1:16986684-17026910 GCA_023539305.1 Ilex asprella
ATATATATATATATATATATATATATATATATATACAAAGACAGTAGACCACCGACTCAGACACACGAAGACTCATCAAAACATAGAGAGGCGATAGGAGAGGCAAGACGATCGCAATCACGATGCCGCTGGCGCTGCCGGAGAGAGAGGAAGCAGAAGAACATACCTCGTGGTCGCAGCTCGATGAAGACATGAGGCTCTGCGTGGAAAATTCGAGCCTTAGATCTGCGTGAAAAACCCGAAAATTGTTAGATCCGCTCAAATCTGGACTCAATATAAATTACTCAAGTCTTCTCCTTTAATTTCCCTGTCTCTTCAATTTCGTGTGGTGCCTTTCTCTCTCTTCTCTCTGTTTTTTTTTTTTGCTTGAAAGACCTGGACACCGAATCTGTACTGTTTCGACCGAAACGGTACTGTTTCGACCAAAACGGTCCGACACAGTGCCGTTCCGCCCGAAACATTGGAATTTAGGGATTCAACCACTGTTTCGTGTCAGAGTGTTGAAATTCCGAAACGTTTCGGATGTTTCGGACGTGTTGACACGAGATTTCGAGCCTTGATTGCAGGTAAAAACAAGTAGAAGGCCTCCCTTTGTAACATATCATAAGTATTAAGCTTACTTCTTTAGGTTTCTGCATGGCAGATGTTGACATTTTACCAATAGCACAATCAAACTTGGAGAGTCCATGTAACAATATAAACTTCTAACCAGGTCAGAATAAACAAATTAAAATCAAATCCTAAAAATCCAAGTGTGCCCATCGAAACAACATAATTTTTAATTTAAGACTTCAAAACTGACTGGTTAGCAGCTAGTTTAGTAGGTCTCAAGCTCTCTATAAAAATTTCAGCAGCATTTTAGAGGTGCTGGAGTGTAGATAGAGGCTGATGTGTGTTTTAGGTCAGCCTATAGAATAGTCAGCCAAAACTGTGATCAGAATATAATGCGCTCAGCAGGCTGAAAAGTTAGAACATATAAGAAGAGTAAACTTGATCAAAAAATGTAATATTTTGTTGATGTGAACGTAAGTGGGATCTCATAATAGAAGGGCCACCTAAAAGTCATGATCAACATCAAACAAAGCAGGAAGTCAAAAGGGTCAGTCATATTGTACAAACATGAATGGATATATCCAAATTGGCCTGATAAATACTTGCATGATCATAAGGAATAACTGCAAGAGGATGAGTATATGGGCCTGACTTTTGCCGGGTTGCAATATGATGCATACAGAGTGTTTCAAACAAAAATGCAGAACTCTATTCAATCTGAATCAAAAAGCTTAGCAGGTCATTTGTTTACAAGTATCATTACAAATTAGCAGGTAAAAATGAAGAGGTGATTGCAAAAGCCAAACAGGGAAAAATATGTATTTAAAATCGAAACTGTTAATGCAATTCAATCCAAAAACTGACCCAATAAATTCAGTTTAGATTTGAGAAATGTAATCATGAAAGGCACTCAACATATCCAACAAAGAACAACATTTCATGCACTTTTAAGATCTAGAACCATGCTACCTTTGCAAGTTTTGTAACCATTCCAATTGATGCCTTCCGAACAGAGTCCACTTTACTCATTATCCCTTCTGTTAGCAACAAAGGTAACACAACATCCATTGCTTGCCTTGCATCTGATGTTTGTGTGAGAGACACATCACATAGTCTCATTGTTAGTGAAGAAACAGCACGGCATAATTTGTCACCAGAGTTTCGAACAGTTTCCTTTATGTCATCCATGGCACGAAATGCAGCTATCCATACCTTCTTCAAATGCTTCCCAACCTATAGGACGTAGATACATCAAAATACATAAATGAAACAAAAAAACCATTGTGATAGCACTTAACCAATATGAAAATATAACTATAGAAATGAACCACAGAGCATCCAGAAGTTAGTGCACATGAAAAGTATTTACAAAAAGATCAAAGGACCATCACCTAGTCACCTAGTTCGGCCCCCATTAATTGATGGTATTGAGAGGGGTGAACTGGTACATCCTAAACATTGGCATTATTTACACGAAGTAGCTAACATTACAGTCGAACCAAAAAAGTCACCCTCAAGGTGGCAGTTTTAAACTGAACCCATGGACAAAGCACCAATTCCAAACATAGCTATTCTATAGATGCTATGGTACATAATCAGTTGTATGACATAGATGTGCTTTGGTAAACTCTGGTGAGGTCAAGCACCATAGCTATGATAGCAATCCAGTAACATAGAGCTAGAGAATATGACATAGACAAATAAATTTGGAAGAAAGCCAAAGTATTTTTTCTTAAATATTTCAAGGTTGTTGAGTGCTCTTCATGATCAAGATCTATTTGATGGAACATTTTCAACCTAGTTTAGTAACATATTGTGTGAAACTGCAAAAGATTGGAATGTTGCAAACGTCATTTATTGCTAATACAATAAAATGTGTCATGTTTACACAAGGTATCAGCATAAAAAAGCATTTGTTTTCCCAAGTAAATCTGTGACACTTATCTCCCACTAACGCGTTCTTACGACTCTTAAAAGTGATCACATCATTTATTGCTAATACAACAAATATATCTATGTCATGTATACACAATCTATTATCATAAAAATACATTTGTTTTCCCAAGTAAATCTGAAACAATTATCTCTCACTAACGCGTTCTTACGGTTCTTAAAAGTGATCACATCTTTAAAGTTATGGGAAAGTGCAGGTCCTTTCATTCACATTCAATATGAATATGAGATTGTGAATATTGTGCATTCTAATATCCTGCTCAATACTACAAGCTTTTTGTTTTTGCACTCAAAATACTGCATAGAAAAATTTCAATAGAAAATGATATTATATTGGATATATTACACTCACACCCAATGACAATTGGCTTTATTACACGGACACCCCCTCACATTTCAAAAATTACACTAAAACCCCTTGACATTTGAAACTTATAACAACCACACCCCCTCCAACTAATAGACGTTAGAAAGGTTAACGGTCAAAGCTAATGTCATCAATATTAATTCCTAAAATACCAAAAATACCCTTTAAATATATGTTTTTACCCCAAAAATTTATCTCATCTCTCATTTATCATTTCTCTATTTTATATTTCATATATAAACTAAAATTTTCTCAATTAAATGTTATATTTCACATTTACATTTAAACTAAAATTAAATGTTGAATGAACCACCCACCGTCGCCTCCCCACTACGGAACCACCACCATACTTCCCTAAAAATCATCACCACCACCATCACCTCCTTCTCCTTTCTATCTCTCTCATACACATAGCACCACCACTGGTAACAGAATAACCTCATTACCGTTCCACCACCTCCATCTTCATTTTCACCTCCACAAATACACAACCACCATATCAAGAACTGGTTCTTCTCTCTCTCTATATATATATATACACACAGAGATAGAAAGAGAGAGACTAATCATTCACCATCGGTCCACCACGTAATCCCACCCATCACCATCGGTACCTACCAAAACTTCCAAACTCAGTCAGACTCCAAAAACTTCCAAACCCACAACCACCAACAACACAGAGAGAAAGAGAGAACAGAGACAGAGGAAGAAAGAGAATAGAGACAGAGCACATTACACCACCACCACCACCATCTTTAATTTCTCCTCCACAACAATAAAACACACACACAACCATCACAGTCGAGCAACTCCACCACATTCTTCTCCTCCACCTCCATTTTCAACTCCTCAACCACACCACATACAAACTCAACAATCAAAATCGAACCCAACAACCACATTCTTCTCCTCCACCTCCATTTCCATTACCCACCACCAATCGTCGTCTCTACACCGTGAAAACCGTTACCACCTCCTCTCTCTCCCTGCCTGTGTGTATATATATATGTATGTATATACATATATAAACACACATGCACACACAAAGATGGGCTGAGGGAGAGAGAGAAGACTGATTGGGACCGCAAGTGAAAGAGAGAGAGTTAGAGAAGGATTGGGGTTTAGGTTTGAGTTCACTTGTGGGAGCGAGAGAGAGAGAGTCAAAGAGGGATTGGGGTTGGGTTTAGCCGTTTAGGTTTTGTGTTAAACAGAGGGGTAAAGATTTGGGTTTGGTTTTGAGTTTGTGTTTGGGTTAAACAGAGGGGCAAAGTTGTCTTTTTATTAGGAGAGTTAACTTTGTCTAACTATTGAGGTTTCAGTGTAATTTTTGAAATGTGAGAGGGTGTCCGTGTAATAAAGTCAAATGTCAAGGGAGTGAGTGTAATTTACCCTATTATATTCCATTACATAAATTACCCGTCAAATATCAGTTTGAAAATTCAAAAAAGAATGAAAAAAGATCTAAAAAAAATACCACTGAAAATTACAACGGTGAATAGAAGGGCAATAGAATTCCTTGAAAACATAATGTCCACTGAATGCTAGTTTTTTTATATTCAGTACAAGGAAATATACAATGACAACTAAGAATGGAATGTATTTTGCAAGAAATGTAGTAAAATTTAAATGGAAATAATGTATTTCAATCAGTGTAAAAACTGAGTATCGAAATTAAAGGAAATTTTTCAATAGAAAATCCAAGTAACATGAGCAGGAACGAAGACTACTGCAAACTTGAGAAGTTAGATTAACGCCATTGGAAAAATAAAAAAAGAACATTGACATTGAAGAGAATGCGGCACTGCATGTCCCAATGGCAGGAGGACATGAGCAGTAATACACAGATCTACAAACAACAAAAAGGGAAATACACTAGAGTGCCTATCTTTTATGGTTTCTAAAACTTAAAACCTCTTAACATAACTTATAGCACCTCTGCCCCATAATAGGGACCTTTTTTTGGTGTTAGAAAACTTAGCCTCATTGAAAACATCAATGTACTATATTATCTACACTCCAAATATATCCTATACTAGGCTAACATTGGAAACAGAATTTGGGAGGAAAGTTCAAATATTTGAATTAAAGTGGAGGATGCTCTTGGTCAAAAATTCCTAATACAATCTAAATGTATCTTCGTAAGAAATTGGCTTTTCAAACCGGGTATTCACTTTTTGGAAGAGGGTGTGGTACATACATTCGTGCATATCCAGCATATGGAGCAGGAAATGTGTGTGTGTGTGTGTGTGTGTGTGTGTGTGTCTGTGGTGTACATCTGCATCATTTATGAATAATAACGACTCTATTATACCTCTATGTAGATCCGATTAAGGTTTAGGTGATTATCACACTTGAAAAGGGGTAGCAGCTAAAATGAATGAGGTGTCAACATGAAAGTAAGTGGAAACTTTGGCCAATAAATGATAGTGATTGTATAAATTATCTTTTTAAATATGCATCTTTCGTTCTATGAAATGAAAGTTTATTTTCCTAACAAAAAACAGATAGTGCTTGTATATATTATTATTATCACAGTAAAAAGTTCAAGATTAAGAAAAGAAAATGCTGCAACCGATTCTCTTGATGCTGACGTGCACAGTAGATCCAGGTCAGCTGACATAGTACTTATACTTCATTAAATTCCTATTCTTAGCTCTTCGAATTCAATTTGTTTTCTTAGATACACAGAAAAATGGAAGTCAATATATTTTATCCAGATGGAAAATGATAATACAATTCTTTGCTATTTACTTTAGAAGTCAATAGCACATCCTTTGTCATGTGCTTCAACCATGAATTATCCATCACATCATGGCAAAGTTCAACAAAATCCTGGTTGTTGAAGCTGATCTAGTGATATGAAAATTGAGACAATGAGTCTCCTCAACAGCATAGTCATACTTGAACTATTTTCTAACTATTTTAGTTCTCTAAGGGTCTTCCACACCAGAAAATACATTTATCTATGTTCAACTGTTCAATACAGCACATTCAGACACATACAAAATCTTGCTCCCATGACCATGAGAAATAATCATTCCTGGCACCAGCTGTGAATTTCAAAATGCAACTCTCCTGTATTAGTTCAAATTCGTTGTTTCCAGGTTATGCTTTCAAGTTTTCCCAGGAATTACAACAAATATTTAATTAGGCATCTCACCAGTATGCAAACTGCTTACAGCCCATGAAATGTTTTCAAGCTGCTAACCTGATCAAATTTACGTCCTTGGATTATATCTGCGAGAGCAAGACAGGAAGCCTCACGTGAACGCCAAAGCCTGGATCCACATTGCATCAAAAGATCATCAATAATAAGGTCCAAGTATTCATCAATGGTCCTCTTTGAGTCTGCCACCAGTGATTTCCAGATGTGTGCCATTGCATCCTAAAGCAAACGAGAAACTAAAGCTATGACCAACGGGAAGTATGAAAAAATTGGACAACTTTTGAAAAACTTAAAAAGAAGTTCAAAAAAAAAAAGTAAAGAAACAATTCAAGCAGGGAACTACCACGACATGTGGAACTGCACATTGAAGTATAAGCAACAAACTTTGCATACACAAAAGTATATTAAAGAAACTTGAACAATTGATGAATATATCAATTTCCCTGGTACATGAAGGATGTGTACCTGCACATTTTTATCTGGATCATACTGGTAACGAACCAACCTTGGAATTAACAAACGTAAGTGTGGCTGTAGAGCATCCCCTGCTTGCTTGGCTATCTTAGAAAACCCAAAAGCAGCACCTCGTTTAGAATTCAAAGAAGCTTGATAGTTGGCTAAATCCATGAACTTATAAATTAGGTCTGGCTGCCCCATCTCATTCGCCAGACTGCAGAGCTCCTTGTAAGTGCTGAGTTTGCCACCATTAAGACCTTCACCAATGGCACCCTCTTGGAACACTTCAGAATCTTCAACAAGCTGAATAACAAAAAAAACACGAAATTTTAGACGTTGAAGAAAAAGTAAAAATTTACAAAAATGGAAGCACAAAACACAATACAGTATATGTATTTGTCCTGACCTTGACAGCTCTTTTCCTCTTCCCTGAACCAGTCAAAGTTCCCACTAGTGCATTTACTAGGTTCTTCTTCATGGAAGCATCACCAAGTTCATACACAATGCTCATGCCTTGGGATGCCAGATCCTGTGTAAGTTCATTTTGCTCACCTAGTAGGTGTGAAAATGCTTCCTGCATTCATACAAACAGTTTCTCAAATGGTTCCCAAGACTAGGCAAAGGAAGTTTTCTAAAAGAAAATAAAAAAAAAGGCAAGCTTGAGGGGGAGTGTTAGTGAGCAATACTAGAGTATCAGTAAGGGGTAACTGGATCATTATAGTGAATAACCTGTCTACAAATATATAAATATATGCAGCCTTGTTAAGTAGCAGGAATCACCTTTGAACCCAAACATACACATCCTCATAGAAAAAGAATTGTGAAATTGATAGCCCCCAAATAGCTACTGTACACTGTTCAGGAGAAAATTTTATTTAGAGGATGAAATTTTGGTATCGGAGTTGTGATCTCCCCTAGTAGATGCCAATATCTCAACAGCTCCATGCAGAGTATCCTAATCCAAGTATGGATGGCCTGTGACTCGAAGCAGGAGTGTGCTTTTAAATCACCACTACTATCTGAGAAATAGATAGATGGAATGCCTTGAACTGGAGGGAAGTTGTGCCTTTGCAACATCGCACTACTCTAATAGGTTCTCACCATAATGCCCCTACCGTTCAGCCAAAGTAAAAATTAGAATAGACGGGCTTTGTAGAAGTCGCGGTTGTCATGATTCAAAGTATCGGCCGATACCAATATGAGTCGGCCAAGTCGTATCTAAATCGGCCAATACAATTCCGCAACGTTGTGGTATAAAACCTGAATCTCTCGTCAAGTTCAACATTTTATTTTAGGTTCTATTGTCTGATACCGTGCCGCGATGCAGTGACCGATGTGTCAGAGCTCTCCAAGTCGATAACCAATACCGCAACCATGCAACAAGTCCTAGACATATCCATTTCATGATCCCTAAACAAACATAAGATAATGTTCCCTTTTGTGGCAGTAAACAAATTCTAATTACTAGGAAATTAAATAATATACAGATCGCAAAATTGTTCAAATTTATATACGAGAACTAGAAAATATGGCAGAGACATCTCTTTCAGGGTATGCTATGGAGCTAATAACAAACCTGGATCTCTGGCAGCAAAAGTTGAATAGTTGGATGATGACCACAATACATTGTTAGCGATAGTAGCCAGACAGTTCCAGCACAGCGCTCCTCCTTCTTGTTACTGTATAACAGAACATCAAAAAGCTTTCTGGTAATCACATCTCTAACACTGGCATGGCTATCTTCATTGTCTTGAAACTCCATAAAGCTACACCCTGACAGAGACGAGGACACGTCTCCCATGAGAAAGTTTGAACTCATGGAAAGTGAAGTATAATTGGTTTTGAGGATCATATCAGCCGTAACGGGAACACCACCCCACAAAAATGAAAGAGCCTCCCCAGCTGCAAACAAGATATCCTCAACCTGCTCAACCCAAAATTAGAAAAGAGAAGGCTGTTTTACATTTTTGAGTACAAAACTTAATGACGCCTCTTGCTAAAAGGTTCACAATACTGAGATGACAACACATCCAGAACAAGAAGGAATTTCTACACACCTTTGACCGGCAAACACAGAAAATCAAATCAAGGGCAATGTTTAGATGTGAAAAAGATGATTCCTTCACACCCATATGCCCCAGAGAGATAAGAATTTTTTGGATCGCTTTGTTATCATCACCAACAAGAAGCTTGCTCAACTTTTCATTCAACAATGTCAAAATGTCAACTGCTTTTAAACAAAAGGTGAGAAAGATTATAACCACTTCCAGAAATATATGATAAGCATGCATCAAGTAACTCCTGGACTTTCAACAGAAAATGCAAACTTCACCTGAAGTAGAGGCCTGAGGTAGCATAGGGAGTGGAAAACAAAGTCCAATATGACCCAGTGATTGCATGGCTACAGAAGCCAGTGTTGCGGTCTCAGAGTTAGCAACACCAACCAGACCTTTCACTGTACTTTGAAGCAATGACTCTGAGATCTGCAAGAGATGAACATTAGATGTAATCTGATACAAACATATCAAGAACGCAAACTAATGTTATCAAACTAGTAGCAAGCCCAAAACATAAAATAAACCGTAATAAATGGCAGAAAGCTCAACCACCAAACATTTCTATTTCTTATCCAAAACAGAGTAATGTTGAACAGGTATCAGAATTGGCAAATTACAGCACATTCAAAGTATTGACCATAGTACTCCACCATATCATTTGCCAATTATGGGGCATGGAAAGCAACATATACAAAGCAGCAAGACTCATGACAATGGAAGAATTCCTTTAATAATCTTGGGGTATGAAACCGATGTGTGACAGGAATCACTTCTAGATGGCAGAATCTTGAAATATGAAAGCCAATGTGTGACAGGAATCACTTCCGAGGAACAATCATTTTCTTGACTTATTGAAATCTGATGGTACTATTTAGCAGTCCTCTTGTGCAAAACATTCCTGAACAGAATGGTGTGGCTAATGGAGATTGCTCGCTCATTGCTCTTATCTACATCAATTCCCACTTCCTTTTGGGAAGAGGTTATTCTCACTGTTGTTCATCTAATTAACCAGATTCCCTCTATTATTAATACGGGTATTTCGCCTTTTGAGCAGTTATGTGGAAAACCTCATGATTATTTTGATTTGTGTGTCTTTGGCTACGTTACTCTGATGCGGGTGTGAGTATTGGGTGCGGGTGTAAATTTAGGTGTCTGACATCTCAAGTCAAAAAATAGTGGATACGAGGATATGAATTCAAATTTGGATACTGGTACGGGGATACGGTCAAATTTTATTTTGTAAGAATATTTTTACTTTTTTACCCCGAGCAAGTTTGCTTGTTACATTATGGGGCTTTTCAGACTTTTCACCCCAAAAAAAATACCATTAGGTCATTTAAGTCCAAGCCACCCATTCAATGATATATTAACCCCAATTAAAAGAGAGAGAGGGAGACGAACAAGGATTGTCTCAGACGAACGAAGAGTCGAAGACTTCGGAGAAGCCTTCTCGTAGAGACGAACACTTCGGCAAAGCCTTCTCGCAAAGACGAAGACTTCGGCGAAGCCTTTACATAGCGACGAAGACTTCGACCTGGTATGTAATTCAACTGCCACTTGATTTTTCCTCAATCTATTGGCTTTTTCCTCCCTTTTGTAATCTACAATGTGAGATTTGGTATTTGATTGGGGTTAGAGTTTTAATTGGGGGTTTCCTTTTTTGATTCTTGAGTTGATTTCTCCCATTTGTTTCCATCATTGGTAGATTTCTACACATATCTAGTTTCAATCTTCATTGTTCTTCTGTTCTTCACTTCTTCATCTTGAAACTCACACGTGTCCGGAATAAAATTACCATACCGGACACAAATCCCGTATCCGCACCCGTGTCAGATCGTGTCGACACGACTACTCCCAGAAAAGAGGCGAGTCCGAGTAACATAGGTCTTTGGTAGTAAGTTTTACACTTTTTGCGAAAGCTGAACGCAATAAGTTATCTGCTCATTCTTCTATGTGTATCTTTCTTGATTATGGTGATGGACAAAAAAGATATTGTTGTTATGATCCTATTGCCAGAAGATTGTATGTATCTAGATATGTGGTCTTTCTTAAGCATATTCCATTCTTTTCCATTCTTTATTTCTAAGTCCTTCAATAGATCTGACCTTATATATATCAACCCCTTCCCTGATGATACTTCTAGTGATTCTAATAATCATGACATGCTCACTTCTGATTTTCTTTCTTCGTCTCGGTCTTCAGTGGTGTCCACTATTATTATTCACACTTACTCTCGCATTAATAAAACTAACCCATACAGTTACAGCCCTTTTACCTCTTTCAGTTGTCTTTGTCGGCCTCCTTTCTCTTCTCGTATCCTAAATACATTCGTAAGTATCCTAATTGCCTTGGTTTTTCTAACAATTGCTATTCTTCTAATTTTTGTTCATTTTTATCTTCCATTCATTCTTTTTCTGAGCCTACCTCCTATCAAGAGGCTTATCTTGATCGGTTGATCTTCTTTGATAGCAAGTTATGAATGCAGAACTTTATGCACCGCATAAAATTGGGACATGGAATCTTGTGTCTTTACTGGTCAGTAAGCAGGCTGTTGGTTGTCGGTGAGCGTACAAAATTAAAACCAAAGTCGATGGTTCTATTGAAAGATATAAAGCTAGATTGGTTGCTAAACATTTTACACAGGAATATGACATTGAATACAAGGATACATTTGCTCATGTTGCAATGATAACTATTGTTCGTATTTTAAGTGTTGTAGCAGTTATTTGTCAGTGGAAACTATTTCAGATGGATGTCAAGAATACTTGTCTGAACGGTGAATTTGCAGAAGAGGTTCATATGGTTCCTCCGCCTAATCTCCCTCAAATTCCAAGAGGGGTATGTAAACTCAGAAAAATTTTGTATGGTCTTAAACAGGCTCCATGGACTTAGTTAGAGAAATTCTCTACGGTGATCTTTGACTTGGATTTTTGCTCAAGTAATCATAGCTACTTTTTTTCTTCATTCTACTTCCGCTAGTCAGATTGTTCTCCTCTTATATATTGATCATATGATTATTACTAGGAAATATTCCGGGGGTATTTCAATCTTGAAGGCTCAATTACAACAATAGTTTGAGATGAAGGATCTTGGTCCCCATCGATACTTTGTAGGCATCGAAATGACTTCGTCCCCAAAGGGTTATCTCCTTTCTGAGTCAATTATATCGCTAATATTTTTCACAAGACCCGATTAACAAATTAGCTCCACTTCTGCTATGGAGTTTCATGCTGACTGGACAGATGATGCTATTGATCATAAATTCACCACTAGTTTCTGTGTCTTTTTGGGTGATCCCTTATATTCTAGAAAAACAAGAAGCAGACTATTGTTATTCGTTCTACCATTGAGATTGAATATCGTGCTATTGTTACTTCTACGTTGAAGATAGTTTGATTGCTACTTCTACGTTGAAGATAGTTTGATTGCTACTTCTACGTTGAAGATAGTTTGATTGAGATAGTTGCTTGCCAATCTAGGTGTTTTCTTTTGTGGTCATACTCCTATGTATTGTTGCAACAAAAGTGTCATTCAGATTTCACACAACTTTATTTTTTCCATAAGACCAAGCATATCGAGATTGACTGTCACTTCGTGCGTCACCATCTTCAACTTAAGACTATTTCCTTACTTTTTGTTTCTTTCACTACACACTTAGCAGACTTTTTCACGAAATCCCGTACCAAGCCGCTTTTTTTATTTTTTTCTTGACAAACTCTTGATACTTCCTACAGTCACATCATGATTTTTGAGGGGGTGTTAAGATTGTAATTATATTTATTTATCATTAAGGGTAGTCTAGTTTTTTCCTACCAGTAGGGTTCCTTATATATTATTTTTTGTACTCACTTTTTATCATTATAGAGAATATTAGAGTGCCGCATCTGGGTTTTCTCTTCTTCTATCCTATCTACATGTGGCTTTTTTTCTTTGCACTAGCTGATCTATATTTTCACTTTTTACCTTCCGAAAAATAAAAAGTAAAGAAAACACCAACATTTGTACCAAGCGTCCTGAATGCATTTCAGATGAGGTGTAAACAAAAAAACATTAGGACTGAAATCAAAATCATATGACTTACAGTAGGTGTTCTTGACATGCAGGTTGCAGTAACATATCCTAAGGCGCACAACACTCCATGCTGCATTTCAAACCTGAATAATATGTTAAAATTAAGTGGTGACCTCATGAATACAGACAACCTATATTGAAATTCAATGCAACACCCATGTATCATGTCAGAAGTACAAACGTTTTCTATAAGAATCAAAATTTTATAGATACAGAGAAGATTACAAAAACAAACACAGTGGTGGAAAAGGAGTCCAACCAACATGCAGATTAAAACTACAAACCTCAACTTAGGTGATCCATCAAGTAACGAAACTAGCTCACAAATTAGATCAGATGAAGCTTTAATAGGAAGAGCACAGGAAGCAATTCCAAGCAAACGTGCTATAGATTCACGGGTGTCGAAGTCCACATGACCAAGCAATTGCTTTAGCCACAGTATTTTATCAGCATAGCGAGATGCTACCATCTGTACATGGAAAGCTTACATAAGAAGGAAATACTTACATAGGAGAAGCAAACAAAAAGAGGAGTTGAGAAATCCATGAAATCTACCTCTGGTATATGAGATGCTACTGTAATTAATGCCTTGGAGGCATTAGAATGCAATTCAACAGAGCCTTCATATGCCATAGCATGTTCTAGCAGCAAACACATTTGACCCACCGATGGTAAAAACTCGGACATTCTGTCCACTGAATTCTTTTGCTCCACATCTGCCTTGAAGCAATTCAACAAAAATTTAATCATAGCAACGTACATTTTGGATGGGAAAGACAACTTTACTTCCCTCATTTCGCTGGAATCTAACAACCCTGATTGCTGTTTAAGAATATAATCTAGCATGTCTCCAAGTTTTGGGTACTTGACATTGATATTTTCACCATTAGTTCTATTTTGATCTTTACCCAGAAAAAGACCATCGAGTGCCATTTCCCTGAACAAAAAACAAAAACAAAACCCATCAATAATCAACCATTCTACCTCACAAAGAAACCATATAAAAGCTAACATCAGATGACAGAAGTGACAAATATATTGGTATGATGAGATCAACAAAGTATCTTATGGAATGGTTTTAATTTGTTTCATTTCCTTTCCTCTTTTTAAGGTTTCACTTCTTCATTTCTATTCTTTCTTTTTGTCTTCTTTTGTGTTGGGGCAGGGGTCCACGGAGTTAATTTGCCTTCCCAAGGTTACTCAAAATAACAGGGATCCACTGACATCCCTCAACCTCTTTTTGCTTATATTAGCCCATTCATCCCCTCCAACAGTTTGACTGTCAAGTTGGTTAGAATATAATTACATTAAAATAAGCTTCGGAACAAAATACTGCTCATTATTCATCAGTAACTGACAATGAACGAGGACAAAAGTTCATTATTAATGCCTTCGTCGAAAAGTAGGACAAAACTGCACCTATTAAATAATTTAATGGTGGAATCATTTTCCAAGCTACACTAAACGATGCAAGAGAAGATAAGTGAGTATGTCACTAAACTAGCATCTAGGTCAATGCAATATCCTATAATGTCAACAAAAGTCCTTTCAACTTCGAAAAACCTTGGGGAAAACATTTCGATTTTCCCAATTACCTTCTAGGGCATTTTACTACATTACCACTAGTGTATTTGAATAGCTACATCTTGTGGAGATGAATTGCTACAATAACTCAGTGCAGCTTACAAGCTACATGATATTCAATCGATTTTAATCGTAGTTTACGCAACAGAATATCCGGTATTTTTTAAATTCAGAAAACTCAAATCCAATGTTAACCAAATTCACATCAGGTCCTTCTAATCTTGATACAACCCTGAATGACTTTCTGCCAGACTAAAATTTCTTGAAACCTATTATTATATTACATGTTCCTCTCATGCAGATCATACTTGTTAATGAGAGGTCCAACCGACACATCAATTTCAAATTTCAATGTAACTACAATTTGAAGCACTATTGATTAGACATCACTCATTGCCGACTGTCTTAAAATTTGGCAAGCACAATTGGGAATGAGAATAGCAAGTAGCTTGGCACTTAGCAGTGGGTTATGGGAAATGTGATCCTTTAAAGTGTAATACTAAGAAATTTCACGCAAGGTGTAAATGGATCCAGTTCTTTAGCTTTCACATTCTTCTCGAACATTCTCCATGGCCTTATTACTTCTAAGCAATTAAAAAAAAGCCAAATTAGTATCAAAGGAGCATGACTAAGGACTTGACTGATTGAATTCTCAGCCAGGTTATGTATCAGTAGCTGACATCCACTCCATTGGATGAATATATTTTAATGTGGATATATGGAGATAATTCGGTCACTTTGGAGATTGTCATTGAAAAATAGGTTTCTTACTGCAGTTTTTTTTAACATCAGTCCATTAACTTAAAGTAAAACAACATGCAGGCTAACCATTGCCCAAATTCATAGGAGAAGGAGAAGAGGGAGAGGAAGATGTGCAACAGAAAATAAAAGGGTCCATAACAATAGAGATGGCAAGGACATATCAAAACCCTTAACACTGTAAGCCTCCGAGTACAAATAAATTCCTAAAGGCAAAATCAACGATATGTAAATATGAAAATTGCATCATGACTAAGCATAAAGTGAATTTATTAGATAAAAGAATAACAAGCTACCTTATATCCAATCTAGAATCTGAAGCGCCAAGCATACAAATAAACCGACTTGGGCAATGCTCCGAGTCAAACAGGGATACTGCCCATCTGATAGCACAAAAACGTACTTCACTTTGTTCCTTGTAAACAAAAGAAGAAAAATTTTCAGTGCCGATGAAGAAGTTTTCCCCTGAAACCTAATGCTGTCATATAATAACAGAAAGACCTCTATAACTAAACAACAAAGTGAAACCAAATCAAACAACACAGGTCTAAGGCAACAAGCTGTTAATAATTGTACCACTTGAGAATTTATCAGCAGAAGTGACTCTAGATCCTTCAACACGGTTGCATGTGCCCCCTGACACGCAAGTAAGAAACCCTCAACAATGAAATCAAGAGGTGAAACAGAATAAATTACAACCTGGACAGCAAACAGAATGTAATACCCTATATGCTAGAGCAAGGGAATTGGTGGACTCTTGGATAACAAGACGATGAAACTGAGCTTCCAATTTTAGAGCATCAAAAAGCCGCACAGCCATGTCAGCTTTATCTCTAATAGAACAAGCAGGTACCATTAGGTCGCGCCATCAAGACAAAACAGAAATTACCAACAGAAAATAAATAAAACCTGAAAAGTAGAGGCATGCGCTGTGCAAGCAATCCAATAGCTTGAAAGGCAAAGGTTTTGGTGTCCCTAGCAATTGCATCTGGATGAACGTGATTATATGGATCAACAGGTCAATTATAATGCTTCCACCAATAATTTAAGATCACACTGATGCACTAAAAGTAGACCTGATTCCGAAGCTGAATTACTATCTAGCGACTTTGCAATCCCATTCAATATAACAGGGCCCATAAGCTTCAGCTGATCCATTCTTGCCTGGATGAGTATGAATAATATCATGGAAAAGGACGGAAATCTATGTTTAAGGATGTTTGTCCATGCACAAGCAAACTTAGGGAGACAAAATGAAAAAGACAATTCAAATTAAGTATAAACAGAGAAGAAGAATATTTATAAGCAACTGATGACTGACTGAATATTGTGCAACATGGTTTATTATGAGAGAAGCATAAAACTATCTTTCCATTTCTTTGAGCTGCCTGTGTTCAATATACTTTCAAATTGGTAGTAATTGACTTGTACCTATTATCTAGCATAGCACATTCAAATTCTCAGAATAACTTATTGGATTCAGTCGAGCAAAGCGCAGATGGGATGGCACTGAGATGATACCAAGTTGCAACACGCAAAAGACCAATATGAATCTGGAGAGGCTGGTGGATAACGTTTTTCTACAGATTTTAACAAGAATGCCAAACAACCCAAAGTTACCCTATTCTCCTCCTGGCCCCCACTCCAAAAAAAAAAAACCACATCCATTGGAAGTAACCACTCATCATACACTAATAAAGCTTATTCTCTATCTCTCTCCTACCTCATAAAATGCAATATTGTCTTGGGTTTCTACGGGGAAGCTAGCTTTGCACAACAGGGAACTTTAGTATTGATTTCTTCAACCGAAAAAAATTATGGTTAATTAAATTTTTCACCCCTAAAGAACCACATTTTCCCATTTTTGTCGTCAATTTCTTCCTTCACACATTGTAGATGCTCCTACTCAGTCCCATTAGAAATGCAGCCCAAATTGATCACAGAAACTGCCACGTGTGTAGCACGTGAGTGTAGGTTAGGGGCTTTCATATCATTGTAGTTTTTCCAGGATTAGGTATAAAATTTACTGTGTTACCTTATATGAATCATACTAAATTCTTGTATATGCATAAAATTAATATATAGAGAGTAGATATTCTCTCTCCTAAAGACCTCTCTCGTCTATGATCCGCAAAAAACCACCGGATTCGCTGGTGCATAGAGTCAACTAAAAAGTTGAAGTTGAAGTTGAAGTGATGGGTTTCTTGCATATCTGTGGTCAATGATGGAAGTGATTGTGGTTGTAGGTTTGATTTGTGAAGGTGATTTGTTCAATGGAAGGGTGGAAGGCCGAGTTGGCTATGGAGGTAGTTCAGATAGGTTCAATGTGACGTGGATTTTAGTGATGGATTACGATAGATTCTGAGTGGAGGGACTGTGAGGGATTTGAGTGAGTGTTCCGACGATATTTTCTATAAGTTTGTGCTTGCATGTGTGTGTACTGTATGGATCAGAGTACATGACGATACTCTAGAGGTAAAAAGTGCAATTAACCCCAAAAAAATTATATTGCGTCTAAAATCCATAAATCTTATAATATATAGAGTAGGGATCACAATTTCGTTACAATGTATAGTTTCGGTGAGTTTTCAATGTTTCGGAAACATTTCAGAAACAAGATGGAAACAAAGAAAAAATTTTAAAATTTGTTTCTGAAACAATTGTTGAAACAACCAAAACATAGGTCGAAACACACTGAAGCACCTCGAAACATAAAATTTTGATATTCAATCAATGATTCGTTTCGATTTACATGAAAATGAAAAGGTTTCGAATGTTTCGAAATGGATTTAATTCCTTGATATGGAGATAGGTTTGTGATGTGCCTTTAAAAGCATATGCATGCAGCTTGTAAATTAAGGAGAAACTACATCAAACATCCTAATTTTCTTGATATTATTAAATAAAAAAATCCATTCCCAGAAACGAGAAGGATCACAATTTTGATGAGGGAAATGAAAAACGAGTGCATGAAGTGTGGAAAGATGATGAGGATGATGTTGAGTGAACAATATAGGAAACGATGACAACAATGATGATGATGATGACAAATCTCTATCTATTAGCTATTACACATCATACATGTACTTCTGGATTGTTCTTGATTCTTAATTTCTTATTATGAAACTAGTGTAGAATGTCGTAGCAGACATGTTTTGTACCTCTACATTTGATTTTTGGGACAACGTTGCTCATGGAATGGAATGGTGCATCTCACCTTATGATTACATGTTCATAAGTTGGGGCCTTTTTTTCAAATTTTCGTACAATGATGGATCATTTTGAGGGCATATATGAGATTTTATGATCACAATCAGGAGGTAATTAGCTATTAAAGCTGGATTCCCAGAATATTAATATTACTGAGGAAAACAAATGAAAATTCCAAGAACTTAATTGAAATTTCTGAGGAAGTGACACCAATTATAATGGCTTCTATTAGATTGGACATCTCTTTCATAAAAGTTTAGACCCAAGAACATAGATTTCCAACATATTAGCTGTTGATATTCACTTGTTTTGATGGAAAGTATACTTGTTGTTCATACTTTTCTATCTTGTAGATAACAATGCAGTAGAACTTTCAAGGTAATGAACCCAAAAAAAATCATAAATTGCTTACATGTTTAAAAACCCACACAGTGAACTCCATTCCCAATTGCTTCAACCTTGAGGTGGTACCGCTTCCTATGGCATTCAAATTTAAACAAAGCAAAGAAATTTTCAAATTCATCCCAACATTGAAGTGAGCAAATAAAATATCGTAACAGCAGTGAAATTTTAAAACAAAAAAAATAAGTTACAGTTAAAAAGTCGAAATATATCTGCTACACAGTATGCTATTCAGCAGGTAGCTCAGGTATATATTCTCTTGTAGGCAGCACACAATGTATGTGAAGTACGAAGAAGCACGGATACGGACACGGGCGTCGTATCCGATATGAAACAGACACAGGGATACGACAAAGTTCCAAAATATAGGACAAAGGTACGTAAAGGATACGACTGATTAAAATAATATTATATATTTTTTATATAAATAATATTAATAAATGAGACCTAAAAATCATTGAGTAGTTGGTTAATATCTTACAATAATTAAGTAATGGGCTAATATATTAGAATTAGGCGGTAGGTTTAACACCAAAGTGGGCTATGTGGGGTGTGAATTAATTTATTTAACAAATAATAAATAAGTTATACAATATTAATAAATGCTTCTGTTCAATTGAGAGAGAGAGAAAAAAAAAAAAAGGAAAAAAGTGTCCAGCTTGGGCACTGACAGAGAAGCAGCCAAAGAAGAGAAGCAACTGAAGAGAGGAAGAATAAGAAGGAAAGAAGCAGATTCAAGTTACGGTATGGCCCTCTGCCTCTTCTTCTCTCTCTGTCAATGATCTGCTTCTTCTTTCTTTCTTTCTTTCTTTCTTTCTTTCTTTTTTTCAGCCCCTTATTCCCATATCCTCCCCTATCCGAATTTTTTTTTTATTTTACATTTTTTGTTCAGGACATTTGTAGAAGTGTCGGACACGTGTCTGGCCATTTCCCATGCGTTTCCGTTTCCGTGTCCGACACCGCCACATCAACTCTCACCGGAGTACCTGTGCTTCATAGGTGAAGTATAATCCAAGCATAAAATCAGCCTATACAATAACAATAAAACTCATCCATATATAACACAAAAAATTTGAAGAGAAAACGGGAGGCAAAAAAAAAACAGTTCAAAACAAAGTTTGTGCAGGGAAAAAAAAAGGGAACCCCCTGGTACTATGCTTCAACATCAAGATCAGAAGCGCCAACACTCCAAATATAAAGAAGAAGAAAGAATGGAGTAAAGAAGTGTGTTACACTCTTTCCTGATTCTCCACCCCTTTCAGAGGGAGAAAAAAACATGTATTCCAATCTTTTCCTAATCCTCCACCATAACCTAACATGCATTTAGTCTCCTATAGCCACCACCATATGTTCATCAAGAAGCTATGAGTTCCCTCTGCCAAGATCAACCATACAAAGGCAAACATTACATTATTTTTATTTGCTCACAAAACTTTATTGTTTATCAAAGTTTTAATAGCAATTGCACACTAAATTTGGCAGGCAACTGCCACCTTTTTCTGTCCTTTTTTATTTTTTTGCTTTTCATTTTTGTAGTATGGAAAATTTGGTCCTCTGTAAAGCGCTTAGAGATGGAATTTCCAAAAACTTATGAGCAAAAAGGAATAGTGAAAAACATTGAGAAGTTCAACTTTAATTCCTTTTGAGTGCCTCGAGGGGGACGAGGGCATGAACAACCCGTTTTCCCCGGATACACCCTTTAAGAAAGAAATCAGGATGCAATCTGCTGTAAGAGGCTTCAGCATGTGGTCGATACAAGCATGGACTGTAATTCATTTGAGAACATTTTTTAAGTATCCAACAACCATAAAACCTAGGTGCAAAACCTCTTATATACAAAAAAGAACGACACAAAATGATGTCGTGCATTAAAGAAAATGCTAAATGTAGCCAAATTCGAATTTCCTGCTTACCATATATGCAGCCAAAAATGCACTGTAGAGTCAATGGGAAACTATTTGCTGCTGTAATTGACCTGCAGAATATAGACATCAGCCTCACTCTCAAAGCTGGACTCCCAGGACTGGCCCTAGATTCTGGAGCAATATGTTCAGCGCCGGCAGTACCTGCGTAGATTTTAAACTGATCAAAAGTGTAAGAAGAGATACAATTAGTTTTAGGAGGGCAATGATTTGGATAAAAGGGTGTAATCAAAATAAATTGCCATTAAAATCGACCGCCATCAATAATTCATGTAAGCGACCAACTAGTATTGTTAGAAGCAATTAATAAAATCATCCACCAAAGAGTTTGTGCCAAAGCAAACTAATAAATCATCTTTAACTACCCAGATGGGGCTAATGCAACCACCCGGAGTACACTAACTATCCACCTCAAGGTTTTCAGACCTACATAATTCAGTTTATATTAACACACTGAAGGTTGTTTTACAGTGTCTGTGTACAAAAATTTTCCACCTTTAAAAGTCTCTTGACTGTCCCAACAAACATGGTTCTCTTATATAAAGCAGCCTAAAATAGAGTTTTCTGACCCTTCTTGAAAAGGCCTGCAAAGTAGTGTAAAAAAACCCAAACTGCTTAAATTATTAATTTGCTTACTATGCAATCTGTCTTCGGACGTGTACAAAACAAATGCTCAAGATGCAGAGAGATCTACATTGTAATTTTGACACCATCTCAATTCCCACATTTCACCAAAGAGACACATACGAGAGATCTAAGCACATAAATGCTACCCTAACACATATTGCATAGGTACACATAGAAGCACACAATTTAGAGCTTTTCTACATATATTAAGTGTTCAATGTCCCAAGTTATTTTCCCAAACTCCTTAACAACTCTAATCTTCCGGATTTTGAATTTATCATTTACTGTTCAACACGTTCTTCTTTTTTAACCTTCCCAGCAAGAAAACGAATAAAAAGAAAAATATACTTTTGGTCAGGAAAAAAGGAAAAAGATGTAGAAGAGGAAAGAGAAGAAAAAGAAACAAAGGAATAAGATTGGGAAGCAATCATCACTTTCTTGGCCTCTTGCTACAGGACCTGCAGTGTTTGACCCATTAACCATCAATTTAGAACTACAATCTCATTCTTTGCACAATAACACTACCATCAACCTTAGGCTCATACAACACAAAACACCACCTTAGCACTCATAAGAACCAAAGGACCAATTACCAAATACGACTAGCAGCTGTAGTTTAATCGGTCATCTTATTTTACAATAACCGGTGCCCATGTTTATCGGTGCTAAGCACATGACTCATCAAGAAATCTCATGTATTTTTGAGATTCTGATAGATAGATGACAGTCTTTTGGTTTAGGGTGTAGGGTTTGAGGTTTGAGATACCTCTCTAAAGCCATTATATCAATTTCCAAAAACATATGGAATATGCCAGACACATGAAAAATAGTTTGAAACCCTGTTTCAATGTTAACCATGCTTATTACATGGGGAGGAGACGCTCAGAACACGTTTCAATTTTATATTTTGAAAAATAGAAAAGAAAAAGAGGGGGGCAAATGTTTTTTTTTGTTTTGATACTATGATCAAAATTCCTCTAACGGGCATTAAGAAAGTGCCTCTAAAATAAATATAAAGCTACACGTACGAAGAGGGCACCATCTCTTTCAAAAGCTCAAGAGATGGACAAAACTGAAGGGTAGATGCCCTTCACCCGAAAATAAAGAACATAAAAAAGAGATTGCTTTTGTCCACGATCTATCCCTCCCAAACGACTAAACATATGTAATTAGTTATATTCAAAACAAAATAAAACACTAAAAAAAGAAGGCAAATGCATGTCCCAAGCATAGTTATCAAATCGTGTATCGGAAGGCGTATCGTTTTTTAAAAATAGTGTATCGTATCGCGTATCGTATCGTGTATCGTAAGATACGGTGCAATTTTAAATAAATAATAAAAAAATATATATACCTTTGAAAAATAATTATACATTCATAAAAACATAGCATTTCATTAATACTCCACCAATTATTCAAGTCATCAACATAGTCCACTAACATTATAATGCAAAGTTCACAACCATAGTTCACTAATTCAAACTTAAAACATTATTAGGCTTTGCAAATAAATTCAAAAATTAGCATTAATTAAGATTCAAAAATTTTGATACAAAAAAATTAAAAAAAAAATTTGGCTTTGTAAATAAATTATCATAATTTCTTCCACTGTACAAGACTACATGTTTGTTGGAGTACTTGCCTAGCCCAAAACGACATCGTTCCATAAAAAAAAATAAAAAATAAAATAGTCTACCTAGCCCAAAATGGAGTCATTTTGTAAAAAAAAAAAACAGTCTTTGCACGTATTGTACGTATCGTACCAATATGTATCGTATCGTAAAAACATATCGTGTATCGGACGATACAGCGCAAAAACGATACAGAACTACGATCCGTATCGTTTTAACCCTGTATCGTAACGTATCGTACGATACGTATCACGTATCGTACGATACTAACAACTATGGTCCCAAGTAATTAGGGTTAGCTATGGAGATCATGTTTCTACCATCGTGCTCTATCAAAGGCCAAATTTTATGTTAAACCGTGTGCAATCAAATCTGTTTTGATAGTATCCCCAAACTTAAATTTGATCTACCTTTACTTGGCCATAACCATTGATATGCACCACAACACCGTAATTCAAGGCCGCAGTATCGGTCATCGACTCAAAGAACACTAAACAGCATCGCGGAAAAATATCAACCGATACACATGAAATGCTACATAGAAGGCTTTTAAAAAATCAAAAAAAAACTATGAAAAAAAATAAAAACAACAAATGCATGCCTCATTTGCCCAAAATGAGGGATGTCACTAGAGAGGAAGAGAAAGAGAGAGGGGATGTTTCACTAGAGAGGGAATCGGATTCGATATCGAAGCTTGACAAATGAGGCGTGTCAGACTAACGGTGATCTACTATGGTACTCAGTGCTTCTCCTTCTTATGTACAAATGCTCCGATTAAGATAAGCGTGGATTTCATTTGTTCTCATGTGGTGACACTTTCTCCTCTCTTTTAGCTTTTTTCAGTTCTTGGGTGACTAATCAACAATTTCACTGCAAATCGATCAAGTTATGAGTTTGTTCAATTCTACCAATTTGGCTCAAACAAGACTCATGATTTATGCGTACTTAGCCCTTACGTATTGCTCTCGAAAGATGCTTGGAACACTGCACATCGCTTAACCTTATTACTGCAATAATAGGCCTTCTATATATGTATCCAAGTCATCTGAGTAGAATCTCTCTCACACTACCTTCTATTGGTGTTCCTTCTAGCGTACCACAAGCATATACACAATTCATTGATATTAAGTTGAATGTGCATCGAGTCGCCTAGGTTTCCAAAAACCCAAGCGCGAAGCGTAAGGTAAGGCGTGGGTTTCATCAAAGCGATGCGCAATTTGTATATGATAGCTAAAAATTACAAAGTACAACAAAAATATAGCAACTTAAACAAAATTTTGTACAATTTTAGCTAAATATAGCATATATTGCTCATGTCAGCATCATAGAACAAATTCCTTGCAAACTTAACTACATTTAAAGTTTAAACATCAAAGTTAATAATCTTTTGATGGAAACTTGGTAGCAAGAAAAGTGACCTTAGTTGGAAATAAGAATGTGAGGCTTCCCTTGGAGCAAAATTCATTATGGCATCACACATCAAAAGTGAATATCGATTACAAATCAATGAATTGAATGCTAATGGGGTTAAAAGAGATTACCTTGGTTTCTCAAAACATTCGATTTGTTACACACACAAATGGGTGAGAGTCAAATTTTAGGAAGATATTTAAATACGGGAGTCATCGATTTCATGTTTTGCTTCCTCATGGTTATCGTATTCCACATTCTTATGATGTCTCTATTGCTTTGATAATTGTGTATAATTCCCAATCTCTAGCTTGGGCCTTCGGGTTTCATAGAAATCTCAATGATAGAGATATTGTTGATTGATTTGATTTCTTTCTATATACTAAACTAAATCAGGTTATTTTGAATCAAGGGTCATCTAACAAAAAAAATTATTAGGGTACTTCCTCTTGTAACTCTTTGTTCAAATCCTTGGTCGATGACCCTTTATATCAACTCATTCATCCATCTTTGATAATATGGAAGACTAAGTTGTCTATTAAGGTGAAATTTAATGCATGGACAATTGCTCATTTCAAGATCAATAATAATGAAGTACTTCATAAGAGAAGAAAGACCGAAAGCTTGTCTTTCTCAATAGTGGCCAGCTATGTGTTGATGTTATGGTAAAAGTGTTAATCATTTACTTTGTATAGCCCAGTTGCATCATCTATATGGAGTATCTGATTAAAAATGGCTGGTTAGGCTGGGTAATTCCATGGCCCTACCCATGACCAATTTTTTCTACGTTTCTTATGGATTTCAAGACACTTTACCTTTTGGAATTGTGTAATACTAGCAAGTGTATTGGTTATTTGGTTGGAAAAAAAAGCTAGAACATTCAAAGATGGACGTGTGGGGGTAAAAGGTGTATTGGCTTGGACATACTTTTTAGCATCTGTTGGGCTTTGGTTACCAAATTTTTTGAGAACATTCTTCTCTAAGTCATTGTAATTGGCTAATTTCGTGAAATCCTGTTATAAATCTCAACCTAAGTCCATAGTCATGATGCTTCAATGATGAAGTTCCGAAAGCTTCAAAGTCATATCAAGAACACCTCTATTGGACCTTCAAAGCTTAGGACAAAGTAATGACCTAGACACCTAAGACCGTCGGTTTATTTTAGACTTTGACTCATTAGGTTAATGGAAAGTTTAGAACTATCTGTGAATGACTCTCAGCCTTTTCATGAAACTTGTTTTGCAAATGTAGATTGAGTCATGTATCGGATCCTACTTGAATAACACTCTTTAGTGCTCAATAGGTCAAGTTTTTGCTTGATTTCTAACTTAAAAACATGTAGGAGTCGTCCTCTACTCGTTTGCCTTTGGCTAGAGCAATTTTTGAACATTTAGAAAAAAATTGGAGAACGTTAATGAGTTGGGCAATAGAGACCACCGTCTAGGCCACTCGAGTGACCTGAGCAATCCTAAGATTGCTCAAGTGGTCTCTTCTCTTTTCAATGGATTAAAATCCTTCTCTCATTCCAGTGTCAACCACCCTCTCACTGCTCTCTGCTCTCTAACAGCTCGAGCGACCCTTCACAATTTTTAGTTTTCTTTGATCCGAAAACAAATCTTATAGCGGACTTATAAATAAGGTAAGCCTCACTAAACTTGGGTATCCATTCAACCTCCTACATCTTAAGAGAGCTAAGAACAACCTTAGATCTTTAAGATCCAAACGTCAAACCATCTTGATACTTCCTATTCAACATCATACATTGAAGAAAAAAATCTTATTTGATGATCCACCCAAACCCATATTAATTGTGTGCATATCAAAAATCTTGAGTGCGTCCTAAAAATTACTTGAGACCTAGACACTGAGCATATCTAAGTGAAGCTATTCAAAATTTTGGTGGGGTGGGTATATCTAGAGGAGAGATAGACAGGAAATCATCTAACCATGAGTGTATTGACTTTGAGTTAGTAGATCACGTTAGGTGAACCAGGTACTATTTCCATGGTTTTTCCAAAAAGGGTTTTCGCATAAAATTTCTTGTATTGTAAATGTTTTTATTGTCGCTTTAGTTTTGCACACACTTGCAATTGCACACACAATATTTCTGATGAATTGACACCTACATTTGTAGTTGTGGTTTAGTGGAGTTGGCTTGTTGGAGGAATTGTTGAATTAATGAAAATTCATCACAAATGTTTCCCAAATGAGTAACGACTTCGGGTGCGTTTGGCATAACTTCTCAAAGTAAAAGTCTATTTTGAAGATGGACTTTTAGAAACGGCAGACTATTTGGTGAACATGAATTTAAGTGCAAAATTATATACATTTTACAACGTTACCCTTATTTATCAAAACAAATAGAAACAATATGATCCTTAACCTTGATTTAACAAAGTTAGTTACTCCTACTGTGAAAAATTAACTTGGTTAGGTCTCACAATTCTAGACATAACTTGCGAGCTTGAATAGAACTATAGGATTTGTGTTTAGTGTTAGCGGGTTCAAAAGGTATGGATCGATTCATTAGACCAGTTAAATAAATGGGTCAGCGGATACATAACTAAACACAATATAAACCCGCTAAACACCATTTACATATGATATGGATCTAATTAAAAATTATTATAAATGAGTTAGGAATGATTGAACAAATTTTAAAGCAATATAACTTAGATATGATACGACCTGTTGATAATAGGCATGCTACATCTGATTTAGTAAGCAAATTAAAGGATTTAATGTAATGTCATTATTGGATTAAGAATAAAATTCTAATTCAAGATGGAATCTATTCATGATATTTTCTCGTCATAATAGACAAGTTACACATCCAGTCTGGAGAAGCCAGACGTTTGATTCCACAAACACCCCATGCTTCTTCAAATGGACTTTTTGGCTTGAAAAGAGCATTTGCAGGTGTCACCAAACGCACCTACATCACTTGCAACATGACATTTATGTATATCTTCCACAATCATATGGGATAACTTCTAGGATAACCAATCCGGCTTCCCCAAACCCAAATTTCATGTGTACAGGAAAAAAATTTAGAATTAATCACTAGCACATCTCCTTGTGTATAAGAGGATAAGTTAATGGTCTTGCAATTATGCAGCATAGTCTCTGTTAAGCATGAAAGATGCCCCTGTTTTCACAGGCATTTTCCTAAAGGTGCCAACAGAGACACATGTAAAGGCATCATAATTTCAATATGCTCTCTGAAACTTATTACTAGTTGCACTTTGCCCCAGGAAAAGTTAATGGCTCACGTGGTTGGTACATGACAGTCTTTACAGACAACAAAGACAAATACCATCTGGCTATTGAGGCACATTGTAACATTTTGAGAATTTAAAAAGGCAATGTATTACTTTTTTTTGTCAGGGTAATGTGTAATGTTTAAAATCTGAAGGAGCAAAGTCAAAATTAAACCCAAAAAAAAAAACCAAAACGGTAAAACTTAAACAATATTTAGCCATTTAAGATGCATGCTATATAAGAACATGCAAAACCAAAAGTTACATGGCTTAACCGTGCAAAGAAAATTGAAGAAATGTGGTCTGGCATTTTGCATATTCAAATGACAGAATGTTCAATAGACATGTAAACATCATGACTCAAGCCATAACAAGTGCTCTATTGACAAAACCTAGCTAGTGAGATGCATGCCTAATAAAGTCAACCACTACTTTTAAAGATATTATCTCACCATCATAGGCTAGATGTATAACAAACTGCAAATGAGTTTTCAAATGCTATATGCCAAAACATTTTAATCTCACAAAACAAGGCAACAAAATATTAAATGATATTCTTCGCTACCTTGCATATGTAAAACTTGTCTAAAGATCATGTAACATTCTTTAACCCAAATAACTACTCAGCATAAACAAGCTCTCCCAACTTCTTCCACAATTAAGACTTCAGTGTATCCATTAAGCATGAAATTAAACAGTAGCAAGAAGGTAAACGCCAGAATTGGCAAACAAAAAGAAGTTTAGGTTTAATAAGAAAATGAATTCTTCTAACTTTCATACCATTAAATAGTACAAATAGTCTGTTCATCAGGCTCGCATCATCTAAATTCACACCAGAAGCCTTCTTCTTTAAAAGCTCTTCCCCTCTCTTGACAACAGGTTCTTGACTAGAAGAAGACGACCATTAAATGTGATGTGACCATCCATGGTTAATTTGCATGAGGACAGTGCAATAGAAAGTGTGAAGATTTTAACTTCTGAAATATCAACAAGTAAGAATACCTGTCTGCACATGCAGCAATATAGAGAGGATATACAAGTTCAGGTGCCAGATCCATAGCTTCAACAACATTCAATATCCCCAACTAAATAAAAGAAATCAAAGAAAGCAGGGGGAAAATTGGTCATCACATATCAGAAATTGGCTTATAAACATTTATAAATTCTCATAACAGGACTACTTTAATATTCCAGGCTTTCCAGCAACTTCACCTTTCTAAGTAGGAGCATATCACTTTTCAAGGGATGTTTTCCAGTAACACGTTCGCTTTGCTTAATTGAAATACCTGCTGGGCATCCTCCACTGCAAATATGGATTGAGATCTCATGCTTAAGGACAAATATAAAAAATTTGCTCAGAAATTGATTTCTACAACAATAAGTAAACTGTATTGCAGACCTTTGAGAAGACGGCTGATATAATGCCGTATGAAGGCAAAATTCAATAAATATATCACTGTCCTGCGCACCTATGGTTAATTTGTATTTTGCAGCAACTTCATCATTAATTTGAGTTGAATGGCATTCACCAATCACCTGAAACCAAGCAAGGATTGATAATCATCACTAGTCATGCCATGATAGAAAGAAATTGACCGGAATGAAAATAAGAATAAATGAATGTTTGTCATGATAAATCAATGTGATTGTGTCTCATGTTTTCCTGTTCTAGCCACTAAGAAATAGAAAAGAATGCTAATAAATCCAGATTTGGCTTTGGAGGTCAGGTTTTTTCGTAGGTTTAGTTCCATTTACTCCCATGCGGTTTGGCCCCGTAGCACTTCAAACCGCGGGGGCGGGGGTTCAAAAATAATCACATAACCCTCATGTGCTTTTTAGAACAATTTGCTTTTATTACACTTCCCATCTAAGTAAACAATGAATGCACACGCCAGAGTAGCTTGGTAGGAAAGAAATGGGATTCCCTCCAAGGTGGACATAATCAAAAGGCTAGAATGCCTAATTTAGCATACATACCAAAATACCACCTCCCATATGCACTGGCCGGCCACTCTCTTTCTCCCCCTTTTGGGTTAGTCATACTCTCTCCACCACTAACTGGCTCATTCTCTTTCTCTACACACCTACTAGATCCTCTTATCTCTCTTTCTCTCTCTCTCTCACACAGAGGTAAATTTCTGTAACAACAGTGAACAGAAATATTCTTCACCTCTACACCCACCATCATCTTCTTTAGCTTAGTCTCTCTCTCTCTCTCTCTCGTTGAGATTGAACATTTTTGTAGCAACAGTGACCACCCAACCTTCATAAATGCCTTATCCAATCCTGAACCCAAACTAAAACCACACTAACGCCAACATCTCCGCCGTCAACAACACAACATAGTCCGTCAAAAAATCATTGCCACTCAATTGATAAACCCATAGCCACTTAATTGACAAAAACCCATTGCCAGCGTTTGTCAAATAGAAATTGAAAATGGGCTTGGAGTAGGATTAAAATTTTATTTCGAAATGATCAAAACAAACAAAATATTTCTGTTTCCAAGAAAACTGAAACGATGAAATTAAAATCCTAATACTTCAAGTTGTATCATAATGTTTCAGGGTGTTTCGTAATATTTAGATGCAATTACACAATAGTTTCAGAATGTTTGAAGGCGTTAGAAGATGCTTTGGTATATTTCAACCAATGATTTAGAAAAATAATTCTCAAATTTTTTATTCATTTTCATTCTATTTTCGAAACAGTTCGCAACGTTTTCAAAATGGGTCAAAATGTTTTCATTTCTTAGGTGACTGAAACGACAATTTGATCCTTAGCTTGCAACATATTTGCAAATAAAAATTGGTATTATTGCCCTCGAAATTGACTTTAATTTTTCATTCTTTGGTGCACAAAAAATTAATTTTTTTTAGTGTACAAAATATCGATTTTGTTGATACCAATTATTTCAAAATTGAATTTGATTTTTCATTACCTATTGTTTCAGATCATGACAAAACAATAACCTTCAATATTGATTTCAATACTGATTTTTGTGAAGGTTGCATTGTGGTTTGAATTTAACTTTTAACAGTGAAAAATGGGTTTTCACTTTAGCAATTAAATGTAATTCACTGCTCATTGAGGGTCAGTTGTGAACGATAAGATGTTCTAGGTGGTTGATTTCTTGTAGGTGTTAGAGTGTTTTAGAAAGGGAAAGGAAAACTCTACTAATTTCTTTTTCTAGTCAGAAGAAGATATCAACAGTATTACGATAATTTAATCACTTCTTTTAACGTTGATAGTTGTGCATCTGGGTCCAAAACCACAGGTATTATGTGGTTATTTTTTAACCACATGGATGAAGTGCTAGACGGCCAAAACACATTGGGGTAAATTGGAATTAACCTTTTTTCTCTTATGATAAGCATGGCACTTTGTGGGTGCGGAATGGGGAATGGGGAGTTGGGAGTGGGAAATGTGTGTGTGTTTTGCCAGAACTAGATAGCAGATCACATAAAATGAAGTTCTATGTGAAAGACAAATATAGTAAGCATCTATATATGAGAAAAATCAAACCATGCACTCTAATTCCAAGAATACTCCTACCCCGCCCCAACCCCGGACCCCTGTGGATGGGAGTTTATAACCATCTCTTGAATTCATCTTCAATTCCCAAGACCATTCTATCATTAAGATTTATTTGGCAAGATTGAATAAAGCAGAGGCTTGTTAAGATTCCTAATTCGCCTATGCCCACCCCAACCCAAAAAAGGATCCAATACACCACAAACAAAATACAAGGTCTCTAATGATATCAAATATAATTTTTGACTGAAGTCAACCCGTCACAGGCGCTTCCGATGGATTATGCGGATACGTTGCGCTTAAAGGCTGCAATCCTTCGGCAGTCCTTTTTCGATCGTTCCCTTTTGCATGATCAATACAACTGGTTGGACATAGCACACACCCTTGCTCAAAGAAGCAGCCTCGGGGATATAGTAAGCCGAGATGATCTTAGTATACTGGTAGACCGGTTACAAAACGTAAACAGTGAATTATATCAGGAAGCCTTGGATCTTTTAATGTAATAAGTGATTTTTTTTTTAGCTAAAACGTTTAACTCATACTGAAGTGTGCTGCTCATCTAAGGTAGAATGACTATCCCATAAATAGAAGTATAAAACTCAAATGCTAAACCATTTTTCGGGTCTTATATTTTGTTTTAGCCTTTTCTTTTTCTTTTTAAATAAATAGCGGTAGCTAGCTAGATAGGTTGCCCATTTAAAACCTTAAAATAAAAGCAAAACTAGGAGCCCAACCAAAGATTGGTAACCCCATAAGTTTTGTAAAGTAGGAAAAACCAGCACCAATACGATCAACCTAGAAACTGAAGAATTTGACACACACTAAAACTAAGGAATTTGACAACCTCTCATTCCAATCTGCCGCCAATACCAAAAACTAAGGAATTTGATAGAAACCTTTTTAAATGACATGTCAAGTCCATAAACCTTCGATCTGCAAACAAAATAACCAAAACACAACCAAGAAAAGAATTTTTCGTATGGGTATCGCAAAAGGATTGGAAAAAAGCTTATTAAGGATTAATACTTATCAAATAATTTAAGATTGTGTTTCTTTTCAAATAAGGTCATAATCTATTTCAATTTATTGTATATGGGTCTTGCCTATAGAGTATAAGATGTCCTCAAGAAAAGCAAAAACAAATATCCTCATGCCAGTTTCTCCCCATCCCCCTTCTTTGTTGTCATCTCTTCTTTTTAACTCTTTTTCTTGTTACTTCTTCTCCGCCATATCCTTTCTTCATAAACTCCTGTCTTTCTTCTCTTTCCATCTCATATGGCACAAATCACTCCCAAAGAACCAGAAGCATGACATACAAAAGCAAGAAAGGTAGAACCTAAGCTCCAACACTTCACACACGATGCTTCTGTATACTAAGAGGGATTTCTTTCCCGGCTAAGCAACTTAACCATGAGTTATTTATGCGATAGTATGGTCTAAAAGATTATATTAACGAAGAAGAAGAAGAAGAAATGCTCCACCATTGGGTGAATGCATAAGTAAGATGCTCCAACAAAGGCTTTTTTCTTCATTGTATAAATTAAGAATTAAATATCTATAATAGAGAAGATCTCTAACAACCACTAAGGCCTCTTTAATGATAGTTGTCCATACCACAGATCACAAATTGTAAAAACCTAGCCTATTGTGCAAGTGTTTCTTCCATGCAAGGGAAAGGCCGGGATACCTCAACTCCAAAATAGAGGTAACCACATCCATGGTCATCTGAAACATATTATTGGCACTTCAACTATCTTGAAATTGAACTAAGAAATGACTCACACGTTTACCTTCATTGCACGTTTTTAGTCATAGTTCATGCTCGCAACATCAACCATGGACTTAGAAGGCATTGAGACCCATCGATTGCGGTATCGGATAATACACACAAAATGCTACATAGAAGAAGAAACTTCCCATCAAACAAAATTCAGATCATATCTCAACGTCACGAAATGGTGCTAGTCGATTTGATGAAGCTGAAGACAACTCAGATGGCTAGGGTTGACTTGAAGATGTCTTGGAGAATCAGTTGAGTTGTGTGAGACTTGTGATTTACATGAAATAAGGAACAAAATCGGATTGGAAGGTGCCAAGTGGGATACGAGCCGAGTCATATTAGTACTATCCGATACTTTAAAACATGTTATTAGTCGATCAAAAAAAAGTTGCTCCCCCTCATTGTGATTTGTTTGAGGACACTAAACAAGGCTTGAACGAATAAAGAAGACAAGGGATTGGGGGTAATTAAGCCGGAATCAAAGGGTAACAACTACTAAGTACCCAATTCAATGAATTAATAACCCAACTACCCATGTCGGTTGCCCCGATTCAAATTTCTCATCGCATTCAGACGTATGTCCAACATATCTTCCATTGGCCATAATCAACAATAGAATTGTTAATTTAACGCACATGACGACATTGATTATATACATACCACATTTGATCACTAATAGAGCATGTTAGGCAAAGAAAAAAAAAAGACAAGAGGGAAGAATGAATAGAAAGGAAGGAAACAGGCAAGGGGGCCTCACTTCCAATACAACCATATTCCTTTCTCCCTACTTCAGTAAAAGGAGGAAGAATAGGATTTCATTCATTTTTTAGGTTTCTATCTTAAAATACCAAAGAAGTAGAAAAGAATACCCTTTCCATCAATATTCAAGTATATAGTGATATTTTTGTATGCATTGCCCATTTTCAACCAAGTGACAATGTATGGATTCTTGGTTTGATAATCCAAGTTATTGACATACCTTAAAGGTGGGATTGTGCCATCAAGGGAATTTTAGATTCAGTTGAATTGCTTCCGGTGGAGTTCAGTTAGACTCTTTGTTGGGCTAATAAGTCATCTTTACAACCCCCCCTCCCCAACACACACACACACACCCACAAAATAAAAATACAAAAACTAATGTGTTCTGACTATGCTTAGTTTTATCCCCAAACATTCAATAGATTGTGCTTCTTCTTCAAATCTCAAGTATTTTTAAGTATTATCCATTAAGGATGCCTTCTGCCTTGTCCTTCATATGTATTCTCCTTATTTTTTCCAAAAATATTCTATTTTGTATCAAAAAGATAGTTATTAATATTGAGATTAAAATTTGTGCAAAAACTATTCAAGCAACAAAAAAGAAAAAAATGAGAAATGATTAAAGATAAGGCCATGGTGCTACTTACAATATCCCTGTAGCAAGATTGTGTGTCTGTGTGTGGATACAAATATAAGTTTTACATAAACACATTCAAAAATTAGGAAAAATGTTTAGAATATATATCACAGAAAAGTACCCTTGCAATGGTTCTCAAGATTATCTCTTGCTGCTGCGGAGGAAGCTTTGAAATGTTAGCCAGAAGAAGAGGTGCCATGATTTCCTTTTCCTAAAACATAAGCATTGGGAAATAATACCAGTTTCAGAAATTTTCTTTGGCAACCAAAAGTACTCAAATTTTATACTGAGCCAAAGTAAATACAAACCTCCTTATGTGCACGTTCAAATGCCATCTCAATATACACAATGCAAAAGTTCTTAACCATTGGAGTAGCATTAGCTTCCATATACAAGTTCCACAAATCTGACAATGGCAAACCAATCTCAGGCTGGTGTTTCACTCTCTTGTTCACATGGCTGAGGATCTCGATAACCTAACTTCACAAAGACAAATATTATCAATATTGGAGCAAAAGAACTGGCCTGACCTTTCATCTCTATCTATCGTATGTGAAAGCTAAAAAAGAAGATATATCCAACAATTAAAGATATCTGCGTCATCATCAAAAAAAAAAGATATCTGCATCTACACAATAAATTGTTAAACAATTCGTATGTAAGCACCTCAGGGGAAGTGTAAGATTTACATAGATAGCCATTTATTGGAAGCCACAATAGTCCAGCATCTGTTTATAGGATATTAAAAAAGTGAATGTAGAAGTACATTGCATTTGGAGGTAAAAGAGTAATTGAACAAACATTAAATAAAACAGTACCTGAAGGTTCACTAGCAGCTGAATATTTATTCCAGAAGGCTTATTCGATCTAATCGTACCACGTAATCTTTTAAAAAACGTTCTAAGTGAATTATTTCAGCACCAAAAGTACATGAAAAGCCAAAGGGACCCTTTCCCGGTAGTATCTGAGAGTTATTGAAATCCTCTTTAAGTTGAAGTCATTTAGAAGTCCCTCGAGCATCCATAAATGACAAGCTACTAGCATGGTTCAAAGCATCAACTAATACAGATAAGAATTGACACCTTCCGTTCCGCTACTATTTCACATCCATATAAATCACGAATGTCACGTGACTCAACCTAGTTGTTTGAGACATTTTCAAGTCAATCCTGAGTCGTCTTTGTCATTATCACTCAATCAACCAATATTGTTCCCAATGGCACGCTATGGCATTCAACTTCTTTTTCTATCTAGCATTTCGTGTATTTCATCCGATATCACCCCACAAATATGCATTAGTGCCCTCCGAAGAGATGATCAATTTTGCAACCTTGAACCTAGCTCCCACAATATGGCGAAACATGACATTTGTAGCATAAACAAAAGGTATCATATTGACACATCTAGCACCTGCTTAACTTGGATTTTATGGGAGTGAAAAATCACTTGATTCCCCCCCGCAAGGTGGTCTCTAAGCTTAAAGTTAAAGGTGGTTTTTCATATTGTAACTTAATAACTAGGAATGTAACTTGGTAAAATAATTTTGGAGATTTCCATTATGGCAAACTTAACTATGACATTTGGTTATTAGAAGAAAATGTGGTTTTTAGGCTAATGGATGGGATGTTAGTGTGGTTGAAATGAAAGTTTCTAAAGTCAGAGTTTGATTTTAGGAGGATAATTGAATTAGGGAGTCGTCATTATCATATTTGATCCCTTATCTATGTTATGTCTCTAGGTACCACGGTGCTTATAATGCTTATATGTTAAGGTCAAATTTTCCTAGGATCTTAGGTTGCATAGATATCTAAACGATAGGGAAATTTGGAATTGAGATCACTTCCTTCTATCCATAACAACAAATTTGAATTAGGATGCTTTCGATAAAAGAAGTTGGGTCATTGATCATTAGGTTTCTTCTCTTGCTAATCCTTCTTTGAATCTTTGATCGATGTTTCCTCATTTTCACCCTTTCACCAATCATTAAAGATTTGAAAGGCTAAAGCTTCTTTCAAAGTACAAGCTTATGCATGGGTTATTGTTGATCGTAAGATTAATACTAATGATACATTGCAAAGAAGAAGGCTCATTGTTTGTCGTTGTCTTTTCGCAATGGTTTGTTATGGGTCGAGGTGATGGCACGAGTGTGGAACATTCATTCTTGCATTTTACTATGGCACTGTCATTGTGGAATAAGTTGTTCGACATGGCAGGGCTCAGTCGAGCACATGGTTCAAGGTATCGGCCGAGTCCGATACGACTCGGCCGAGTCGTATCCGACTCGGCCACTACCGTTACGATAACGATACCCGAAACGTAAAAATCCCGAGATGAGCTAACATCGGCGATATCTCGGCGGTATAGCGGTATCTCGGCGATATCTCGGTGGTATCTCGGTATCTCGGCGATATCTCGGTTGGACTCGGCCGAAACGAACCGAGTCAGACATATTTATAGATACATATTTGTTGTTGTTGTTTTTTTTTTTTTTTTTAAATTAGGTACTAGTAAGTTAAAAAAAATTCTAATAACATATGTTTAAAATTTAGTGTGTCCTTAAATAAAAACATTCAACCTAAATGATGATAACTATTTTCGGTAGCGTCCTTATAATTCATTTTTATTATGTTTAATATGTTAAATAATGTATTTTTGGAATCTAATGCAAGAATGATGATATTTACATATTTTTAAAAATTTTCATGATTTTTTTTAAAAAAATTGGGTCTTCTATCTAACGTTTTGAGCGTATCGACCGATATTACGCCGCGACGCCGCGACCGATGTGTCTCAGTGCCCTCCGAGTCGATGACCGATACCGCGACTTTGAACCATGGTCGAGCAGCAGCGCAATCGATGTCATCAATGTTTAGTGTGGTTTAAAAGGTTTTGGAGGATATAGAAGAGGAATTACTCTTTGAGATTATGCAATTCTAGCCAACATTTGTGTTATTTGAGTGGAGATGAATTCAAGAATATTTGAGGATAAAAGTGAGGTTTTGGAAGGATAATGGGATTGGATAAATTTTGTATCACCTTTTTAGGCCTCGGTTACCAAAGATTTAGTGCCTAATAAATGCATATTTTCTGCTTCACACAACAACTGCTGATTTAGCAAGAGGATAAGAATTTTGCTATATGATACCCTGCTACTAAATAAGGTTCCAAACTTCTCTGGTCACTTATACTGAATACAAACTCAACTATAGAGGATAAGTAGTTGCCAACGCTGTATTATGTGCTTGACGGACTTTCCGAGTTAAAGCCACGGACTTATGGGAAAAAACACAAATCTTTTCTAGTAGCTCCTGAATTCCAAATTTTCCTAAAACTCACATTCTTAATGAACAACATCATCACCTCACCACCATCCAAATTCCTCCTTAACTTAGGTTCCACTCACTGCCTGGATCCGCAATAGCACCCATAGCAAAAATACTCCAAGACAACCATCCGCATCCCCCATCACTTGAAGATTCTCACCGTTTTTCATTCATAAATTTCCTTTTAAATTTTTCCGTCCTCTTATGTTTCTCTGTCATAAAAAACTACAACTGTTTTCGCCAAATTTCTTAATCTCTTTTAAGTAAGAAACTGAGACACCCAAGGATCAAGCATACGAATTACTACGAAATTGACCTAAATCAAATTATACAGACACCTAATTCTGAAGCAAAAGTACTCAGCAGTAATTTCCATCGACATCACTAAAAGTATACTTGTGAATGTATATCTATGTATGCTTTAAGCTCTTCCGACGGTATCAAATAGACTTATCCGACGCCACCCAGCAATTCATCTCATTCACATTGTACCATGGCTTGAGGCACGGGTTACCATAGTATGTATATGTCAAGTATGTGTATGTGAGAGGACTCCTTATCCTCTCGTGTAATTATTTATGTTTATTATTAATAATATTCTCTAGTTTCCGATCAAAAATATGTGTATAGAGAGAGAATCAAGGACCTTGTTTCTGACGGCAGGGGACTGAGAGGAGAGAGAGGAAATGGTGAGGGGAAGAAGCTTGGAGAGTAAATTCTGGAGCTTGGAGTCATCACATAGAGCCAATCGGGTCAGCATACGATCCAGCATTTCCTCAATCTCCGAATCCGATTTCCCGGGAAGAGCTGACAACGACGATGATGCAGCTTCCGCCATACCTCTTCTCTTTTCTTTCCTTTTCTTTTCTTCACTTTTCTTTATCTTTCGTTTGTTTTCTAGGAAGACAAACAGAGACCGTGCTGGTAGGTGTTACCGATGCTAAAATTTGCTCAGTCTTGGTTCAGGCTTTGAGGACTTTATATCGGTTACCCTGGTCCACCGTATGAACTCTGGATATCCTCACACGGGATCACCTGGTCAAGGCGTGGAGTGTAGAGGCCGCAATCCCCACAAGACCGCCCCCCGCCCCCCCGCCCCCAAGTGATAACAAACCGATATTCTATTCTATAATATAAAATCTGATATATTTTAATAAATTTATGTGATAATTTTAAATAAATTCATTTAACGAATAAGAGTATTTACTCTATATTATAAGTAGAAATTATGGTATTTTATCTTTTTATCTGATATTTTACAAGAAAAAAATTTTTTGACCTACTCTACCCAATTCAATGTATTATTTCTACTCAAATTTCGTCTAAAACAATCGAATAATAAATCGGGTAGAAAATCGGGTGAACGTATATTTTTTAACTATTAATTTTTAGATCATATTAATAATTTAATTAAGTAACATGTACTAATTAATTAACACAATAAATCAATACACTAAAGAAAACACAATAAATTTGATAATACATAAACAATTACAATAAAACACAGCAAGAAAGTTATAAACATCAATACATCATATATAAGAAAGTTATAAACATCAATAAAATATTAGAGTTTCTACATTTTTGAATTTTAATTTTTAGAAATTAACATATATATATATATATATATATTTCGCATTTCAACACAATTTTTTATGAAATACCAAAAAATCTTTTGCTGGCCTACTCGGTTCTTTCGGGTAACCAATCAATAGAGTCGGATAAGGCAGGGTAGGGTATGGTCGAATTTTACGGGTAATCGAAAATTTAAACACTCTACTAATGACCACCAATGTCTCTTTTTAAACTATTCATATTATACTGTGTTTTCTAGTACGGGGTACCCCTAATAAATAATAAATCGATCGATTTGATACGAAATGTAGGGTAAGTTTGTGATATTTAACAAAAAATGTGGAAATTATTCGATAATCGTAAATTTTTACAATTTCAAACAAACTCATTTAATGACCACCAATATCTCTCTTAAAATCAGTCACATTACATTGTGACTTCAGGTACGAGGTACCCCTAATAAATAATAAATCAATTGATTTGATACGAAATATAGGGTAAGTCCTTGATATTTAACAAAAAATGTGGAAATTATTCAATAATCATAAATTTAAATTTAAATTAATTTATAAATATTGATTATAAAAAAAAAATTAATATGCGTTAGAATCTTATTTGAGAGAAAAATAGAGATATAATATCAAAAAATTATTTTTTAATATTGTATTTGCACCCCTAATATTGTACAGACAACATTAGAATTTTATTTTGATGGATCAATTAATGATATAATTAATGCATAAAGTTATCTCTAATAACACATTTTAAGCCAATAGCAATGCACTCTGTGTGTTGCACGTAAATAGGTTTTCGTACACTTATTATTTATATGTGTATTTGAATTAAGTGTCATCTCCAATTTATCAAACTTAATTTTTTATTGTTCATTCAATTATTCAATTATGAAAACTATGTATGTTTTTTAAAGTCGTTGTTCTAACTATAAAAAATAATTAAAAAATCAATAGTTAAAGTTCTATTTTTTTAGAATTTTTTGATTGAGATTGATTTTTTAGTAATGTTTGAGAAATTAAATTTTTTAAAATTAATTTGATTAGGATTGCACTTATAATTTATTAAATAAAATAAAATTAATTGTCAATATATTAATCACATTGGAAACTTATTGTAATAAGAAATTAATTAGGTAAATTGGGATAAGATTTAATATACTACTCTATAATATATATA
>CM042187.1:17031910-17057390 GCA_023539305.1 Ilex asprella
AATATAAATAAATATAGATATGAATATAGATAGATATAGATATAGATATAAAGACTAACTTTTTTAAAAATTTAGGGCAACGAACTCTACAAAAATCAACTTTTATTTAATAGCATCATAAAACTTAATTTTGGTCATAAAATTTAAAATTTGATTCTTACTCGGCATCATTAAAAATAGTTTTTGTGATAATATCATTGTTTATTTCTTCTCTCATCTATGATACCATGACTATATATAAATTCTCCTTGCAAAATAACTATTTCACATGATATCATATTAAAAATGAGTCGTTAATCAATATTTTGATTTTGATATAAGCCACACTTCTCACCCCGAATTTGCACCAAATTCACTCGTTTTCTTTTTTTTTTTTAATTTTTTGTTAAACTTTTGGCTGGTCTCATCCTGGTAAGTTTGTTTGTTTATGAAAGTTGCAGTCCTTCCTTCATGTGAAAGCATTCTTATTCAATCATTAAATGGCAAGTCATTATATTTCTCACATATACCAAGTAAAATTACCTAAATAAATAGTTCCTGAAAACTCAAGGCTAATTATACGATTTTTCAAAAATTTTGAGGGGAGGTCATGGCACTAAATAAGATAAATATGTCATGGTGAGTAAAATTTAAATTTTAAACAAATAAAAGTTGACTTTGCTTCTGATCTCTTTTTGAGTTTGTAGTTCGTTACCCTCTATATCCGAGCTTCTTCAATTATCTGGTCTAGATATTATTTATGCACTTTAATTGCTTACCCCTAAGGATCAAATGAGAAGTATGAGTGAGAGTAAGTTGTGTGAGCTCTATGTCAAAGTGAACGAGCTAGGTGCGTGAAACAAAATAACAATAAGCGAGAACAGCTCATCAAACTAAAGAGTTAGGCTAGTCCAATGTAATAGAGATTTTTTGCTCCTCTGGTTTATATTCATTGTAGAAGAACAAGATTACATGCTCTTGAGATTACAATTGTGCATTTTTTTGGTAAGGCAAGGGCCTACCTATTTATCCACTAGGGTAATGTCGTCCTCCAGTCATGATATTCTTTAGTTTGTTAGGATATTAGAATGAATATTTGACTGTTAGATGCTATGTTCCCAAGGTATGACATGACATTTTAGAAACTGATGACTTGACATTCTAAACATGGATTCTTCTAGCTCTAAGATTTGGCGTTGAATGCCTCTTATGTCCTTTTCTAGTGTAGACGTGGCTCTGTCAACAACTGCCGAGTTGATTTGATGATTGTTGAATTGCTTTGAAAATTGTTGAGCTTGATCGTGCTCTGGTTAACCTGCATGCTGAGAGATCAAGTTAGTTAGGCTAAGGTTAGGTTAGTCAATCATTTTGTTGTTTTGTATGCTTTGTTCGGAACATGAATTTATTACCGGTATCATCAAAATTGATCCAAATATTTTAGGATCAATCTTAAGTTTTTTACTTGCAACTAAATCCCAAAAATTTGTATGATGAACCCACAAAATTATAAACTTTGGTATCATTCAGGGTACCAAAGTCAAATCCCTCCATTAAGTATCTATTCTTATTGCTACCAATCTCAATTCTTAAATAACTACGGACATGATCAAGGTATAGGTAATGGTCGCTACTTGCTCAGCCGACCCATCCCAGATAAAAAAAAATAGCTCATAGATTTATAGATTTTTAGCAGGCTATCTACCGTGTCGGCCTGATTGGCCTTAAATTGATCATAATTTAAAATTTTTTTATTAAATAAACTAAATATTTGCTCCTACAAAGATTTTGAAATCACTTATATTGATAGAAATAAAGAAAAACTTTGATAAGTCAAAATAAGTCGCATCATTAATAGGAGGCTCAACAACACAGTCAATGAAATAACGACTTTAAGCCTCATATACAAAGAAAGTTTTATACATATAGAAATGCATACTAGTCACGTTTTGAATTTCTTAAAAAGATGTGATTTAGAGAAAAATCATTTAATTTAAAGAATAACTTTTAAGAACTTTCACCGTTAGAAGAAAATAATATAAAATTTCTAATTTAAGAAAGTGTCGGGCTGGTAACCAATTGGGACGAGCCACCAACATTCTAAATGCAATCATACACTAAATCAAAAATAAAATTCATCATTATCTAACTAAATAAAAATCCAAAACAAATATCCATCGTCCAAATTTATATCCAAAAACCTCAAATAAAAGAGAATATTACAATATCATCTAATTCAACTATAAGAAAACTCATAAATAATACTCCATCATCCAAAGAAATTAAACCAATTAAAATCCATTCTTAAGCCTCAAGATCACATTTTGATCCGTCTCAAACTCTAATTATGCATCATTGCCTAGAAATGTATCATTTTTCAAACTCGAAGCTGAAAAATATTAATAGAAGGGGGTAAACACAACTAGCTCAATTGAAAATTTTTATCAAACCTAAACAAGATTTACAAAAGGGTCTGAAAAACAAATGACGATCTCGTGTATTTGATGCATGTAAGGGGATTTAATCAAACAATTAATCAAGAGATAACAATTTGATTAGCAAGAATTAAATACACCGAAGTACATCTGATTCATAACATCACAATCATCAATCATCAAACCCTATATTGTTGTAGGAAGAACCAATATTGACGCATCAGTATCTGACAATTCTTCCAAGGAGTAGTACTAGCTCTTTGTCTCGGTCAACATGAACTAGTAGTGGAAACCTCTGAAATCCTGCAAGGAACCAAACACATCAACTACGCGATGTTTGATTCAAGGAATTAATTGGGCGGGATTGGAGTATCCATTCCAACCCCTTAGGTTTTGATCATAGTTTTAAAACCCGCCCCGACATCAACCCAACAAAGAGACCGAGTCAGTGGGTCAATGGTCTAACCAGTCATATAATAATAAAAAAAATTAAAATTATTAATAATAAATAGATGCTAAAAATTATAATAATTGTAAAACTAACATATTTATTGTATATTAGATCAAACAAAAATCTAAAAATTATCAAACATATCCAATTCATCTAATTATCAAAACAATTTAAAAGTTTAAGACTCTAATTCTGCATCAATTCAAAAATACTTCACGAGTTTTGCACTCTTCAAACTCAAACAACAGTAAGCAATGTACATGGAAAAAATCATGTACAAAGGCAGAATAACAAATTCAAACTAGAACATAATTAAAGCCTTAAAATTCAAGCTTAAAGATACAAAGCTCATATAGAAATACAACCTTAAATCTTCCAAATGCAAAGTTAAATCCAATCTTGATTTCAAACAGATTTTCACTCATCAACATTTTGTATAGATTTGCACTCACAGAAATACAAAATCTTGCAGATTTGCACTTACCAAAATTCTAGACCCAATCTTACAAATGAAAACCCATACAAAAAATCAAGACCGAAGTCTATAGATAAAAATCATTGAAAGATTACTGTTAAGATGCATAAATGATAGGCCCAAATGAAAAAAAAATTCTTATAGATGAGAAAGATTACCTTTAAGGATACTCCAACCCAACTGCCATTGTGAGACGGTGAGATCTATCATTATGAGTGTGAGAGGATGGGAGAGATTTGTTGTTATGAGTGTGAGAGTGTTGAATCAGTCCACACAAAGGAAACTGCTTCCCCGGAATATGAGGAGACCAACTCTTCAGCTTAGAAGATAAGATCCTAGGAATTTGAATTTAGTCCAACTATAGCTGCACATTTGTAGAATTTGTTACATCTCTCCTTCTATAAATAAGAAGGCTTGTACATTGAATCAATTAAGGAAAGAAACACTATTTCTAAACCTCTATCTAAATTTCTATATGGTATCAGAGCTTTTGTGAGATACGTCCTAAAATATGTCTTCTCCAGCCTCCTATACCGTATCCGAAACCATGACCTCCCAACTACCCACCTTCAAGCCCAATTCCACATTCATTATCACCAAACTTACCCGTATTAATTTTCCAATTTAGAAAGCACAGATGCTTCCCTACCTCAAGGGTCAAAATATTTTTGGCTATATTGATGGCAATCTAAAAAGCCCCTATAGAGATTACATCTTTAGATGACCCTAATATCAAAGTCCCCAATCCCGACTATGCAATCTGGGAGAGATAGGATAATCTCATCTTGAGTGCCATTAACTCTTCTCTGACAGATGAAGGTCTTGCACATGTTTACCATTGCACCTCGTCTCATGACATTTGGTTCGCACAAGAGAAGTGATTTGCTACTCATTCTCGTGCGCGAGTTGTCCATATTCAATCTCAACTCATAACTGCACGCAAAGGTAGTCAATCTGTCACAGAGTATTTCATGGGCATCGAGAAGCTAACTGATGAGTTAGTTATCGCAGGACAAGCCCTGCACAATGATGACATCCTCACCTATGTTCTTGCTGTACTTGGACCAGAATATGACTCACTGGTGGCTACACTTTCCGTTGGCAAAGATATCACCTTAGATGAAGTTTTTTTTCTCTTTTACTTACTTGTGAAGTTCACATACAACATAACAATCAACCTCTTTAGCTCAACAATGCCAGTGCCAACGTAGCAACTCGGTAATCTAATAATTTTCGTGGACGTGCCCGTGAAAATTATTCCAATTCCAGAGGCAAGGGACACAATTTTTACAACAATAGTCGTGGTGGTGGCTCTAGTGAAGGCAACAATTCCAATTCTGGCCATGGTAACAAAGGCAATACCTTGTGGTGCCAACTTTGTGAGAAATTTGGTCATACAGTACACAAGTGCTATAATCGTTTGACATTACCTACCTTCAGCCCCCCAATCAAAATTCTCAAGCACTAGTTGCTTTCAACCCACAGACAACTTTTGTTGGCGTTAAGCTTTCTGTTTCGGATTGACATTACCGTTTAGGTCATGTTGCATTTTCAATTGTGCAACATGTTCTAGCTGCAAATAAATTTTTAATTGTGTACAATAAAAGACCAATTGTGTGTTCTGAATGTCAAATGGCCAAAAACCATAATTTTCCTTTTCATGTTTCCAATTTCACGTGCCCAAAATCTCTTGATTTAATTTTCTCAGATGTATGGGGACCAACACCTGTGCTTTCTACTTATGGATCCAGATATTGTGTAATTTTCGTTGATGATCATACCAATTTTATTTGGCTTTTTCCTCTAAAACTCAAATCTGATGTGGAATCTGTATTTATACAATTTCAACAGTTTGTTGAGCGCCAATTTACCACAAAAAATAAATCAATTCAAACCGATTGGGGTGGCGAGTACTGACACTTAAATAAGTATTTTAAAAATATGGGAATTCAACATCGTGTTTCCTGTCCTCACATCCATGAACAAATGGGCTCAGTTAAAAGGCGTCATCCTCACATTATTGAAATGGGCCTCGCCTTTTTGGCACATTCTTATCTTCCTCAAAATTATTGAGAAGGCGCATTTCTTACTGCCACTCATATCATAAATCGGCTTCGTACAAAAATTCTTCAATTTAATTCCCCTTTTGAAATGGTTTATGATAGGAAGCCTAATTATAATTTTTTACATGTGTTTGGGTGTGCATGTTGGCCAAATCTTAGATCATTCAACAAACATAAATTAATTTTAGAACAAAAACTTGCATTTTTCTTAGCTATAGTATTTGCCATCAAGGATACAAATGTCTAGACATCCCAACTGGGAAAATATTTGTCTCTAGGCCGTCCACCGGTGTACACCCCGCACCTGAAATATTTTTCGTATAGGGTGAGCCACGCCCAGTAGAATATTTCCTATAGAGGCTACTCCCAACCTAAGTGCATATGCAATTCTCCCATGCAACATTTGACAACAACAACCTTTCCAACCAAGATTGAACAATTCTATGTTGAAATCTAACATGTCGTGTCATAATATGAGATGCCACCCACTCATGCACCTCATCCCAATTCCTCACCGACTCCCACAACTCAATGTAATGCACATGTGTAATGAACTCGTCAATTGACGAAAACACATCCAATGATTGTTTGAAATAAAAGTTATATTTTTATATATAAAAAAAATCATTGTTAGATGTTACCCATTGAATGAGAAATTTTTATAAACCAAAATCTTGTGTCTTTGTTGGGCAACGGATTTTGGAATCTCACCGCCGGCTCCGTACGCCTATCAACACTTTTTGGGTTTGCACCAGCGGAGTGTATGAACTAGTAGCTGGGTTTATCACTCGAGGGAGTGTCTAGCCCTACTTGCTATACCAGACACAAGTTTTTCCATGCGTGCAATCGTGCGACTCAGTTGGATCTTCAATCCAACTTTCCTGAGCCCACCCAATAAGCACCAAGTATGGTGTTTGCTTAAACCATGCACTCACAAACCCACACTCATGCATAAAGCCTATGAATGTGATGTCATGATCATGTCCGATATGCAATGAATGTCACATGAGCAATATTACCCACATATCATCATATTCCATGAAAACTTACATCATAGGCATATAAATTACCTAATCATCACCATGCTTCATATCATATAGCATAGGTTTAAATCTCAACAACAAGTCACAAACATGTTATTTCAATTACATCAAAATAATAATTTTAATCACACAAGACATTTTATCAAACACATTCGAGGCAAACAATCATGTGAGCACATATCATGCCACAATTTCATCAATTTACAAGAAATATACAAGTAACTTTCCTATATCAAATTCATGCTAAAATTTAACATAAATCATTTCCATGCTCAACTTCCTCAATTCCATGACCATATATACATAGGTCAAAATATATATACATATATAACCATTCCCTCTAGGCATTCTAGCTTAGGAATAAACCCAAGTAGGGATGATATGTGATAATTATCTCTTTCAACCTACCCATTACATATAAACAACCTAAGTTGTAAAATAAACCCAAGTATAAAAGAACCCTACCTCTTGAAGCGTAGAATTGCGTTGAGAAGCCCCCAAGATCCGAAAACAAGCTAAAATCTCTTCTTCTCAAAATCTCGTTCTTGAAAACTCTTCCAAAATCGACCTCCTTGGTATGGTTTTGTAGCCCACTTCGAGGAGAATAATTTTTCTTCTTGGCCCGAGCGGATTCGATCACTCAATCTCCATAGATCTTAGATAGAAGGTGGAGAAATTCACTCTTTTCCCTCTCTTCTCTCTCCCTCTTTCTATCAGTTGAGATTTGCTGAAACAAGTGGGGAAAAATCAGATTTTCCCCTATTTATATTTTTCAATACTTGGCCCACAACGCGCCACATGACCCTCTTTCTTTCGGGTTCGTCTTCATCCCGAAACGATTAAATTTCGCTCCGATTCAAGTTCTAAATATTTTTAATTTGTCTTGACCTCATTTATTTTAAAATCTCATAATTTTTCCAAAAATTTCGTATTTGGGTCTCCTGGGGCTCGATCGCCTTGTAAAACTCGCAAAAATCCGACTATCTCAAAATTCGATTAAATTTGACATTGTCACTAGATTTAGCGAGACGAATCCAACGGTAAGGTCCGTTTCGTCATCCGAGTTCTAGAAAAACTCAGGTTTACAACTCAAATCGTGGGGCAATTTACCATTTTGACCTTTATTTAAAAAAGTTTAAATTTATTCGAGTTTTTACATATTTCGCCAAAGTTCTTCTACACTCATGAACTCCAACAAAGTCATGAAATTGAAATAAAATAGATACGAGTTAGTGACAATTTCGCAAATCTATTCACTAAAGTTTTAGCATTATCAACATTCAAGAAATTGTATATGGTATTGGAATGCCTCGGGTTTGTGATCAATCCAGTTGATTTTTTATCAAAGGGAGAATTTTATCAAGGGGTGTATCCACATCAAAATACAAGGCATATGCACGTTGTACACTTTTTTCTTCATCTAAGTTTTGTCCTGTTGCATTTTCCACTCAAGGATTTAATGAGGCAACATTAGTACGTCCAATGCTGTTCTAAGATTCATCTAAATGTATACTATTTTTGTTTCGCTGGGTTTTTACCCCAGGATTTTCCTAGTATGGTTTTAACGAGGCATATTATCTTAGCATAGTCGTCATATAAGGGAGAGTGTTGTAAATATTACATTATATATATTCTATATAAATCATTGTATATATTATATATATATTATATATAAATGTGGATGATTGCTAACCTACTAATCAATGCATTAAGTAAATAGGTATTAGTCAGTGACTCTATAATTCCCACTATTTGATTACGCACTATCAATTTTGAGTAAAGGACTATAAAAGGAGGTCTTCACCATATTGAGAAATACACAAATTGAGAAACTCTTTATCTAACATTTCTATATTATATTATCTCGTCTCTTTGCAATTCTATTCTCTATATTTCTTAATTTTGCAACAGTTTTTATCATTTAACATAATATTATTTATTTAACTAAATGCACGGGGCTTACAAGTTTAGACGAAAAATCTAAAACCCACAAAGTTTAATCCCCACAAAAAAAAAAATCCAAAGTCTTGTAAAAAAAAGCCTAAAAAATTATAAAATGTACAATTTAGGACAATAAAAGTTATACAACATCCCATCAATCAATAAGGCTTTATTGTTCTATTCTTCTAAGACTTTTTTTTTTAACTTCCAAGCATGTATGGTGTTTTTTAATCATATATAGTTTTTGACCATTTTGTAATTAGTTTGATAGTTGCATAAAATAAATATGTATGCTAGGCAACAGTTATCTAGCTATGAAAAACTGTTAAAAAAACAGAAATATGATAAATTAATTGCATTTCCAAAAGAAACTCATGATAAATTTGTACTAGTGGCACATAAGATATGACAAATAAAAAAGTTTTATAATGAACAAGTAATGGATGGAAATATCAAGTCAAACATGTAAAGTTTTGTATGAAGAACATTAAAAAGAAGAAAAATAAAAAAAATATTCACACAAATTAAATGATTTATTATAATTTCTTAAATCCTGCTTGCAATAAACTATATCACAAAAGAGATTGAACAGAGTAGTCCTATTAATAATTGAAAAAAATTGTTAGCAAAATTGAAATATGAAAACATAATTAATAATGTTGCATCTCAAAAATAAAAATGATAAATTATGAACAATTTTTTTAAAATTACAAATAAAAATAAAAATGATTTACTTTTGTAGTAGTTGTTATCGTTAAAAAAATTGACAGTATAATGTGTGAGTGTTTATCTTAGAGTGGAGAAATAAAAGAATTTAAATTTTTTTAGGTAAGAAACTAAAATTCATCCTAATAATTAAAATATCTAGGATGACTTTGTTTTTATGTCTTGCTAGTTTAAGTCAATGACACTCATCTTCTTATGTTTAGAAAAAATGCACTTATTTGCACTATTATAGCTTTGCACTAAAATGTCACCTGTAATTTTTTTTATTGCAATTGATGATTAAAGGTTACAAAAAAAAAAAAAATTGCAACAAAATACATGTCAATATGTCTATCATACCGTTATTCACATTTTTTTCTTTTTTCTTTAAAATAAAACAATACATTTTTTCCTTCTCTTCAGGCACATTAAGTATTTATGCATTTAAAACAATTTTCTAGAGACAAAGCGTTAGAAAACTAAGATATAATATTTATTGTTGCATTATATATCAAGTTGATGATCCCATTAATTGTTATACTTTTGTTATACTCCCCTTGAAAAATATTATTTTGGTTATGTTTGGATGACAGTATTGAACTGCATTGGAGATCTAAAAAAATATTATTTTCTATCCAACCCAAATTCACTTATCAGTGGTCTGGTTAGGATTTAATATTTATCATTGGTCTGGTTAGGATTTTATGATGTCATTGACTATTTTGCTCCTAACATATCCAATTCATCACCATATTTGGTTTACAAATTAGACTTTGACCAATTTCGAACAAATTTTTCTTATATGTAATTTTTTAAAAAAATTGTAATTTCATATCTTCTAGACGGGTGTTCATATGTTACAAGAACAATTGAGAATTAACTCAAGCTCTCATTAATTAGTTATTTTATTCTTAGTTGTTAATTAATCTTAGGCCAAATAGAATATTACTTTATTAGAGTTATTTTATTATTTAAATTAGTTGTTTTGTTGGAGAAGACGTATTGGTTGTCTTGAGGTATGTCGGCAGAGCCTTACTTTGATAAAATAAATTTGTTGGAAAAAAAATCAAATCTGTGAAAAAACAAGAGGATAAGACGAAGCAACGAGAGAGATAGGGAGAGAGAGAGAGAGAATGAGAAGAGAACAAAGCAATTCGGTCATTTGTATTAGTTATCCTGTCTGGCAAAAAAATCTCAAACCCCTTTGGATTTCAATTAACCCATGTAAATGGGTTAAAGTTGACTCTTTAAATCGAGTTGAGATAAAATCTAATGAGATTTTTTATGCATTTTTAACTTATCAATTGTGGGATATATAGGCCCCACAAATTTTTTATCTTCTCTTTAACCAACGGTTCAAACATACCCTTATTACACCAGGTTACAAATTTAAAGGTAGAATGGTTGCAGAAAAAAATATAGGGTACAAAAAGAATATTTTTCTTTACAATCGTTTCTACGATGAACCGATAAGAATGTGATTTTCATTCAGTTTGATAGAATGTGGATCTCTAAAACCCAGAAGTCAAGATGAAAGGATCGAAAGGGCTAATGGTCTACTTTTGTTTTTTAAAATTAGATGAAATTCTAAGCCATTTTCTATCTATAAAAATGTCTTGTTTATAATTTATTAATAAAAGCTAGCTACCAGTTTAATTTTGTTCAGACATACACAATTATTCAATTATTGAACCTCCCAGCCAAGTGATGAGTCATGTTTTATTTCCTTCACCGAGATTGTGATTTCCCCCCTGGGATAGTTACAATGTATTATGAATGGTTTGTTCGCACCGGCTAAAGCCCCCCTCCCTAGAACACCTTACCAATCCGGACTCAAGCTCATGTACCTAACCCCGAGGGCCAGGCTTGGCCCTCATCCATGTGCCAATGATTGATCACATACACTTAGTTAGAAAATTTTATTATCATTTTTTTGCTATTTGAAAAGTTATAAGGGTGACCATATGTTGAATCCTTATCAGGACATAACCGTAGCAACCCTTAGAGGGGCCTAGATGGGGAGAAGCCACAAACATTCCCTAAGGATGACCTGAGCCACAGTCAGGCCATAGCCGAACCCCAAATGCAGCAAACTGCTAGAAACAACTCAGCAGGCTACTTTCTGTAAATCCAATCTAGGATATAACTCTTGCAGGCCTCAAATAAGATCGTTAACAAGGCACTAAGCACTCCTAGACCATAAATGTTGGTGGTTCATTATCATTTGATAATAAAGAAAATATCCTACATTTTAGAATCAATTACAATCCAATGAAATCAAATTAAAACCCGACTAGCACATAACTACGAATTAAACATTTATTAGTAACCCAAACTCCATGGAGCCTGTTGAGTGCCTGATTTTGGAAAAATATAAACAAAACAAAAAAATAGAATTGATAAAAGGAAACCTGATTCGAGGGGAGTAGAAACCTTTGTTAGTTCAATTTGAGGGGAACCTAACTTCCACAATATTCACTGCAAAGTTAATCACAAATATAAGATACAATTTCATTAATAGTAAAATCTTTTAAATACAAGAGATAAGAACTCAAGACAACTACTAAATCCATTATTAGATAACTACCTAGGAAACCTATTAAAACTAGAGTAATGCTTTGTATCCCAAATTTGTATCCCAAATGTGCATCCCAAATCAATGGAAACCATTGGATGAGTGGGTCCCAATGAAAAAAATTAATGGGACCTATTCATCCAATGGTTCCTATTGATTTGGAATGCATATTTGGGATATAAATTTGGGATATATAGCATTGCTCTTAAAACTATACCACTAACTCACTCCCTACATAACCTCCTCATAATTAGTTTCGATAATATTCAAATAAATACAAAATTAAAAGCATGTAACAGAGCTAATGGAGGGATAACAGATCATGGTTAAGCCAATCTGTTAGGTTTAGGATTAGAATTCTTTGGAGTCCTACTTTATCTACAATAGCTATTGTCTATCAATTGAAAATTCAAACTCATGTATATTGATTATAAATACAATAGCAATACCCACTTATAGGTACAACTTTTCAACCATTTCAAACTCTTCACATTTCGTAGTATCAAAGCCACAAATGTCAAACCAGTAGTCTCAATACTTCTTCAACACACCATCACTTCTTCAACATAGGCCACCATGATTTCTTCAACACGGGAGATCCCTTCACCTCAGCCCACTATTTTTTCAATCAACAACATCACCAATTTTGTTTCCGTAAAACTTGACGGAAACTACTATCTAATTTTGCGGGATCAACTTGAATCCACTTTTATAAGCCCCGAACTACTCGGCTTTGTCAACGGAACCATACTTCCTCCACTAGCCACCATTACCTCATCCTTCAACGAATCTACACCCAATCCCTCTTTCCTTACTTGACCCAAATTCGATCAATTCGTGAAGGCATGTATCAATACTACCTTAACTAAATCTTTGTCCTTACAAATACTTGGTCTCAAAACCGCCAAAGAGGCACAGGACGCTCTCAACGAGCTTTATCAACAACAGTCATTGGCCCCATAATCTTTTCTTTTCAAAGACCTTCAATTACTCCAAAGGCACCGACCCCATTAAGAATTATCTAAGTTGTCTCAATCGTCCATTCATCACTACCATTGAACATCGTCATCCACCTATAAATTTTTTTGAGGTATGTTCCAGCTTGCTTATTCATGAACAATGGCTTAGTCACAAATTTAACCACCATCAATGTAATGCCCCAAATACCACACTGGACGACATTACATTCTAAAACTATTTACATCGTGAGAGCACTAAGATAATCCACCAATAACGGGGGGTCCTTAATTTAACAAAATTCAGGCAGAGTCTCCTTGTTCAGAAAGCTCTACCCAAGACACAATTTGTGCAATTATACTACATTGACCACACCAGGTCCATTGATCTATAAAATATTTACAACATTATCCAAAAGAATAAGCCCAAACCATGACTACTACGTCAAAAGAATTACATTTGAACTTAGCAGTGGAATAAACAAAATACTAGACTTTACATGATTGTACATAATCGTTCCTAGTTTAGCACAAAAATAAACGATATCTCTAGATGTCTCACTCGGGATCCAAGTACCCCTTTACTGAAACTTCTCCATGGCCTGGCTCATTAGCACCGAGCTCCTCCTCTAGCCCATAATCTGTAAAATATTGAATGGTAGAGGTGAGCACGAAGCTCTGCAGAAAAATCCTCCCAAACTCGAACAAGGTTTAGAAAATAGATAAAAATCAGTCGGTCTCATTTCGTAAATAAAATATATCAATTTTGAAGGAAAAATAGGACATTTAAAATAGATATCAAGTTTAAACCGTAACAATAATCAAGTGAAAGGATAAAGTAAATTTCACAACAATATACCATTTCCAACTTTAAGCCATTTAGGCCGGACGCCTTCTGATGCATTGTTCCATACCAATGCACTGACCAAGACGATCCAACCCATCATCCCATGTATATTGGTTCATCCCCGTACATGTATGTTGATTGCTTCTCATGAATCAGCCCAATGATTATACGTAGTCCACCCATCACAATCTCAATCACTTCAGGAAAATGAGTCTACCATCCCAATGGCAGTAACGAGTCTCTTCCTAGGAAAAAGATACATCCCTTGTTTGAATTCTAGTGAACGATAGTGGTCGCATTACCAAATGACAATTCACTACAAGTGTTAGGAAACCATCTCACCCCCACTGGGATAGACTAACCTCTAACACTCTACGACTTCTCTCGATGACAATCCAAGTCCATCACAATAATCATACAAAGTAGAAAACCAAAATATTCTCAATTACCCACAATCTTAACCAATTAAAATTTCCATTAACCATTGAAGTATCACAATTATACTATTCTCGACATACTACAGCAATAAAGAACTAAGATATGCAAGAGACCATCTCAAAAAAATATTCACAATTTCGATATCAAAATTCTAGGGTTTTGCCAAAATTTAAGATTTCTTGGAACAAGAACAAATATTAGATGAAAACATGATTTAATTAAGAACATTAATTTAGAAATCAAGAATCCATATTAATTTCACAATAGAACATGTATTTTGGAAAAACTAGGGTTTTGGAAATTCAAGAACACATATTCCTTTAACCCAAACATATATTTAGTTCAAGACTATGTTCCAATGATAAGGAAACCAAAAATTCATATATATCTATCATAAAATGATCAAGAAGATGGAAAACATACATATTTATACCCTAAGTCTCAATGAAAGAACTTGAGAAGGATCTCCTACCTTGGTGTTCTTAAAGAACTTCAGCTTTGATCCAAATCCAATGTGAAATTCTCATTTGATCTTGTGTTTTTCCCTTTCTTTCCACTTCTCTAAGGCTTCCTAGGGTTAGAAGTGTTGAAATGGGGCAAAGGGGGCGGCCTTAAGTATTTATAGTGGAAGAGATGGTTCACATATCGCGAATCTGGAACCCAGACTTTTAAGTTATGTTCGAACATCGGTTGGCATTTGAATGTTAATAGTGCAACTTATTGGCTCACGTTCGAACGTCACTTTGAACTTCAAACGTTGGTTGCTCCCAGTACTTTTACATTTCCATCAGAGACCCGTAAGTCACGTTCGAACTTCATTTGGCGTTCGAATGTCACTAGTGCAATTGACTGTTTTACATTCGAACGTCACTTGGCGGTCGAACGTCATTCTAGTTTCCGCTGAAACTTAAAGTGAAGTTTTAGCCTGTTTAGAGGTCGATTTGGAAAATTTTTGTGAGATACTCTTTTGTAGCCTTGGAAGTCTACTATCTACTATCCAAATTTCAGATCAATTGAGAATCAGGATAAAAAGTTATGGTCCAAATATTAGGCAGTGTCTAAAATCCTTTCTGCTCAAATTTACCTAAAATGTTCTTTCATTCCAGAATACTTCTAAACTTCTGCAACATGCCCTATTTCCTCAACTAACATTTTCATTTATACTCTTAAAACCTACATAATTTATGCATACATCATTATCTATATAATAATTACTAAACAATTATATTACTATATAAAGATGAACATGTGGGGGTTTACAATCCACCCCCTTAAAGAAAGTTTCATCCTCGAAACTTACCTCAAGTAGCGAATAAGTGCGGGCACTTCTTTCGCATTTTTAGCTCCGGTTCCCAAGTAGCTTCTTCCACCCCATGGTGTTACCACAAAACTTTCACTAGTCGGATGACTTGGTTGCGGAACACCTTCTCTTTGGCATCGAGAATCTTCACCGGTTGCTCCGTCTTGAATTTCATTATCTTCCAAGTTTACAACCGGCGTTGCATCCGATTGACACTTTCTCAATATCGACACGTGGAACACGTCATGTACCCTAGACAACTGAGCTGGTAACTGCAACTGACACGCCGCGTTGCCCACAACTTTTATCACTTCAAATGGTCCAGTATATCTTGGCGCTAACTTTCCCTTCTTGCCGAATCTAAATACTTCTTTCTTGGGCGACACTTTGAGGAACACGTCGTATCCCACTTTGAATTCCAAAGGTCTTCATCTTTGATCCGCATAGCTTTTCAGTCGACTTTGTGTCGTGCGTAACCTCTCTCGGATGAGATGGATCTCGGAAGTTTCTCGAATAATCTCCGGTCCAAATAAACTACTCTCGCCGGCTTCCAACTAACACGTCGGGGATCTATACGGTCTTCCATACAATGCTTCATACGGTGCCATCCCAATGCTTGCATGATAGATGTTGTTATATGTAAACTCCACTAATGACAAGTGATCACTCCAGCTTCCTTTGAAGTCCAACACGCAAGCACGTAACATGTCTTCCACAATCTGTATCACCCTCTCGGATTGGCCATCCGTTTGGGGATGAAAAGTTGTGCTAAAATATAACTTGGCCTCCATAGCTTGTTGTAAACTTTGCCAGAACTGCGCCACAAACCAAGAATCATGATTCGACATGATAGAAAGCAGAACTCCATGCAACCACACAATCTCACGGATATACAATTGACTCAAAGTCTCGAATGTGTCTGTGGTCTTCATACCCAAAAAATGAGCGGACTTGGTGAGTCTATCCACAATAACCCATACTACATTATGCCCGTGCGACGTCTGTGGTAAACTTAACATGAAATCCATGGTGATGTAATCTCACTTCCACTCTGGGATAGGCAAAGACTGTAGTAATCCTCCTAGCTTTTGATGTTCGATCTTCACCTACTAGCACACCGCACATCGTGCTATGAACCTTGACACATCCTTCTTCATTCCCTTTCACCAATATTAACGCTTCATGTCCCTATACATTTTTGTACTACCCGGGTGGATAGCAAACTTAGAACGATGACACTCTCCAAGTATCTCCTCCTTTAGGGACAAATCAACGGGAACGCATAGTTTCTCCCCATATCTCAATTCTCTATTTCTCAAAGACCAATCCTCCATAGTTTCTCCATTCTACAATTTAGCTCGAGTCAATGCTAATTCAGGATTCAATCTTTGCAATTCTACAACCCTACGTAGTAGGTTGAGCCACAAGGTTGAACAAACATGTTCGGGATCCATCTTCTCCAACCTATAGATCATAATCTCCATGGGCATCCTTTAACTTCCATTCACCTATGGAAACATTGAGTTCACCCCAAGACTTCCTACTAAGTGCATCGGCAACTACATTCGCCTTCCTCGGATAGTAGTTGAATGTGAAATCGTAATCTTCTAGGTACTCAATCCACATTCTTTGCCGGCGATTCAAGTCTTTCTGTGTGAAGATATATTTGAGGCTCTTATAAGCAAAGAACACTTGGAATTTCTCTCAATACAAATAACACATCCATAACTTAAGAGCAAAGACCACAGAGGTAAGCTCTAAGTCATGGGTTGGATAGTTCTGTTCATGAACCTTGAGTTGCCTAAAGCCATAGGCTACCACTTTTCCTCCTTACATTAACGCACATCCCAAGCCTTGTAGTGAAACATCGGTGTAAACATCGTATCCTTCCTCACTACTCGATATAATGAGGATAGGCGTCGTTGTCAACTTCTCCTTCAAGGTGCGAAAGGCTAGTTCATACGCTTGAGTCCACACGAATTTTTTTCCCTTCCTTGTGAGGTGAGTCATCGGCATCGCAAGCTTTGAGAACCCTTCCACAAACCTATGATAATAGCTGGCTAACCACAAGAAATTACGTACTTCTGTCACATCTTCGGTGGTTCCCATTTCATCACGGCCTCAATCTTTGCAAGATCAACAGCTACCCCTTGTTCGGACACAACATGACCAAGGAATTTCATTTCTTTCATCCAAAACTCGCACTTACTTATCTTCACATACAATTTATGCTCTCTCAATGTTTTTAACACAATCGAGAGCTGACGTCCATGCTCCTCTTGGGTCTGTGAATAAATCAAGATGTCATCAATAAACACAATGACAAACTGATCTACATATGGCCGAAATACCCTGTGCATCAAATCCATGAACACTGCAGGAGCATTAGTCAATCCGAACGACATCACTGTATACTCAAAATGACCATACCGGGTACGAAAAGAAGTCTTAGGAATATCTTCCTCCTTTATCCGCAATTGATGATACCCTATGCGAATATCAATGTTGGAGTAATACTTCAAACCCTTCAACTGATCAAACAAGTTATCAATTCGTGGCAAAGGGCATTTATTCTTCATAGTAACCCAATTCAACCTCCGATAATCCGTGCATAACCGTAGTGTCTCAGCCGTTTTCTTCACAAAGAGGACCGGGGCTCCCCAAGGTGAAGTACTTAAATGGATAAACCCAATCGCCAACAAATGATCCAACTGCTTTCTTAGCCCCTTCAAATCCAAAGGTGCAATTCGATAGGGAGCAATGAATATTGGTTCGGTTCTCCGATAGAGATCGATCTTGAACTCAATCTCGCGTTGTGGGGTTAACCCAAGTAATTCATCGAGGAAAACATCCGAAAAATCCGATACTATCAGCACTACATCCGGTTGCTTGATTGGTCCTTGGTGGCAACGATGGCCAGTTATTTCTAATGTGCCTCACCCCTCCACATGCGAATCATTGACGCGTGTTAGTGGCTACTCTATCTTGAGTAACCCCAACTCCTCGAACTTCTTGGTTCTTTTGCCTAGAAGCTTGATAAGGTCGGTGGTATGGAACTTCCCTTTGTGTGACTCCATTGCAGCTACCGGTTCTCAGGGGACCTCCTTTAGCAAAATTTGGTCTTCGTCTGGTCTTCTTTGTGTCTCTCTCAACCACGTTTGTCCATTCCACTAGATCCATGTATTCTCGAATTCAGAGTGTAACCAACTTCTCGCGGATAGAAAGCCTCAAACTTTGTTCAAAACGTTTAGCCCTTTTTGCATCAATGGCCACAAACTCAATTGCGTAGCGAGACAACTCAACGAATTCGAACAAAATAAATAAATAAATCCCTAACCTAACTAAACAAAAATTTACCCAATTTGATAAACAAATAACCTCAAACAAATTCAAGCCTAAAGTTTCTTCAACCTAACCTAATACTCTAGTGATAGTCCATAACCTACAACTCCCATGTAAGACCTAAAGTCTAGGCTCTGATACCAAAATTCTATGACGCCCCAAATACCACCTTGGACGGCATTACATTCTAAAATCATTTACATTATGAGAGCACTATGATAATCCACCAATAACCGGGGGTCTTTAATTTAACAAAATTCGGACAGAGTCTCCTTTGTTCGGGAAGCTCTACTCAAAATACAACTTGTGCAATTATACTATATTGACCACATCGGGTCCATTGAACCATAAAATATTTCAGTGACGAGTCCCCAAAGGATGAGGTTTGTCTCATTTTGGTCCCAAATATTTTAATTGCATAATTTTGGTCCTTTAAGTATTGAATATGTTTCTATATGGTCCCTCAACTAGACAACATCCAAATTGTTAACGATTTTTTATCATAAACTTGTCACCTAATGTCTAAATATGGACAAAAAATAATTTTGATAGATCTTAAACAAAATATGGGTAGCTCCTAACAAAAAATGTGAAATATGGACAACTTTTTGACCAAAATTTGGATAGCTCATGATAAAATCTGTGTAATTTGGGTAGCAATTTAACCAAAATTTATGTAAAAATTTGGTTAAGAGTTATCCAAATTATTTTTTTGTCTATATTTAAGTATCACATGTCAAGTTTATGATAAAAAATATTAGCAATCTGGATGATGTTTGTTTGAAGGACTATGTAGAAACATATTCAATATTTTAGGGACCAAAATGATGCAATTGAAATATTGGGGACCAAAATGAAACAAACTTCATATTTTGGGGACCTCTAGTGCATTTAACCCTTAATTATATTATGCACTATTCTAATAGGTTGATAGTCATTGATGAACATTATCCTACTAAGCTGGTGAACTCATCCCTATCTAACATTTTTCAGAAATATGAAGTCGGGCAGGAGGATAGGATGAACAGACGATGGATAGAGACTATTATTAATATTTCTTTTTATTGTATATCAAGAATATTTTAATTGATCAAGTGAGGATTATGTAATCGTACGCTGAATATAATAATACAAGGAAGATTATTGTAAGTTACGTGTGGTTTTATTCCTTAATCATGCACGTGTATTTTTTTTTGAAAAAGGAAAAAAATTGGAGCTTGATAGAGTGGTATTAGGGTCTAGGAATTGCGTCTTACATGGAAATTATAGAAAATGTATTAGTCAAAATACATAATTTGTGTTAATTTACTAGTACTAAACATGCTTTGTTATTGACGGTTTATCTCTATATCTATAAAACTAACCTTTTAATGAATATACGTATGGCAACATGGGACGATATATATATGACACAAACTGACAAGGGGTATGCAATAGCTAATGCAGTTCGAAGTGATAGAGTCAGTCTAGAAGCTTACAATTTGTTAGTCCGGGAGGTCAAGGATGTAGCTAATACTTGGCCACTTACTCATTTTGCTGAGCGAAAAATATTGGTGCACCACCGACTGACCTCACAACTGAGGGTAATCCGTGAAACGCTTAGTATGGAGACTAACCCCACCCTTTATCAGGAGATTATAGATGGATTAGTAGTACCAGATCTCCAATGGCCCCCATCTACCGTTAACGTGGGACAACCAGCTGAAGCTCCTAACCCGTTTAATACTAATGGATGGTTGAACCTCGGACCCAGCGAACCCAATGAGGGCCCAGATGTTATACCACCTGAGAAAAATAATCTTGCATTGTCTGTCGGTTCTGTGAATGTGCGCGCCCTATAGAAGGGGCATGAAGCTTTGAATCTCTAATCTCACTTTTGACCTCACTAATCTAGAAACTTTTGCTTGTAGATATGGTAATCCTTAGAATAGTGAAAGTTTTATATAATAATGCATCACCTGATCGTGACTATCCTAGACCTTTTGTCTGTATGAAACAGTAGTATCATGGATAGTAAAGTAAGTGTAACCCTTTTTGTTAATTAAGATGTTAAGATGCATGATTTTCGCTAACTATCTGAAATTAGAATTGTTCTTAGTTTTTGAATGTGGTGGTAGTTTGTAAATATAATTATAATATCTTGGACTATGTATTATAGGATGGAGAGAAACACATCTCATGACCAACAGGAGACGTCCACCAATAACCAGTCCCTTTCGGCACCGCATGACACCTTAAGCGGCATTTACCAGTGCCTGAGAGAACTGACCACTTTAGCATGCCAACAGGCAGAAAATAATAACCATATTACGGTAATACAACGAATAGTTTAGGAACAAGAGAATATGGCTGAAACGCGAAGAATGATGATACTCAAAGAATTTCTACGACAACGTCCCCTACCTTCCAGGAAAGTGTAGAGCCACTTGATGCAGAGAGGTGGCTTCGGCAAGTGAAAAAGGTGATGGATGACATGGATATTGTCACAGAATTAAGAGTTACCTTGGCCTCTTATATTTTTTAGGGTAAAACTGATCACTGGTGGGATATAGTCAAAAGAATGAGGAACATAGAGCAAATGATGTGGATCACATTTGAGAGAGTGTTCAATGATAAATATTTTCCAGAGTTTGTAAGGGGATAAAATGTTCTCTAACTTCTTGGAGTTGCAACAATGCAACTTGACAGTCACACAGTATGAGTCCAAATTTGCTGAACTCTCTTGCTTTGCCACAGACTTAGTTTCCACTGATGCCAAGAAGGCCAAGCAATTTGAACAAGGCCTTAAGCCTTCTATTCGAGGGTGTCTCGTTGCGCATCGACTAAGGAACTATAAGAAAATTGGTGGAAAGAGCTATGCTGGTAGAAAGAGACTTGGAGGATACTCAAAATATCAGAAGTCGTCAACAGGACAGAGGAAGTTAGATCAGAAATAGTGGCAGCAGTAATCACCAAAAAATGACCCCATATTGATGGCCAGAGCAAGATATCAATGAAAAAAGGAGTACGAATCAGGGACAAAATTCTGGGAATTGAAACAGAGCATCCATTGATACAAAATGATGTTTTAGGTGTGGAAAAATTGGACATTATAAAAATTAGTGTCCCTTCACGTCATCTTAGGGGTCGGCCAATCAAGGCTCTTATCAAGCATTCAATTAATCTCGTCCACAACAACTCCCTTATTAGGCGGCAGAACCGACAACCCAAGTTGGACATTCGCAGTCGTTTTCAAATCAGGCATAACAGAAAAAGGTAGGAAGTAAAATAACAATTATCGAAGGCCAACCTCGAATCTATGCAATGGCTACACCGGGTAACAATGCCTCCAACGAAGTGATTGAATGTATCGTTCTTATTTATAATTTTTGAGCATATATTTTGTTTGATTTGGGGGCGACCCATTCTTTCATTCACACTTCATATGTTGTTGCATTAGGGTTAGAATTCGAACATTTGGGTCGCACATTGAGTATAAACCTGCCTATGGGGGATTTCTTAGAAACGACTAGGGTATGCAGAAATTTCATAATCTAAATTGAGGAGAGTGAGTTGACTGTGGACCTAGAAATAATTGAATAAGACATAATTTTTGAAATGGACCTATATCTTGCTATTTTGCAATAATGGATTATTATAGTAAGAAAATCAAATTTTGTACCTAAGGAGATGTAGAGTTCAAATATTCACAGGGGAACGTCACTATTCATATTCGTTCTCCACAAGGAACAAAAATAGTTTGGAATTCCTTGCCAACTAAATTGGTGAAGAATTAGGTAAGATCACAGCTAATGTCATGTTGGTAGTATGTGATTTTCCTGACGTATTTCTTGAGGAATTACCTAAACTACCCCCACAAAAGAGAGAGAGAATTTACGATTTAGATATACCCTGGTACAGAGCCAATATCTATTGCCTCTTATCGTATGGCACCATTAGAGTTTAAGGAATTAAGAAAATAGTTGGATAAACTTCTTTATGTTGGATTTATTCGACCAAGCACGTCGCCTTGGGGGTGCTCCTGTACTTTTCGTGAAAAAAAAAGATAATATGCTAAGACTCTGTATTGACTATCGAAAGCTGAATCGGGTACCAATAAAGAACAAATATTCTCTACCACATATTGATGACTTGTTTGATCAACTTAGAGGTTCTTGTTACTATGACAAAATTGATCTTCGAACTGGATACTATCAATTAAAAATCAGAGAAGAAGATATCCCTAAAACGACTTTCCGAACTCGATATGAACATTTTGAATTCTTGGTGAAGCCCTTTAGACTTACAAATACACCTGCAACTTTCATGGACATGTTGCACCGGATATTCAGGTCTTATCTTGATTAGTTTGTAATTGTCTTCATAGACGATATCCTCATTTATTCAAAGTCACATGAGGAGCATATACAACATCTTCTCCAAGTGTTACTAACACTAATGGAACACAAGTTGTATGCCAAGAAAAGTAAGTGTGAGTTCTGGATGAAGGAAGTCAAATTTCTTGGATATGTAGTATCCGAAGAAGGAGTGGCAGTAGACCTAGCTAAGGTTGATGTAGTAACGAATTGGGATCGATCTAAGAATGTAACAGAAGTTTGAAGTTTTCTGGGATTGGCAGGGTACTATCGAAGATTTGTAGAAGGATTTTCTAGAATGGCTATGTCAATGACCCGACTCACCCGAAAAGGAGAAAAGTTTGAGTGGACCAAAGAATGTGAACATGCATTTAATATCTTAAAAAAAAAGTTGACCACGACACCTGTCCTTACTATACCCGAAAGTGGTATCGGGTATGATGTTTATACAGATACAACATTACAAGGATTTGGATGTGTATTAATACAAAATAACAAGCTGGTTGCTTATGAATCAAGACAATTAAAAGCTCATGAATGAAACTATTCCACCCATGATTTGGAACTAGCAGCTGTAGTCTTTGCTCTAAAGTTATGGCGTTGTTATCTATATGGGAAAATTGTCAAATTTACTCGAATCCCAAAAGTCTGAAGTATATATTCACTCAAAAAGACTTGAATCTCCGACAACGACGTTTGATAGAGTATCTCAAGGATTACAACTTCACACTTCAATACCATCCGGGAAAAGCCAACGTGGTAGCTGATGTGAGCAGAAAATCCCGAAGTGCAGTGATTAACGAGATGAAGGAAAAATGAAAATTGAGGGAGGCAATAGAGGACTATGGCATCTGGATGGGTGAAGTAGAAGGTCAACCTTGTTTGTTTAATCTCGTTGCACAACCTTTCCTCCGACAAAAAATTGTTGAATTACAACGTACGAATTCCTACCTAGAATCCATCCGCACCCAACTGGAAGATGGGAACGCTTTTGAGAATTAGTGGTTGAAAAAGGGGAATTACTATATCAAAGAAGGTTGTGTGTACCTGATAATGCTCAGTTGAAAGAAGAGATACGAAGAGAATGGCATCACTCTAAATTTTTCATACATCTCGACAACATGAAAATGTATCAAGATATGAATCACCTATATTGGCAAAAAGGAATGAAAAAGGATGTGGCTAAATTTATAGCTCGATGTGCGATATGTCAGCAAGTAAAAGTAGTGTATCAGAAACCTGGTGGATTGTTATAATCCTCACCTATTCTAGAGTGAAATTGAGATCATATCACTATGAATTTTGTGATTCGTTTGCGTAGAACTACAAAAAGATACAGTGCTAGTGGATCGACTCACCAAATCGACCCATTTCTTAGCCATGAAAAATATTGACACTCTAGATACGTTAAGTCAACTTTATATAAGGGAGATTGTAAGATTACATGGGGTACCATTATCAATCGTGTCAGGTCAAGATACTCGCTTTGTGGCTCAATTTTGGCAAAATTTACAAAAAACCATGAGAACTGAGTTGCATTTCAGTATCGCCAATCATCTTCACGCAAATGGTCGATCTGAAAGGGTGATCCAAATATTGGAAGATATATTACGAGCTTGCACTCTAGATTTCAAGGGCAGTTGGAATGAACATCTTTCACTGGTGGAATTTGTTTACAACAACAGATATCAAAGAAGTTTTGGCATGGCTCCATATGATGCTCTGTACAGACGACCTTGTAGATCACCTCAATGTTGGGTTGAAGCTGGTGAGAAACCACTGGGAAGATCCAAGTAGTTCGGGATCAGCTATGCGCAACTTAAAGTCGACAAAAGAGCTATGTAGATCAAAGGGGGAGACACTTGGAATTTCAAGTGGGTGATGATGTATTCTTGAATGTATCCCCTAGAAAAAGAATATCGAGATTTGGGAAAAAAGGTAAGTTGGCTACCAGATACATTGGATCCTTTGAGGTAGTACAACGCATGAGAAATGTAGTTTATTAGCTTGCCAAGCCAGCTCCATTGTCAGGAATGCATGATGTGTTTCATGTATCTATGTTAAGGAAATGTGAACCAAATGTGTCTCATGTTATCGACTGGAAGGATGTCCGAATTCAAGAAAATGGAACGTACAAAAAACAACCTATACAAATTCTCGTTACCAAGGAGCAGGTATTACGTAACAAGATCATACCACTCATAAAGATGCTATGGCAACATCATGGTATTGAAGGAGTCACGTGGGAACTGGAAGCAAATATGCATATAAGATATCCCTATCTTTTTAACTCTCAAGGCTAGTATTGAATTTCAGGGACGAAATTCCTTTTAAGGGGGGTAGATTGTGATGACCCTTATATATATATATTAACCATTAATACGTTTATTAGGTCATCAATTATGATTCTATATAATTGAGGTTTATTTTAAAATATATATAAATAAATAATTTTTTTATGAACAAAAATGGACCTCAAATATAGACTCTTCACGGGAAAATAAGTCAAATGACAATAATTTAGGTCAAGTTTCATAATAATATATATATATATATATATATATATATATATATACTT
>CM042187.1:17063032-17092833 GCA_023539305.1 Ilex asprella
AAATAATTTTAATAGTATTTATTAATCATTTTAATGGAGTTTACATGGGTATCACAATTAAGGGTATCAATCGGGTCGTGTTTGTGTCAAGAGTCAAGTCCCACAAAAAAAATATATTTATTTTTTTATAAGTATTAAACATTAGTCTAAATTATTTATTATGCGTATTTAATAATCGTGTCAATTTTATAATCATTTTTATCGGGTTCGTATCAACAGGTCAGAGTTGACACCTTTAATCACAATTAACTAATTTTAGTATAGGCACTAATCATTTTAATAAATATTTTGTGGGTCCATAATTCATTAATTATTTTTTAAATAAAGATTATGTGTCATTGTGTGTCTTACCATTCACTTATTTTATTGGAGTAAATAGAACATACAGGTGGTAGAATAAATAACTATAAATTAATCTTTTAATCTATTTAATATATTGATTTATTATTCCTACATGACATATACTTTTTTTGAGATAGAATTAAAAATGCCTCAACATGGCCCAGAAGAAGGTTCACAAAGCAATCCCAGTGATGATATCGGTTGGAATTTTGCGACAATGGCTACCAATAGACATGATGCAGTATGTATGTTTTGTAAAAAAATCATTAAAGGTGGTATTACACGAGTGAAAGAGCATTTGACAGGAAAAAGAGGCAATGTAACACCGTGTCCCGACGTGCCACGAGAAGTCAGGGAACAGATGATGAAACATCTTCAAGAAAATAAAGATAAGAGAAAAGATAAACAAAAGAGGAGGGAAGAACTGGAATCTCATCTGAAGGAGACCGTGGTTGGGGATCCTAGGTATGTGGACTTGAGCGATGATTCTGATTCTGATCTTGAGATAGCGCTTGCGAGAAGAGAAAGTGTGGCACAAAATCAGTTTGAAGAAAGTCATAGACATAGAAGTGTATATGTGCCACAGTATAACGTGAGAAGTAGTTCCGGAGGTGGGGGTAGTTTTAGATGTAGAGATGGAGGTAGGTTAAGACGATCTCATTCAGTTCGTGAGCAGGACGTTGATGGTAGTGCTCGGCATTGGATTAATTATGATACTCCTGAAGCTAGATTAAGAGAGATGGATCCTGATCTTCTGAGAAATAAAAGTTCTAAGCAACCAAAGATGAATTCAAATCACCAAAAGATTAGAAGGGAAAGATTAGGAGATATTTTTTTCAAATTCATGCTATATAACCACTTGCCTTTTCATGTAGCAGACTCTCCTTGGACTTAACCAATGGTTGACGTTGCTGCTGAAGTAGGAAAAGGAGTTAAAGGTCCTAATTCTTATGAGGTGTTTGAGATATATTTGAATAAAGAAGTCAATGTAATGAAGGAGTGGATTAAGTCTTTTCGGCCTACATGGAAAGAGAGGGGAGTTACTATCATGTGTGATGGATGGACTGGTCAAACACGAGATCATATCATCAACTTTTTAATATATTGTAACAAAGGTACAATTTTTCATAAGTCTGGTGATGCATCTAATGTGGCAAGTAGGACTTCAGATTACTATTTTCGTTTGTTAGATATGGTGGTTGAAGAGATTGGACAAGAATATGTTGTCCAAATAGTGACTGACAATGAAGCAGCTCTTAAGGCTGCTGGTAAGAAGTTGATGGAGAAAAGACCACGTTTGTATTGGACAACATGTGCAGCACATTGTATTGATCTTATACTGGAGGACATTTCAAAAAAAAAATCTGTTGCAAAAGTCCTAGATGATGCAAAGTCGATCACAAGCTTCATCTACAATTATCCAAGGGTATACCATTTGATGAAAAAATATACAAATGGTAAAGAATTGTTACGCCATTCAATTACCAGATTTGCCACAAATTTCATTGCACTTGAAAGCATTATTAGGCAGAAAGATAACCTTAAAGCTTTGTTCACTTCTGATGACTATAAGGCGACTAGTTTTGGGAAGATAAAAACCGGTCCTCCTAGTGATGTAAAAAATTTGATTATGGGCAAAGACTTTTGGAAGAGAGGTAATGAAGTTCTGATTGTTCAAGAGCCATTGGTTAGGATGTTAAGGTTAGTAGATGGAGATGAGAAACCTACAATGAGTTTTATATATGAAGCAATGGATCGAGCAAAGTTGGCTATCAAAAAAGATTCTCGATATTGGGTTGACTATTGGAAGATTATTGATCGTCGGTGGTCTGTTCAGTTACATCATGATTTGCATGCTGCAGGTAAGTATGAACTACAAAGTAATATTTTTTATTACTTGTATGAAATTTACATATTATGTGTGTAGATAAATAAGTAGTCATAATGAACTAAAAATTAATATTATCATATGAGTAGGTTACTTCTTGAATCCACAATTCCAGTATACTACTACCAGTTCTAGGGAGACGTTCCGAGAAACAATGGATGGAACGCAGAAAGTAATTCAAAGATTGGAGCCGAACATTGAATGTCAGATTAAGGCAATAAATCAGGTTTGTAGTGCTTGTTTACTTACAATTTTATTTATTATTTGAATGACATGTTATCTAATACACATTCTTTCACAATTATAATGTATGTAGATGTTTTTGTTTCGAGATAAAGCAGAAACATTTGGATCAAATATTGCACAAGCAGTAATTAACAAAACAAATCCTGGTAAGCTAAGTTACAATTTATAATATGTAGTCAATGTATACTTATTCATTTGTGAATTCATCAAATTTTATTTTATACAGCTGAATGGTGGATTCTTTATGGCTCATGTGCTCCTGAGCTTCAAAGTATAGCAGTTAAGGTACTAAGTCAGACTACTTCATCTTCTGGTTGTGAGCGTAATTGGAGCACATGGAGTCTTATCCACACCAAAATGAGGAATAGGTTGAAATATGCTAAACTTCAAAAGCTTGTTTTCATTCACTATAACATGAAATTGAAAATTAGGCATATTGTGCGAAAGAACCAACAAGAGATTGAGAATAGCTTTAATCCTATCAATTTGGATTACATATTTCATGAAGATGATCCCTTGAATCCATGGTTAGAAGAAAGGGAAGAGCCACTGATGCCCTTGGATAAGAAAACTCGTTCTTGGATGAATTCTTTTGGTGAAGATGATGATAATGAATGCATACCTATTTCTGAGTCATTTGATAACCAAGACTCTGATTCTAGTCCTGCACCGACTGAAAGCGATAATGGTGGTGGTAGTGGCAATGATGATGATGGTGGTGGTGATGGTGATGATAGTGATGGTGATGGTGATGGTGATGGGGGTCATCGGGTTGCAAGTTTAACCCAAATTTATGGTTATAATTGTGAAGGTAACCTTCCGGCTCAGGGTGATACTAGTGGTCATTGTCATGATTCACCATTTCGCTGGGATCATGGACTTAGTGCGGTTAGAGTTGATCCAGAAGCTTATGGTCAACAATTGCGGCGTGGAAAAAAATCAAGTAGAAATACGAGAAATTGGTATGAATACGAAGATTCATCATCTACTGTTATGCAGATTTTGAGTGATCTCACCCTTAATGATTCATCATATGGTAGTGGTATTGAAAATTACCACTCATTAGATTATCCAGCTGGAAATTATAGGCCCTACTCTTATAGTTATTCTCCTCAACACTACCCTCCACCATTACATCCCGAAGATAATTCTTTATGGTTTTTGAACCCTAACAATTACTTGACATTGCATACTAATAATTACTTGACATTGCATACATATAGAGAGCAGCCATGACAAGATGGAGTTGAATTTGGAACATTTACTTATATGTTGCCCACATGATGGAATGATGATAGTGGAAGTAACCAAGATCAATCTCAATGTTTGGATCCTCCGCGTCATTCTTTTTGGTGGTGAGATTGTTGAAAGGTAATACTATTGCTTTCTCTTTTTTTATTGTATTGTACAATTCTAAAAATCATTTTGGTTCTATCAATATGTTTCATTTAATAAATTGTTAGATTTGCAATTATGAATTTCATTTGTTCAATTGTTTGCTAATGAAAAGGTCACTGATGCACAGTGACTTAAGAAATATTATTAATACTTATGATATTATATTAACATGTTTATTATGATAGAATAAAATGCACATTAAACACCCATATTTGCATGATTTTAAGTTGAAACATGTAAATATTCATGTTTTATGGGAGGTTGTGAGTTGAAAAAAAAAAATTCACGCATCCGGTTTCCGTTACCGTTACCGTTACGTAACGTCCGTTTCACCCCGCGTCCGTTACAACGTTACCGTTACCGTTACAGTGACCGTTAACGTTATTCAGAAATATGGTTGTGAAGCCATCCACCATTCGGACTATTCTTAGCCTCACAGTCACCAATGGTTGGCAAATCCACCAACTTGATGTTCACAATGCCTTCCTCCATTGCGTTCTCACCAAAGAAGTTTATATGCAACAACCCCTAGGCTTAGTTCACCCCTCTTATCCATCTCATGTTTGTGGACTTCATAAAGCACTTTATGGTCTTTGACAAGCACCTCGGGCTTGGTTTCAACAATTTAGCACTTTTCTTTTCACAGTTGGTTTTTGTTGTAGTCAAGTAGACTCATCGATGTTTGTTCTTCGTACAAACACTGGTACCTTGGTGCTCTTTTTGTATGTTGACGATATTATATTGACAGACAATTAATCCTCTTTGTTAAGCAAGAGTCTAGCTCAGCTTGGGCATGAATTCACCATAAAAGATTTAGGTGATATTCATTATTTCTTGGGTATTGATGCAACTAGAAGTTCTTCTGGTCTTCAATTAACTAAAAATAAATACGCCCTTGATCTTTTGCGAAGAACTAGTATAACTGAATGTAAACCAAGTTCCACTCCCATTTCTTTGGGTTCAAAAATGTCTCCTACCGATGACACCCCATTACCTGACCCATCTGAGTATCGCCATCTTGTTGGAACTCTTCAATATCTCACCCTAACTCGTCCCGATCTATGTTATTCAGGTAATCAAGTTTGTCAATTTCTTCTTTCCCCAACTACTAAACATCTCCAAGCTCTATTATGGTCCATACTGCTTTTTTTGATGTCGTTTGGGCCGGCTGTCCCACTACTCAAAGGTCTACCACCGGGTTTTTTATCTTCATAGAACCCAATCTAGTATCATGGGCATCTAAGAAGCAACCCACCGTTTCTTGTTCTAGCACCGAGGCCAAGTATAAAGCATTGGCTATCACCACATCTAAAATGAAATGGTTTTCCTGCCTACTTCGTGATCTTCATATTACTCTTCACCACCCAATGCTTCTTCACCACATGCTACTTCCTAATCCTGTTCTCCATGCGTGCACTAAATATATTGAAATTGATTATCACTTTGTGTGTGATCTTGTCGTGGATGGTACTCTCCATGTTCAATTTGGGCGCGTAAATTCTCAAGTTGTCGATATATTTACAAAAAGACTACATGCTTCAAATTTTCCCCGTAATATTTCCAACTTGTTGCTGGTTCCAACCAATGGTTTGCGGGGGTGTAATAGAGGGATAACAGATCATGGTTAAGCCAATATGTTAACTTTAGGATTGGAATTCTTTAGAGTCATTGTTTATCAATTGTAAATTCAAACTCATGTACATTGATTATAATTACAATAGCAATACCCACTTATGGGTACAACTTTTCAACCAGATCAAACTCTTCACGTTTCAAGAGGGTATCATAATGTTTTCATAAACAACCAATACACCAATGCACAACATTGGAAATTAAGTTTTATAGCAATAGTATCCATTATACAACAATACATTCTGCGAAAATTCTAAAAGTTAGCAATGTAATAATACAAATGTATAAAAAGAATAAAATCAAAAAAATAGATAGAACGAGATTTGATTTTTGTCCGATATAACTCTTTGTGATTTTCCTTGATGATAGATCATCCCTAGTTATTTATCGAGTCGCAATTGAATTCATGGTGTTTGAATTATGTCTGGATCATCGAATGATAAAAGCGCTCAACTTATCAAAAAGTGCAAATTAATCCCAATATAATCAAAACTCCATGTAATTGCCTACCATAGTGCTTCAACAATACTGATAGCGAAACAGATTGTGATGCCTCACTATCATCACTAGTGCCTTGGGGATCGTTGAAGTTGGAAGGAACTAGGGTATCCGGTGCAGATTCATCGTCGCCGGAAACTGGATTTGCCGGTGAAGGGGCGTCATTGGATGGGTTCTTCAGACTCTCCGGCAACCCTTGTCCATAAGTCACATTTATTTTGAAGTGCTGGCCATTTTTGCACTGTTCTCCGTCGTAGTCGCCGGAGAAGAAATATGTCATTCCTACTTTCAAAAGAGGAACTGCCACAGAGATTGGTTGTGGGGAAGTGGCTGATGGATCCACCGATGACCACTGTGTGGTATCGTTGTCGAGGGCATTTTGGTAATCGCATCGCTTGTATGTGTTGAAATTGTATGTTTGGATGACTGAGTGATTATTGTCGGTGTTGAAAACTGCAATAACATAAACAAAGTAAAATCAACTTAAATTTTTTTGAGGTAAATGCGGATTCAAGCATGGTCAATACATGATATGGTCTAAATGCGTAAATACTTCGTCGTTTAGTAGAAAAAAATGGTCAAATTCATTCTTATAAAAATATTTTGAGGGTGAACTCGTGCTTTGGTTAACTCAAATTTATCTAACTTGATTACGATACCGAGAAAAAAAATTTATTAATATACCGGTATTTATCACTTTTGTAAAAAAAAAATTATCATTATTGTGAATATTTTTATCATTATTGTGATTTTGAAAAAAGTGATAAAAATAGTTACCACAATAATAATAAAAATACCTACAAAAATAATAAATTATTCATAAAAATAATATTTTTTATAGAAAAAATAATAAAAATAGTTACCATAAAAAGAATAAAAATCTCCAGAAAAATTATAAATTTTATTTTGATAAAATACCTATAAAAATAATAAAATTTAAAAGTACGGAACCCAAAAAAATTTCTTCCGTATCGTAGTGAAGTCCTAAATAAAAGGTATATAACTACAGAAAAGGTCAAGACATTCTTGACGGTGTAATTACCAGAATGACCCTATTCACAATTCACAAATGTGTGTTGTATATTTGTATTGACGTCTTTCCTTAACAAACCAATTATTTTGGGCCACTACAAATGTCCATTGCAAACAGTACCTTATTTTTTCAACATCAGTAATGTTACGTTGATCAAAATTAGGAACCAAATAAAGAGTTCAAATGACATTATATGACAAGATTAACTGTCATGTCATTTTTTTTCTCTGTTTTTTTTATTGTTAGAAAAATACGAAAGATAAAAAGATTTTATCTCATCTGTTCCTGATTTAGAGAAGACAATTTTTTTTTTACTGATATGACAATTAATTTTGTCATATCGGTAACTATCACGTCATTTGAACCATTTATTTGATACTTAATTTTATGAGTAATGCTACATATCCCAAATTTGTATCCCAAAAGTGCATCCCAAATCAATGGGAACCGTTGGATGAGTGGGTCCCAATGAAAAAAGTTGGTAGGACCCACTCATCCAACAGTTCCCATTGATTTGGGATGCACTTTTGAGATATAAATTTAAGATATGTAGCATTACTCTAATTTTAATCGGCATAACATTAATGTTTCAACAATGATCATGATCGCTTTTGACTCCAAACTGACTTATCATTGAGTAGATAAAACACCATTGGTATAGCTTTGATTGTGAAATGTAATAGCTGTCAAAACACATGCATTGTTGGTGTCCTTTTTTATGTTTTGGGGAGGGGGGTTGGGGGGAGGGAGGGATCTAACCACATGGTTTTCCATAATTTTTTTATTTAAATTCACACTGCTTTTTAATATATATTTTATTTTGTAAATAAATTAAAAACTGCTCCCTAAAAGGAATAAAATTGAAAAATTAAGGTAGTTTTTGGAAATTGGTCCTATTGTTGGTAAGTCTGAGGAATAATCCACTTTTTAACTCCTAGTATTCTTTTCAGTTGCGATCTCATGATTCACATCTATGCAATAAACATTGGGAATTGCATCACTAAATCTAGTTCACAAAGTTCTAACCCGTAATTAGCAGTTTACTGCATATATATATAGAAAAATAGTCTCCATTCCAAACATTCCAAGCAACAATGAAATTGACCACTATAATGCTTCTCCTAATTCTCTCTCTCTCTCTCTCTCTCTCTCTACTCATCATACACACACATGTATATATATGAACACACATATAAAGCAACCCATTTTTTATGTATGCAGTTTAAATTCTGTTATAGTTCAAGCATGTAACCCCCAGTTATCCAAGAAAAACACAAGGAAGGAAGCATGTAGAAACTGTGTGTGTGAGTGTGTGCGAGAGAGAGAGAGAGCTATAATTATGATATGAGGTATGCTGCTGAAATTAATTCTTACAGAGGAAATCTCCAAGGCTGAAGTTCTTGCCAGCAACCCACTTCTGGTAATTAACTCTAGGCTTTTCAAGATTGTCAAACCAACCCAATGAGTCACCAACAGTGTAGTTCTTGTAAGCTTCAACAGATCCAGAGAAAGATAGCAGAAGACAGAGAGTGGAGAGGATGAAGAATACAAGGCCAAACCTGCAACTACTGTGTCCCTGTTCCATCTTTTTTTGGGGGGGGGGAGGGAGTGGTGGTTGTGAAGGTTGCTTGTTCTGAAGAAGAATAAAAGCAGTACAACTACAAGAAGCTCCCAACTTTCTTTAAAAATGGAACCTTACTTTGCTGTGTAATTACCAAAAGGGTCTCACTTTCCATTTTGTACTAGTATTATTTATACTTTGACCCCTTCTATTTTTCTCTAAATCGTAGACATCCCACCTCGATCGGTTATTGATTTCAACAAATTGCATAATAAAACAACTAATATCAATTTGTGATAGTGTTACACAAGTCGTTGAAATTTGGGTAGAGCATTACGAACTTGAATGATTGAGCCTGCAATGTGTTCAAATCAATGATGATTAAGAGGATAAAGTAATGATTAGATTAAAAATGATAGTTTAAGGGGGGCAATGTGTAATTTACCATTGCTATATATTACTTGCAGGCATGATTCTGTGGTGTGCTTGTGGAAGTTAGAATTTTGATTCCAAATGGTTAAAAGAAGTAAAAACTAAATACTGTAAATGTGCATCTAAGAATCTAATCATACATTACTTAACCATATAGGATTTTTTTTTTTTTTAATATCACATGTATACGGACATTTGACATTTCTATAAAAAGACCACCACTTAAATTTAAGCTGGCAAGTGTATATAAGGTAATATGCCTCCAATGTAAAATACTTTGTTTTTTTTTTAGTTTAACGGTTAAAAATGTTCAAATCAGTTTATGTGCACTTCAATTAAGCCCTTATCTAGTCTGATCAAAGGGAAGTCATCCACACCGGGATTATGAAATTCATGAAAAATAAATCTCTCGTGGTTTGATTCTAAAAAGTTGACAATATTCAAACTTATGACATTTGAGTTTACAATTCGTCTTTATTACCACTTCAGCTATTCTTTGGATTTAATGTTAAATACTAAGACACACCAATTAAGTTTTGACATGCTTTACATAGTCCGTTAGATATTTAATATAAGATTTTTGTCATATCTCAGTGCGTGAATCTCTCTACTTGTGATTTGGAGGTAATTATTTCCATTCTCCTCCCAATATCCCTTACACTATAATGATATTATGACCCAAAAAAAATATTTAACACGACTATGCTTCTTTGTTTAGGCTTGTAGCCGATGTGTAAAAAGATTTATAAATATTAAAAATAAATTTGATAATTGAGAGAGCAAATATATATGTTGGCTAATAACAATTCGTTAGTTGAACATTTAATACAAATAGATCAAATCCATTAATTGGCAAAGTGAACAAATGTTTAAGTTAGAATAGATTCATAGATTATGTGTTCTTAATGAAATACAGACATATTTTGAAACATAAAGTTAAAAAAGAAAACCCTCTAAATGATTTATGATTGTAATAACATGCGCCAAACACATGAATAAGATGGACTAAAAAACAAGATTTGTATTAATGTTTGAGATTCTCGTCATTATATGATTTATTAAAATACTCTTTTTTTTCTTTTTCCAAAGAAAGAGCATTTGCATAAATATGAAACAAAATGAGATAAGCAAAGTAGTGAAACAAAATGAATGGCAGTATTGCAATTTTACTTTATAGCAATGGTTTTCCTGCAAGCAAGTTCCATGAGCTGTGAACAACACAGGTTTCTGGATGGGACACATTACTTACACAGTTACACTGGTTAAAACAGACATAAGTAGTATGGCGTGAGTACTCATAGGTAAGGTTTTCTTGGTGCTTTAACAACCTAGCCTACTTTTAGAGTAAATTATATTTTGACCCCCTAAACTACCAGAATTCTTACATTGAACCTCAAATTGTGGTCATTGGTTTTCATATGACAATCAAATCATTTCGCGGTATTCTCGCGTCGTGTTATACCGGATCATATCATTTCGGTATGTGTCATATGCAGGTCAATGTTAAACTATTTAGTTATGAAATAATATATACAACATTGCATTAGGAAAATGAGAGAAAAATACTTCTTTTCTCATTATAATACTCTAGGTAAATGGCTACTCGTGTTGATATTCATACTAACCTAGGTCATGTGTTATGTTTACGTTGATCAATAAAATTGACACGCTTAATTGGTTTCACATTATTTCAATTGTAGGCATTGAAAAACTATGTTTTACGATAAGAAAATGCTATTCGCATCTAGTCTAGAGATTTTTTTTTTAATCAGAAGTCTATGGAGATCTATTAAATTATATTTATTGGATCAAAATTGAGTTTTATTCTACATTTAACTCATTTAATCAATCTAACGACTACAACGAATTAAGTTTTTATATTCAATCCTTATAATATTGTTTTTTAACGTGTTTGTAAATATTTTTGGATAAATTACACTCACACTCTCTGATATTTGACTAAATGACACGAAGACCCCCTAACATTTCTAAAATTATAAAGAGACCCCTTGTCGGCGTTAATAAATGACCGACGTTAACATAAGTGATAAATGACTATTTAACCATTTAATTTAATTTAAAATAAAAACACAAAAAATAAAATATATTACAAAAAATAAAATTAATAAGTCAAAAAAAAAATCTCTCTCTTGCTAGTATCTCAATCATCTCTTACCCCACCCGAACACCGCCACCATTACCACTCTTCTTCCCCTCCCCTCTCTCCATCTCTCTCTCTCTCTACCACATGCAACTCTTCTTCCTCCTTTCGCTCAGTCACCCTCTTCTCTCTCAGATCCCCAGGCCCCCGCCCTTCCCTGCAACCAGCTGCCACCCAACCCAGCAGTCATCACCATTCCCTGCAACAATCCCCATCACAATCCTTTTCTCTCTCTCTCAGATCCCCTTGGCCCCCGCCCCCTGCAACAAACCCCATCACGACCCAACTGTCATCACCACTCACAACCCTTTTCTCTTTCTCTCTCAAATTTCTCAGGCACTCGCTCCTCTCTGCAACAAACTCCATCACTGCCCAACCCAGCTGCCACCATTACTCCAAACCCACCACTCCCAATCCCCATTTCTCTCTCTCTTATCTCTCCTTCTCAGATCCCTGTCCCTGCCCCGCGTCTATAACAAACCCTATCGCACTCAACCCCTATTGCCACCACCACTCCAAACCCACCACTCCCAACCCCCTTCTTTTCTCTCCCTCTTAGAACCCCCCAGGCCCCCCGACCCCTCCTTGCAACAAACCCCTCTGCACCCTACCCTCCCAATCACCCAGTTGCCATCACCACCACAACTCCAAAACCCCTCTATCTCATTCTCAGGCCCTCGTCCCCGTCCCCCACTACGCCCCAACCTTCCCAACCCACAACTACTACTACCATCACTATTCCAAACCCAACACTCCCAGTTGAATTAATTATCCTGGTTAATGGTAAATTTTTATTAATTTAATCAAAATTTAATGGTTTGACGTTAATCTTTGATTAATTTTTATAATTTTATAATTAATGTTGTTAAAATAATAAATTATTAATAATTAGTGGATAAGATTGTCTTAGAAATTATTTGTCATGTTATAGAGGGGTAATTTTGGAATTATATAAATTTTATTCATTGACATCAATATTTTTTGTCAGTCAGACTAACAGCGAGAAGACAGAAGGGGTGCTTGTGTCATGATTTTTACATCTCAAGGGGTTGTCGTGCAATTTTAGAAATGTCAGGGGGAGTGAATGTAATTTACTCAATATTTTTTGTCAAAAAACATAGGAAACAAATTTTGTTTTTAGCCATTGTGAAATTAATTTAAATACTTGAGTGACTAATATGAGAAACTCACAAGTGGAGTTGGCAAAGTCATATTGAATCCATAATTAAAGGGGTCGAAGTGCAATTTGAGCATATTTTATCTCGATCGAGTAGGGAATGGAAGTTAGTGTCGGTGGTATTAAAGCTACATAACTATCTGCATGACATGTGATAATAGCTGTATGATTGCTTTTCTTTTTCTCTTTGGTTGGGAGAGTAAATGATTGCTTTTGTCCGACCTCATACACGTGGTTGTGTTGAAGTGAGGACAAGCTGCGTCGTCTCACACAGCTTCTAAAATTCTAGAGACGTATGTATCCTTCCAACCTTGTAAAAGTCAATGTAAACATGCTAGTTGAATTGGTAATAAGAATTGTTATAATTTTAAATATTTTAAATTTAAATTTTAATAATATTTTGACGTTAGATCATGCGGAATTTAATTTTTATAAATATTTTAATTTTTGTGTGAATGTCTTGCTTTTGATAAACTAAAAAATGGATTAGTTAAGGTGCATATAAGATATTTTGGACATACTTGACTATTAAAAAAAGCACATGCATCATCTTTGAGCTAGCTAGAGTATTGATGTGTACATCAAAATATTTGTCAAATAAATGTGAGTAGTTGAATTATTAGATTTTATTGGAAAAAAATTTAATTAAATTAATCCACAGATCAACCAATTCATGTTCATTTGATATTGAAAAGTTTAATAAACATCTTGGTAAGCATTGCAATGTTCACCTAGTTATGTGATTGATTTTGTTTCTCTAGGGATAATGACTTAAAAGAAAACTTATGAGCAATGTCAGTGAAGTGACTAAATTTTTCATCAAATCTAGTTAAATTTTGTGTGTCAATCAATATGAATAGTTATATCAGTGGATTGTATCCGGGTTGAATTCGGGTTAACTCACTTAAATTGCACCCTTAATTTTGTCACGTTATTTAGTATATAACATTTAATAAACACATTTGGCATACACAACTTTAACTTTCCAGTTCAATAGTGACATGTTTGACAAGTAATGAATCTTACTGGACATCAACAGTTGATTCAAATAAGACATTTAAGACTTGGGCCACAATTGTGGAATTTGTATCCTCCAAATTTTTATTTGTTTGAGTATGTAAATAAATTGCGGATACGATCCAAGTAACAAATGTTCAAGTTTCCTTTGGGTCCCAATTCCAATATGATCTTTATGCTTCATTAGCCCATACTACTCCCGAAAGAATACCGATATTTAAAAATAATACAGAGAAAGTTCTTATGGAAGATCGATTTACCCAGAAGAAGTCGTAGCCCATGCTTTCGTCTTTCGATGATCAAACCTATGAAAGACAGCTTAATTCTGATCAAGGTGCAATTCCCTCGGAAAGGGTAGAGTCTTAGTTACCCACATGTCATAAGCTGGTAACCAGTAAAAGAGTAAGAACTGACGGCTTACGAACTACTGAAGTGAACCTTTTTTTTTCGGTCAAGAAACAAAATTATATTAGATATGGTAAACTGAAGTTCATCACGAGGATGTATTACATCAAAGCTCTCATCATATCCCTACTTTTGCCTCCCTACTCAAGACTCTCATGATTTGGTGTGGTAACTCTTCCACCCAGCTGTTAGGTAGCGTCCTAACTCTTGTTTGTGTAGCTACACTATGTGCTGTCATATTTGCCTCTCTTCTAATTGTTTGAACTGTACTTGTGGGATGTGTTTCTCATACTCCCAAATATCCTGCAGTATTGGCTCAGTCTCCTTAACTGATCCTCTAATTCCCTTGTTGATCGAGTCCACCATTATTTTGGAATCTGATTCAAAAATCACAGCCTGGTAACCTTCCTTTAGAGCTAGTTTACATGATCCTCTAGCTGCTTCTGCTTCAGTCATCAAAGGTGTTCTGGCCATTAAAGATCTTGTTTCTCCATTCACCATTAAACCTTCATGGTTCCTTGCTATGACTGCTTCAGCCCCTTCACTAGTGCCCTCATCGTATGCCCCATCACAATTAAGCTTTATCCACTTCCGTGGTGGGGGCTCCCATATTTATTCCTTAGCTTCTTTGCCATTTTTTAGCTCTGCCTCAATCTGTCGAGTCTCCACTGTTGCTGTTACCGCTTGGCTTAGAACCTCTCTGCCTTTGGGTAGTCTTTGTTGATATACCCATTCATTACGCGTCTTCCATAAGAACCAGCATATGTAGGCCAGTAGAGATTGACCCTCTTTGTGTTTTAAGCCCATGTCCATTACCTTGTATATCTGTTCTGTTCCTTTAGCCAATCTTCAATCCTACTCATTTTGTATCTATTAACGTCAATATGCAATGGGATGTCCTCCAAACCTCACTTGCCCAAGGGCATAATAGTAGTAAGTGTTCCATAGTCTCTTCCTCTTCCCCACATATGGGGCTCAGTGGAGAGCTAGACAGTTTCCTTCTCCATAGGTTCCATCTTGTAGCTAATGCACCGTTCATTACTTTCCACATAAACATCCTAACTTTTTGCTATACTGGTAAGTTCCATATCATCTTCCAAAGGTCTTGTGGGGCTCTATAGGATGTAGAAGCATGCAGGTGTTTAATCCCCTCCTCATTCTAGCTCAATTGTAGGTGATATCCACTCCTTACTGAGTACCATCCGTTCCTCGAATGTGCCCATCTTACTCTATCAGTTTGTTGTGTTTCGCTAAGGGGTATTTCTAGGATGCTCTTTGCAATATCAATTAGGAAAGAAATCAGGACCAACTCTCTATCCCATCTCTTGTTAGGGACTTGTATCAACTCTTGCACCTTTCTCACCCTGCTGTTATGGGTGTTAGCAATCTGTTTATGCCCCGTTACCCTGGTATCCTCTCAACAGTCAACCTGACTTCCATCCCCTATCTGCCAGTAACAACCCCTTTGTAGCAAGTTTTTACCTAGTAATAAACTTTTCTAGATCCAAGAGTTTCTAGTTCTCAATTTTTCTTTCCAAAAGGATCCTTGTGCAAAATATTTTGCCTTGAGGATTTGCACCCATAGTGCTCCTAGGTCTTGTATCATCCTCTAGATTTGCTTTGCCAGCATGGATTTGTCAAGGCTTTCCAAGTCTCTAAAACCCAAAACTCCCTCTCTTTTGCCCGTAGTCATGTGCTCCCAGTTCCTCCAATGTATCCCTCTTTCCCCTGTAGATTTGCTCCACCAGAATCTTCTAATACTTGCAGTTATTTCTTGGCAAAAACCTTTAGGTAGCATAAATATAGATATGGCATAAGTGGGTATTGCCTGCACCACAACCTTAATTAGGACCTCTCTACCTACATGATTCAAAATATTTTCCTTCCATCCTGCTATTTTGCTCATTATCCTATCTTTTAGCCTTGCAAACACTTGCCTCTTTGATCTTCTCCACTTTGTCGGTCGGTAGCCCTAAGTATTTACCTGTTTTCAACATTATAGGTATCCTAAGCTCTGCTGCCAACTCCTGTTGCACATGGGCTGGGGTATTTCTGCTAAAAGTCACTCCAGACTTATTTAAGTTCATCAACTGACCAGTAGAATTGCAATACTGGTTCAATATGTCCATTACTACTCGACATTGATTCCTAGTAGCAGTGGAGAAGAATAATGAATCATCCGCAAATAGCATGTGAGTCAAACAGGGAGTACTCTTATTAATCTTTAACCCTTTAAGGGACCCATTTACTAAGGCTCTTTGCATCAAGGCAGTAAGACATTCGGAGATCAGGATGAATAGGTATGGTGAGAGGGGGTCACCTTGCCTCAACCCTCTAGTTGGTGTAATCCTTATTGCTTTTTTCCCATTTACTAGAATGTTACACCTTACAGTTGTTACACATTGCATCACCAATGACACCCATCTGTGCTCAAATCCCAAAGTAAGGAGCATGTCCCTAAGAAAATCTCATTCTACCCTATCATATGCTTTTTCCATATCCAGCTTCAGTTCCATTTGATATTTTCTAGTTTCCCTCTTCTGCCTCATAGAATGTAGCACCTCCTGGGCAATAATAATATTGTCTTGTATTAATCTTCCTCCCATAAAGGCACTCTGACTTCGCGACACCAGTTGAGGCATGAAAGGTTTGAGCCTTGAAGCTATCAACTCAGAGATTCTCTTATAAATGAAATTGCAGCAGCTAATAGGTCTATATTCTCCTATATTTTCAGGGTTTGGCACTTTTGGGATTAGAGTAACATTTGTTTCATTCAATTCCTTTAACAAGTATCCAGATTGAAAGAAAGAGAGGACATCATTACATACCTCATCCTGAATGATACTCCAGTACCTTTGGTAGAATAGGCCAGGGAGTCCATCAGGTCTTGGTGACTTGAGAGCTTCAAGCTGGAAAATTGCTGCTTTGATTTCTTTTACTGTAAGAGTCTTCATCATCTCATGGAACATTTGTGTTGTTAAGACTTGTGGGATCAGCTGTAGAATTTGTGAGGAATCCCTCTCCCCTTCGGTTGTGAATATCGTCTGATAATGCTCTTCGATTAATGTCTTTATCTGTTCCTTCTCCATTATCCACTCATCATTTGTACCCTTAAGCATAGTAAGCCAATTCCTCTGTCTTCTCTGTACCGTGGTTGCGTGAAATTTTTTTGAGTTTTTGTCGTCCCTCCCCCCCCCACTTCAGCCATTTCAGCTTTGATCTCTGACCCTAATATTTTTCTTCTCTTTGTCACACATTCTCTATAACCTGTTTGACCTTACTGATCTCTTCTTGGGGCACATTCGAATATGAGAAATTTTGGACCTTCAGCAACTTGTTCTCGAGGCTATCAATTTATCTTCTGTTATTAGCATACTTCTTGGAACTCCACTCCCTCAGTTTTCTTTGGCAACTTCGTAGTTTTTGTCCTAGCTTGTACATTCTAGATCCCCATGCTTCTTCACTCCAACTTTGTCTAATCACCTCACTACGCTCTTCTTCATCTGCCCAGTATGCCTCAAATTTGAAATGTTTCCTTGGTTTATGGATTGCAGGCTCTGCATCAAGTATCAGTGGGGAGTGGTCTGATCCAACTGCTGGAGTTGCTATTACTATAGCTTCTAGAAAAACCATTCTCCAACTGGTTAAGGCTAGTGCCCTATCCAGTCGTTCCCTCACATTGGCCACCCCTTCTCTATGATTATCCCAGGTAAACCTGCAGTCTTTACTTTCCAAGTCAATGAGTCCACTATTATCTATAAATACTTGAAAGCCTCTCATCTTGTATGGTGCTCTTTCCCTCTGCCCCTCCTTCTCACTATTGCTAGCAATGTCATTAAAGTCACCCAAACAAATCCAAGGAAGGTCAAGGCTCTTACCATATTTACTGAGCTTCTCCTATTGCATGCGCCTTTTCTGATACTCAGGGTGCCCATATATGAAACTTAGATGCCACGACCCCTTTGTTCCTTTTGCTTTAAATAAGATGTCCACCTGATTATGATCATATCCAGACATTTCTATTTAAGTCTCTCTCTTCCACATGATACATATCCCTCATGCTAAGTCGATTGGTTCCACAACCAACTTTCCTTCAAACCCAAGTTCTTTTCTAATTTCTCCACCCTGCCTCGCTTTATCTTAATTTCACTAAGGCACACTACCTGGGGTCTATATCAGACACATAGGTCCTTTAGTGCCAGAATTGTCAAGGGCACCGCTAACCCTTGGTAGTTCCACGCTATGAGCATCATGGGGGAGTTGGGGGCATGTTAAGGCCCGCCTCCTCAGCCAATTTAACAATTTCCTCTATCTATTCCACACTTACTTCATGCATCTGCTCTGTTCCCTCCACTGCCTGTTGTTTTATTGCTTTTCTCCTTCTATATCTTCTGACTGACCTCTGCATTACAGTAGTAAACCCATCTATAGTGTTCTGGTTTCCCCCATTAGTAACCCATTGCTTCCTTTCTGGAATCTAGGGGTCAGTACTCCTCACTAGGCCTTCTTCTCCACTATCTTTTTCACTGGACTTTTCTGGTAAGAAGGCAAACATCCCGTCTTCCCTTCTATACACCTTTGCTCCTTCCTTGTACTTATCATACATGATTTGTCTTTTAAGGGAGAGGCTCTAAAACACATATGGCATACAGTGATCAACCAAAACCTCGGGTTCTGATAGTGGCAGCTCTTCAAATCTCTTCCCAAACTCTAATTTAGAGGTATGGATGGTAGAACTTCTCATGGTAAGTTGGTGGTGTTGGGTTTTTTGGTGTATGGCTTGAATAGTCATGCTCTGTTGAGTATCTAAGGTATTTTGTTTCGAGGGGTGGGTGGGGTCTACTGGTTGTTGGTTTCGTTGTTCTTTGTTTCTGGGTTGTGCTTCATCGGTTTGGGATTGTATATGCTCTATGGGATGCACCTCTAGTTCATTCGCAATCAGGCTTTTACTTTCAGTACTCTCTGGGCTTTCAGTTGTCTGGGTCTTATTGGACTGGGCTTCAAGTATTGTGCTAGGCTGTAGTTTTAAGGGTATATTGGTGGGGTTAGGGTTACAAAAGGGGCAACGACACTCACCTGGCAGCGTTCCTATGCAGATTCGCCCACCTCTTCGTGACTCCCTTCTAGCACCTTCATTTGGGGCATGCCACGTGGATTTGTCTCATCGATAACAGCTCTGTACATCGTACCTTCCCCCTCCATTCCACAATCGGAGGCCTCCTCATAGATGGAATTAGGTACGTGTATCTCAGATGCGTTGCTCGATGTATATCTTTCACGCGCCTCCGTCGTTCTCCCCTGAGAGCTGTGAAACCCCACAACCTGCCCCAGATTGGCCCTGAGTTGTGGACCAAAACTGACCTCAGGATCTGTAGGAGAAGGATAGTCGCATTCCTGAGAATCATGCCTTATCCTCCCACAATGGTAGCAATAATTGCTCAACCTTACCTCAACTCGATCCGTTTCACGGGACTTCCTTCTCTTGGTAGTCAGAAGAAAGGAACAAGAGATTTATTAATATCCAAAACAAACCTTGTCCTAAGATATCCTTTCCAAAACGGCCTCAGTGCAATCCCCGCTTGATTCTCCATCGGTTCTCCCAAAGTCCGTGCTATAAGCTTTGCATTCTCTGTCGTTATCATTTTAGGGGGTAGCCCATGTGCTTGAATCCAAAAAGGGGTTGAAGTAAAGTTGATTTCTACTATGGAGATTTATGGGTTCCATTGTCTTAAAACAAGTAACTGCCCTTTGATCAACCATGGTTCCTGTTGGAGCACCTTCTGCTTCAGGTCTTCATCAGAGAATATGAATATGTATGTATCCATGTCTCCATCCCTTATGTCCATCTTGTACTCTGTTTTCCATGACTTCATCACTATACTCTTTACCACATTCCTATTTAGGGCTTTCCTTGAAAAGATCTTCCCGACCAGGCACGATTGCCTTACAAACTTTGTTGTTGATTCATCAGGTTGAATTTGTATTATTGGGGTTTGTTTTCTTGTGTTTACTGGTGAGGTGAGAAGGGTTGTGTTTGGGTTTTCCATTATGTGTGAAGCTAAGAAGAAAATGGTTAAAAGGGGTGAGAAGAGGTTTAGAGTATTGAGAAAGGGGTAAAGGGATTGAGAAGAGAAAAGGAGGTTCAAAGGAATGAGAAAAGGGTAAACGAATAGAGAAAAGGATAGAAGGATTTAGACCTTCAGGCAATACTCCACCATTTCTAGGGAGGGCGAAAAGCTCTACTCGAGAGAGCGATCTTTTCGGTAAGACACTAAAGTGAACCTAAAACACCAACAAAGGTAAGTGATTCTTAAGTTCTTACCACAACGAAGGGCATTGCTTAGCCATAGTAAGAACTTGATTATTCACCCAGATTTTACTTACACGATGGAAATGGGAACTAGGCTTCAAAGGTAGACTGGACAGGAAGCTAGCTAACCTTTCGAGGGGAAGAAAATACCTAGACCTAATAGCATCTCCAACCACCCTCAGTAAAATAGCTACTCAAAATATTAGGAGTGTAAAACGTGTCGGGTTAAACGTGTGACGGGTGAAAATATGTGAACATGTACACGCCACGTTTAATAAACGAGTGAAAAATCTCAACATGAACATGACACGTTTAATAAACAAATAACATGACACGACTTATTTAACCCATTTAATATTAAAAAAATTATATCAACGAATTTTAATACTCCACCTTTTTTTACAACCAATTGTACTTACCTCAAAAAAGAGAAATTTTTAGTCAAATCACATAAAAATGAAACTAGAAGGCTTAAAAAAAAAAAGGCAAGACGCCATTGTTTTTTATAGACAAAACTCAACCCTCCACATCTCCCCTCATTTGTTAATGTGGGACAAAATAAAAGGCATTGGTTTGCCTTTGTCTTTGAAGTGCTCCACATCTCTCCCTTTAGTCTTTGAACTACTACTTTACTTTTTTTTGTATTGATTTTTTAACTTCTTTGTTTCTTGCTAATTTTTAAAATAATTATTAAATTATTATTATATTAATTTTATTTAAACAGGTAAACGTGTAATAAACGGTTTGACAAGTCTCACCCAAACACGACCCGGTTATTAAACGTGTTTAGCGTGTCAACCTGTATATCACTCAAATCTGCTTAATTCGTATTGATTCGTGTCGGTTAATCGTGTCATGTCGAATTTTGACAGCCTTACAAAATATATTTAAATATTGAATTATCTACTTTAGCTAGCTACTTTTTAAAATTCACTTCAACCACGCTCTCTATGCCTTCTTTATTGCTCTCTTCTCTCCTATTCTTATCAGGCAACAAAGGAGCTGGTAGGACTCCACTGAATTGGGAAATCATGTCTACAATTGCCTTTGTTGGACCCTCATCCACCCCCAACTGTGTTGCAGGCTATCATGCACCAAAAGTGACTGACCCCGCAGAGTCTCACAAAAGGTTGATGTTTATAGTTTGGGGTGCTAATCTTAGAGCTTCTTACAGGCAAGGCAGGTGTTGCTCTGCCAACATGTGTACAATCCATAGTACGAGAAGAGTGAACGTCGAAGGTTTTTGATCTCGAACTCCTTAGGGACCAAAATGCTAAGGAGGAAATGGTTTAGCTCTTATAACTTGCGATAGATTGTGCAGCTCAGTACCCTAACAAGCGACCTTCAATGTCTGAGATCACAAGGCGGATCGAGGAGCTCTGTCGTTCGTGTTTGTCAGATGATCCACAGCCTGATGTCCTGAAGGAAACTGATTAAAGATCTGTGTGTTAAGGATGCCACAATTCAATTAAACAAGCCTTATCATCATCAATTTATTGTGCCCAGTTTTAGATTGTTAAACCTTGTGTTTATGTTGTTCTTTAATATGGGGATCATTTTGTTTCATTAAAATTTAACTGTTCATTTTCTTTTTCTCAATCCCCACTGTAAGAGCCTTTTATGATTTCCTTTGGGGGGCCAAAAACTGTTCAATTTATCATTGTTGGCTTGTCATGGTTGCTGTAATTATTACTTCAGCTTTTACATTTGTTTTTGCTTTATAAACCAACTTTATGTTTTGAGAACTCCAGATTGGGATGCTTTTATGAGGTGAAAAGTGAGATTATAATATTGAGATTTTGTTTAATCAATTTAGTAAAACATGAGTTAAATACATACTTTTTGATATAGAAGTGTGCTTTCAAAACATGCTTTTAAGTTTTTCTATTAAAAATCCGTTTTACAAATAAGTTTTTATATTGAAAAATATGAGTTTAAATTATGCTATTATGAAATTTATTTTCAATTAGAAAATAAGTTCAAAATTATTATGAAAATAGAACTAAATACTAAAATTCATTCAAATTTTTTTTCCTGGTGAATCATGGTGGTTCGATCTACATATTAAATCTGCCTTGGTAAAGATGGCCTGTATTTATTATTCTCATAAATTTATGCAACCCCAAATTAAACTATTCACATTTCTTTCTTGGAAGTTGGTTGCTTTTTAGTTGACTCATTACAAGTTGGTTGGAGACATAAAGGTGGTTGTTTGGTCATAGGAAAACGTCATTTATAATGATGTTTTTAAAAATGTCGTTGCAAATGACGTTTTTAGCCCCCTTTTTTAACGCCTTTTAGTTGTCGTTTAAAAATTCATTTTAAAAAATGTCATTTTAAATGAATTTTTTTATGATACACAAATCGGTATTGTACAAGATCAACAGTCAAGAATGTGAAAGGATGTGATTAATGAGCAATTAACGAGCAATCAATAGCAATCAAGAGTGAAAATAGTAAATATAGAGTCAACACAAAGATTTATAGTGATTTGGTCTCGGATGACCTACTCCACTCTCAGGAATGACAGCGATGGTCGGTGTTCTTTATTGATGGAAGATGTCGCCGGGAGAATAACCCAGGGGGTGTTACAGTGCCTTGGGAGAGAATAGAGTAATGAGTGTAGGAGATATGTGTAGAGGTTCCAGAGGCGTGCCCTCAATGTTGAGAGGGTTTATATTATATAGTTAGAGTAAAGCGGTGACGTAAGTGAGAGGTCTTCCATTATTTTGGTAAATACAGTCATGGTAAGTTTAGATCTCTATCCCAACATTCTTTCTCCTCGTGCTCCTATCTATTTGGAGAAAAAACCTAAGTTTGGACTGATCTTGACCCTGAGCTCAGACTTTGAGTTGGAGTGGGCTGGACTTGATCTTGTCATTAGACTTGACTTGAAGTAGGCTTGGACTTGTGCTGAAACATGGTGCGGTGGTGGAGAAAACGGAGGTCGAATGAGAGGGGGAGCCAGCATGGGCGGCGCCCCTTGGAGACCATATGGGCGACGCCCCCTTGGGTACCCTTGGGCGGCGCCCCCTTGTCCTGGGTGCTAGCCTCTTGACTCATTTGGATGTTAGTCTTTCTTGGTGTTTTGGGCTTCCTCCTATGGGTCAATCCAATTCTAATTGGGTTCTTTTCTGGGTTTTCTTGATTTAATTAGATTGGACCTGACTCAGTCAAATTCAGGCTCACCAGTTTTTAATAAAAAATATTCAGTTTAACCCATGAAAACGTCATTTCCAATGACCTTTTAAAAAAAAGACTGAATTTGAAAAATAAACTGAATTTAGGAATAAATATTTGAGGGAGACTAGGTTTGAGAAAAAGCTCTAGGGATTGAAGAAGGAACAACAGAAAAAGGATATAAGACACCAACAGAATCTAGGACACAGACTGAGGGAGGTGTTGGGACAGAAGAAGAAGGACTAGGATCCATTACATTGTTTTCCCATTGTTGTAGTTGCTCCACCCGTCCCATTCATATTGATGGCCTAGTATTTTGGAGCTCTTGTGACTCTCCTTAATGGAGCAAGTGGCTCCTCTTTGTTGGAGCTTTTAGAGCCCTCCTCGCTCCTTGGCCCTCTTACCCATTCATTATTGCATGATTTGTAGAGGATTAGATGTATGTAAACACTTTTTTTTTTTTGTGACTCAAACACTTAACACTTGAGTCCCAACAAAATAACATTACCATTTCATGATGACCCACCCTTGTAGAGATCCCTATATATATTTATATACATATAGATTTATGTTTATGGAATAATCTAGATTCCTGATTAATGCTCAACAACTGATTGTGCAACTTTTGTTTTTAATCATTTTCTAGACCTTTGTTCATAATTCCTCTCTCACATACATTGATCCGAAATTTTCAAATCATGTCTCAAAACAGTTTCTTATAATTAATGCATGGTTTTGACACACATAACAACCATGCATCTATACACTTTCCCATAAGATGTAAGAATAGTTGATAGCCGATTACTTGGAGCGTGTAGACCGTCGCGTCTTTAAAGCGTAACGAATGATCAAAAGGTGATAATAAAGACAAAATAATTTAGACTCGAAATTCAATGAAACAAATGACATTTGATCCAAATCATGCCAATTATAAGATTCATCATTTTGTCATAAATTCCTTCAGTTTTGGGCCAAATTTCATCTTTAGGCCATCAAAATCCAATTTTTTCGTTTTAGGAAAGAATTCAAAAATTAATAATAAATCACAGAAAATTTTGAATTCAGTATCATCAAGTTGTTAGATTCCAAATGCCACGTGTTTTCATGTTAATTAGTTAAATTATAAGTTTTTATTTTTTTGAAATTTATATAATGAGAGATTTTATTTTTATTATGGGGATGATTATGCTTGGAGTCGTTCCTATATATATTGTAATATGTAACACGAATTATTCAGTCAATAATATGTCACTTTCAAAATTATTCTATTTTTTCTCTGTGGATATTTAAAGTGTGTGTTTTGTTACACTTAAAAACAATAATTTCTTAGTGTCCTTCAAGAATAAATCCAACATAATATGTTAGACCGTCACTGAATAATATAATAGATTCTTAAAATTGTAAGATTTATCCGAAATGAATTTAAGAAGGGTAAATTACACTTTGGCTCCTTCAACTATGAAACTTTTTATTTTGTCCCTTCAACTATTGAATTTTTTTACATTTCTCTCTCAACTACTTTGATTATTTTCTATTGACTCAATCACAAACTTTTGTTATCTTTTTCAATGAAAATTGTTGACGTATCAAGGCAAAATGAAAAAAATTACGCAGTTCAAGGGGTAAAAATGAAATAACAACTTTTTATTAAATATGAACATATATTAATAAGTAGGACAATGTGAAATTATACATAGTTGAAAGTTCAATGTGAAAAATATGATAGTTTAAAAAAATGAAAAAAAAAAGATTTAGGGAGTCAGAATATAATTTGTCTTTTCAATTACCTTATCAACTTGACTTTTAACTTTAACACTACAGTATTACAGTAAATATTATGTAACTTAAATTTTCATTTCAAATGAAGATGATCATTGAATGAGTAGATCCCGTTAATTTTTTCAAATAGGACTTACTGATTTAATGATCCCATTCATTTAGGATGTAAATTTAGGTTGCATATTTAAGTTACATAATATTACTCATAGTATTATAACATCACACACACCAAATAGCAGTTTACAAGGGTTTAGTAAGGTTATGGTTATCAAATTTCAGTAACATGTGTATAAATTACACAGTTAAAAAACCAGTCAGACACAGTTGTCATTTTCAGTGAAAACAGAACATATGTTTGATTCTAACTGGTATTAAAATTTATGCTGAATACTATCTGCACATGGAATATCAATTTCTTGTAGCATGAACGGCAATAAAGGTTTCAAGTCGTACATGCGAAAATACAAAACAAGGAACTATTTTCCAATGGAGAGAGAGAGAGAGAGAGAGTTGGACGAGGTATACACAAAGAGAAAATATGGAATAAGGGAGACATAGAGCGGCAGGTGCAATCTTATATCCATCTCTGTATATAAATAGGTATCCTCGTAGTCATTATGTCCTCAAGGCAATTCATCACTTAACAACCCATTTGCCTCTCCTTCAACTTTTCAAATAATGGTCAGTTTTGAGCATTATAGCATCCTCTCTCTCTCTCACTCACTCACACTCACACACTCATTATTTGAGTTTGGTTTTTTATTTCAGGAGGGAAAGAACCCTTATGAGACAGTGAGGCCATGGAGCGAGAAACAAGGAGGATTCAGGGCTTGTACATTTGTTTTTGGTAAGAATTCATGTTAATAGTCACAGAATAAAAATTACAAACAGAATATATAGTCTAACATTGCAACAGATCACGATATCAAAAGAGAAACTGTGTAAAAATTACAACTGTCTTAGGATAAACTGCAACTTTTAGAGCGTAGTTACAATTAAATGGTGTTAACTAAAGAAAAAGTTACAATTGCCCCAAAAATGTTAGTACGATAGTCATACTTGTTACAGTTATATGAAGCGGTGTGATCGATATGTTTATTCCTTTTTTTTTTTTGCAGTGTTGGGGGTCTTGGAGAACATAGGATTCGTTGCCAACATGTCTGTTATGGTTCTCTACTTCAAGTTGGTGATGCACTTCGATCTGTCAACTTCAGCAAATACTTTAACAAACTTCTTGGGTTCAACTTTCTTGCTCACAATTTTGGGAGGTTTCATCTCAGACACTTACTTGAACAGACTCTACACATGCTTAGCCTTTGGATTCCTCGAAGCAGTGGTAAGATATATCTTGCATACCGTTTGGTTACGTTTTTTTTAAAAAATAAATTTGTTGAGGAAAAAAAAATTGACAAAATAAGATCATGTTTATACATACTGTTTTACAATCATGATTAAATTGTGTCTTAGTTTATTATTAACATGCTTATATCTAATTAATATTACGGCTAATAATTTGAATTACATATTTATAAAGACACAACAACAATTGAGATTAATCCAACTTTCAAGTGTTAGCATTGTTTTAATGAAAACTCTCTCTCTCTCTCTCTCTCTCCAATGCAGGCACTGCTGATGATTACAATCCAAGCCTATTCTAATAAGTTGCATCCAGATCCTTGTGGCAAGTCTACTTGTGTCAAAGGTGGTGAAGCTGTCATGTTCTACACCTCAATCTGTCTGTTAGCATTGGGTGCTGGTGGAGTCAAGGGTTCTATTGCAGCACTTGGAGCCGATCAGTTTGACCAGAAGGATCCAAAGGGGGCTAAGGGTCTTGCAAGTTATTTCAATTACTATCAAATGAGTGTCACCATTGGATCCATCATTGGAGTTACAGGTGTTGTTTGGGTTAGCATGAACAAAGATTGGTACTGGGGTTTTTTCATTGGTTTGGTGGCTGCAACTGTTGGTTTTGTGGTTCTTGCCCTTGGAAAGCCTTTTTACCGCTTTCAGCCACTTGCAAGCAGTCCTATTGTTAAGATATCACAGGTCTCTCTCTCTCTCTCTCTCTCACACACACACACAGAGACTCGGTTTAAAGTTGTGGCATTGGCTGTCAGCTCTGAAATGGCTCTAAGACGCATAGGTCGTGACATCATAGAGTGGTATGGACGATAAGCCAAATACAAAATAAAAAAGGTGTACATGACGAGAGGTTCATGCCAAATTGGACGAAGTCGGCCAATTTGATGAGATGAGTTAGACAATTCAAAAATGTTTAAAACGACTCGATTGAATTGTGTGAGACTCATGTTTACAAGAAAAATAAAATGCATGTGCCGAGTCAAATATAACTTTTGGCCAAATCATATTGGTATCGGCCAATACTATGAACCTTCTTTCTTTATTCCTACCTTTGTAAGGCTTTTATATGACACCTGCTGGTAATTCAGGTCATTGTGGTTGCCATCCGAAACAGAAGCCTGTCACTACCACAAAATCCTGATGAATTATACGAGATTGAGGCCAAGGATAGGGACCCTTCAGAAGAAAAAATCTCACATTCTGACCAATTCAGGTAATGTTGCTAACAGAAAATTAAACTTTTGTGGTGCCAATCAAAGTATAACAACAAGAATTCACTGTCATTTTTTAATTCGGGTCATGTCGAATTATGTTAGTATTGGTATTAATGAGTAAAATTGATACCACTACACACAGATAATCTTGAAGGGCTTGATTGTAACAACTGAGTTCAAAATGTAAATTAAACCAGGTCACTAGACAAAGCTGCAATTCTTCGGGCAGGGATGAATCCAGAGCCATGGAAAGTTTGCACAGTGACACAAGTTGAAGAAGTAAAAATCCTAACAAGAGTGCTACCCATTCTAGCCAGTACAGTTATAATGAACACATGCTTGGCACAATTACAAACCTTCTCAGTCCTCCAAGGCTACTTCATGGACCCCCATATAGGCTCTTTGAAAATTCCCACAGCTTCAATCCCAGCAATTCCCCTACTCTTCATATCAATCCTCCTCCCAGTCTACGAGTTCTTCGTTGTCCCGTTCGCCAGGAAAATCACTGGTCACCCCTCCGGCATCACGCAGCTTCAACGTGCCGGAGTAGGACTGGTTCTCTCAGTTGTTTCAATGGGTGTAGCCGGAATAATCGAGGTAAAAAGGAGAGATCAAGCACTCAAAGACCCTTTCAAGCCAATAAGCCTTTTCTGGCTGGCTTTTCAGTATGGCGTTTTTGGGGTAGCAGACATGTTCGCCATGGTTGGATTGATGGAGTTTTTCTACAAGGAAGCTCCCTCCGGGATGAGATCTCTGGCTACTTCTTTCGCTTTAATTTCTCTCTCTTTCGGGTACTTCTTGAGTACTGCATTTGTGAATATCATCAATGCTGTTACTAAGCAGATTACTCCAAGTCAAAAAGGGTGGCTTCATGGGGAGGACTTGAACCATAATAATCTGAATCTGTTTTATTGGTTTTTAGCTGTTCTTAGTCTCCTCAACTTTGGAAACTATCTCTATTGGGCTTCATGGTACAAGTATAAATCTGATACTAAAGAACCCGAAACTGATTCGACGGCTTGGGATGGATCATCTGCAGCAGTGGGAGAAGCTACACAGGGATAACAAAGTTGCTAAGAATAAGAATTTCTTACAGAAGTCAATTTGTTGGTGTTGCATTCTGTATTGAAGCAGTAGATTTTTTTTTACGTCTAGTTTGATTGTTTGGTGTTGGCGTTGGTTCATAGGTGGACTATTCTGAGGTTTTTTTTTTCATTTTGTGATTTAGGTTTGTAAATTAAATTATTCACGAATGGAGTATCTTCAATAATATCTCCATATGGTATTTTGTGTTTTTTGGGTTTTGCTCGAAGAGTTAAAAGTAAATATCACATTATAGATGATAATAAACACAATCACTCATCACAACTATAAATAAAAAATCGGATAATTTTCTTATGGGTAAAGATCTATACAACTTTTCAAAAAAGAATGTCTTCTTGAAGGAGAAGGTCGTGGAACTTATCTAAGGTAACATTGGTTCGAAGATGAAGTGACGTAATGCACACCTTACATTATTGGTCGATTTTATAAATCTATATAATAAAATAGAGCGGGAGTTTTAACATCCAAATGCCTCAAATCAATCTAGGCTTCAATATCCAACGGTTTCAAGTCAATCTAGACTTTAACATCTAACGACCTTCATTCATCAAAAGATTCAACAAACCGATCTTACGGTCTCAAATTCATTCATCCAACAGTCAAAAAATTATAAATTTTTTCTTTAATATTTTTCCTTAAAAAAGGTCAACAATTGCGGCTGAACTTCTAACGCATCCTATGATCTCAAATTCATTCATCCAACGACCAAAAAATTATAATTTTTTCCCTTAATATTTCTCATTCCAAAAAGTCAACGATTACGACTGATCTTGAAATACATCTTACGGTTTCAAATTCATTCATCCAACGGTTAAGAAATTATAATTTTTTTCTCCCAACATGTCAACAATTACTGTTGATCTTGAAATACATGATTTTCTCTAACATAATAATTAAATTGATCAAATTTGTCATTAATATCATCTATGTAGTGTAACATTTTGAATTTGTATAAGACACAATGAGATTAAAAAAAATTCATCAATTTAAGATGAAAAAAAAATAAGGGCGCTGCTTAACACATTTATATTGAATATAATTAATTTTAATTTTATTTATTTA
>CM042187.1:17093233-17118067 GCA_023539305.1 Ilex asprella
TTTATATTGAATATAATTAATTTTAATTTTATTTATTTAATTAATTAATTATATCAAACTAACATGTCTTACACATATCTTGAATCAAAAGTTCAAGATTAATTTTTTTTATCTCTTAAGAAAACTCAACGCTAATATATTCTTGTAAATTAATAATTTTATAATAACTTGTACTAATTAAAAAATAAAAATATTTTACAAATGGTATTTGTAAATAATTTTTTGATATAAAATATTTTGTCGATATGCTCTTTGATAAATTAAATTTTTAGTTTCTATCATATTTAACTCGATTTTAATTACATGTATATAAATTAATATATTTTTAATATTTTTCCTTCCAATAGGTCAACGATTACGACTGATTTTAAAACACAAGATTTTTTCTGACTTAATAATTAAATTGGTCAAATTTATCATTAATATCATCTGTATAGTATAACATTTTAAATTTATATAAGACACAATGATAGTATTTTAATTAAAAAAATCTCATCGCTTTAAGATTTAAAAAAAAAAGAGTTTTATCTATTATACTTAAAAACAGACTCCAACACTATCAATCTAATTGTCACAATACATTAAATCTCTAAATTATGTCTCAATAGCATTGGTGAAAAGAAAATTAATTGAGTCAAATAAGTTGGGTATTAGAACAAAAAAATAAAATCAAAAGTTCACACCAAATCTCTTAAAATTAAAAAATTAAACTTGATTCCTTAGAATATTAGTATGATTTGTTGAAATCTCATTTTGTTAAAAAATTATGGAATATATAGTCAAAAATGACTAAAATATGAAATTTGTAAGAAAATTAAAAATTATAGAATATTACTTCTATTTGTGTCAAATAAATTATATAATTGATTATTAATGTATTGATGTTATCATATTAATTTTTTTCAAATAAGCCCCTTTTATATTTAATGATTTTTTAAGTATCAAATTTGATATAAAAATATATTACATTATTTTTATCTATTATACTTAAAGTGTGTCCACCCTATATCATATTTTTGCTCCATCAATGTTATAAGAGATCTTCACTCCTCATTTCTCCAATTTAATCGGTTGGTTTACGTTGCATTGTGCCTTCAAGCACGGGTTATCCCTAATTTTATATATAACTAATAAGTTCACAATCTATACTAGCCAGTAGGTCATGAATGAGTATGTAAAGCTGACCATGCCTAGCCCATCTAGAATAAAGTCCTGAAGACGAGCCCAACCTAACAATTAGAAAGGGGCCACCTCTATCTAGGCTAGGCCTGCCAAACGATTTAACGAAAAGACCCATTCAAATATGTGAAGCAGCCTAATGACTATTAGGAAAGACAAGAGTGTGATTTTATCAAAAAAACCTACCTTGGGATGGAATAAAACAAAACCAACCACCAAGCGAGCTATTGTGCCTAAAGGGACTAGCCTCTAACGACCAAAGATTTCGAAAATATTATAATTGACTTAGGGGACCATTTAATCATGACAGCTAGGACTATACTACCTTAGTGTATAGATAGGGAAACTCTTGCCTCATCTGGATATACAAAAAATTATATTCACAAAGAGTCATAATCTTCTTCTTTCATAAGTGATACAAACCAGAGAGAACAAGAGATTTCATTAAAGTGGACTAACCTAACTCTTCATCTTAATAAACCACTTATCCCCTTGTATTCTTACTTTTGGTGTTGCACACACACATATTTCACTCATTCACAGGACAAAAGAGCTTTTCAGCTCTTCCATCTCACACTTCTCAGTTTCATATATCATCGGTCACCATGCTCCATTAGGAGATATATTTTTTGCATGTAATAATGACCAAGGCTTTTTGTTAAGAGTGCGAAATTGTTCTAGAAAGGTGTGAACATGGAATCTAGAGAGAGTATAAAGGTGTTTATCTAAAGACTAATGCTAAAAAATTGACATAATTTATTGACCTAATAATGTAGCAATGATGTAATCTATTGATATTATTGTTACTGTAACTCTTGGACTTTAACTTCTTCATTAGGACTTCATCACTTGACAATAACTATCTAAAAGAACCCCGACTTCAAAACCCAGATATAATGTTGACCGGTTTGATTATTGCTCCAAGTAAACTTGCTTTCATTAAAAGCCCCATCAAATAATCCACATGATAAAATCATCTCTAAAGCCCATCACTTCAATAAAGACATTGAAGTTAAGAGGTCAAACCCCAAGTTTTTTCTAATTGAACCGACATTATATTAAAGTCCCCTTACCTACTAGTCACCAGGAGTTAATGCAAGTCGATATGTTCTTAAAGAGTAATGCTAGATAGACTTAAAATACAGACTTGATGATGTGGTTGTTGATGTGTACCAACCATGTCATCAATTTCTTTCCAAAAAAAAAAAATTATTGAAAGTTGAAAGATTAGATTTTATTCTCTCCAGACCCAACCCTTCCATCTTCCATCTTCCTTCTTCCCTCCTATAACCCTCCCCTTCCCTACGGCAAAACTCGCCCACAGAACATACCCAGAGTGCCACCAGAATTTCACAACTCCGGCAATCGACGCTGGCCACGAACACAGTAGTCTTTCGAGAGCTTCGATCAAGATTTGGAACTCCTCCTGAATTGTCGGATTCTCTCCAGACCCAACCCTTCCATCTTCCCTCCCTGTAACCCTTGCCTTCCCTACACCAAAACTCGCACACAGAACACGCCCAAAGTGTCGTCGGAATTTCACAACTCCAGCAATCGAAGCTGGCCACAAACATAGTCGTCTTTCGAGAGCTTCAATCAAGATTTGGAGTAAACAATTGCTTCGGTCACGCTTCTCATCCCCTCTTTACCTCTTCGCTGGAATAGACAATCATTTGAAGCATTTGGAGTAAACAATTGCTTCGATCAAGATTTTTGTAAGTGTCTCCATCTTTTTTTTTCTTTGTTGCTTTATTGTTACAGTATATTGCTTTTTGTTATGAATTTCTCAAGCCTAAATTTTTTACTAAAGATTAATTATGTCTATTGTTTTAGGATGTCTTATATGTGAATTCATTAAAGAACGGATTTTCGTATAAGTTTATTGCATCCTTTTTTAATATTCTATCCATTTATTTTTGTTGGTGATTTTGGAGCATAAACATATTATTTTTCTTGTGATGTTCAGGCATATATTATGGTTAAGAAATCTCTGATTAGTCAAAGAGGCTCTTGGTGGGGTTAATTTTTTTTAGAATGGAAGGAGAATGTTCAAGTAGTTTGCAAATGATTGATAAAAATGTTGAGACTAAAGCACAGAATATGGTCGATGTAGATAAGCCTAAGGTTGGGATGATGTTTGAAAGTGAAAAAGAGTTGTTTGACTACTACACAGATTATGGCAAGCGATTGTGGTTCCTAGTTAAGATAAGATCATCAACAAAAAGAGATGATGGTGAGTTGAAATATTTGACGATTTGTTGTTCTCGATCAGGAAAGTCAGAGTGCAATTCCAAAAATCCTTTCAAACTGCGTCCAAGCATTAGAACAGGTTGTAAGGCTAAGGTCCTAGCAATTTTATGTGCTGATAGAAAGTGACGACTGAACACGGTCATGCTTGATCATAACCATGAGGTAAGCCCAAACAAAGCTTGATTCTTTCATTGTAATCAAGTGATGGGACCAAATGTAAAAGGAAAGCTTGAATTGAATGATAGGGCAAGGATTAGAATAAATAAAAATTTTAATTCATTTGTGGTTGAAGTAGGGGGCATGAGAATATCTCTTTTTTAGAAAAGGATTTTAGAAACTACATTGACAAAATAAGACGTTTACGGCTTAGGGAAGGAGACGCTTTTGCGATACAAAATTACTTCTTAAAGATGCAAGGTGAAAATGCAAACTTCTTTTATACAATGGATTTGGATGATGAGGGTCGGTGAAGGAATGTGTTTTGGACTAATACAAGGAGTATGACTGCATATGAGGGATTTGGTGATGTTATTACGTTTGATACAACATATTTGACAAATAAGTATGACATGCCCTTTGCTCCATTCTTAGGTGTTAATTATCATTGGCGGTCAATTTTGTTTGGATGTGGTTTAATCTCCAGTGAAGATACGAAAACTCTTAGTTGGTTATTTCAATCATGACTTGCATGTATGTCTGGGAAAACTCCACATTCCATAATAACTGACCAGGACAAGGTCCTGAAGTAAGCAGTTGAGAATGTTTTCCCTAATGCTTGGCATCAGTGGTGCTTATGGCACATCATGAAGAAATTACCTGAAAAATTGAGAGGTTATAAGCAATATGAATCCATCAAATTTTTCTTGCAAAGAGTTGTTTATGATTCAATAAGTTATACTGAATTTGAGAAAATTTGGAATAAAATGATTGAGAAGTACATGTTACATAACAATGATTGATTGAATGAACTGTACAATGAGAGACGTCGTTGGGTGCCAATCTTTGTGAAAGATACTTTTTGGACAGAAATGTCTACCGCACAACGAAGTGAGAGTATGAATTCATTATTTGATGGGTATGTCAAATCTAAGACTACCTTAAAGCAATTCGTCGAACAATATGAAAATGCTTTGAAAAGTAAGGTGGAGAAGGAAGAATCTAAGTCTTTCTCTTCACAAGTCCCTTGTGTAACCCATTATGACATGGAAAAACAAGTTCAAAAGGTTTACACCATCTCAAAATTTAAGGAATTCCAAAGCAAATTGACTGGGAAGATGTATTGTGATTTGACTTTGGTCAAAGTGGATGACTTGATTTCAAAATATGATGTATGTGAGGATACCATGACTGAAGAGAAAATAAAGAGTGCAAATTTTAAGATTTTGTTTAATGAAAAGGATTGTGAAGTGAAGTGCAATTGTCGCTTGTTTGAGTTTAGAGGAATATTGTGCAGGCATGCCGTGGCGGTGTTAATCCGTAAAAAGATTTACTTACTTCTTGATAAATACATCGTACAGAGATGGAGGAAGAATGTGAAAAGATGTCACACAAAGATTAAAATTAGTTATGACTGTTGGAGAGCCGCACATGAAGCACAGCGATTAAATAAAATGTGCAATGCTTTTAATGAGGTTGTAGACTTGTCAGTAGATTCTGAAGATAAGTGCATATCTGTGATGGATTGTATACATGATCTAAAGGAGAAATTACATAAATATAAAGGTGGTTCTACAAGTTATGAACCAAGTCCCAACTCAACTGTTGATAGAAGCTCTAGTGGTGATGTAAATGATACATCAAAGGATAGGAATATACTTACTCCATTGGCAGTTCGAAGCAAAGGTCGTCCACTATTCAAAAGGAAGCAATCAAAAGTGGAGCAAGTTGCTAGGAAAATGAAGGAAGCGAAAAAAAAGATGGTATCTCAAGGAAATTATACCACTAAATTAAAATTATTCACATTCTTTGTAACATTTATTATTTATTATTTAATTTATATTTTGTAGGATTTCCACCCAACTAAAAGTAATGTCATTGGTCATATTGATGGTCAACCCACTAGTAAAATGATTGACGTACTTAGAACACAAGAGAACATTGTTTTAGTGGAATGACATAACCATCATTTTTGGAATTGTAATATATATATTTTTTAATGTATTGGTTAATTTCATACTTGGAATTAACTATAATGTAGGATTCGAAAACTATCCAAAGTGGTAATGTTGCCGAAAGTGATGGTCAATACTCCAATTTGCCTCTTTATAATGTAAGTTGTGAAAGTTTATTTGTAATTAATCTGTTGTAATTTTGTAGTAATCTGTTATAATTTTGTTATGAAAGAACAATTTGGCCTTATTATAGGGAGTCACTCAAAGAGGTCATGAAAACCAATTATATGGGATGGAAAACTATTTCATGGTTAGCAATTTGACATTAGTTTTAGAAATTCTATATCTTTTTTATTGTTTATACTATAATGTCAATTTATGAATTTTCTTGTTTTTTTGGTTTAGAATAACCAATATCATCCTTGGAATGGTGAATATGACATGCAACATATGCCTTCTTTTAGCTCAAAAGAAGTAGTAGACAATCTAGAATTGCTAGTTTCGTCTTCAACATCATCGTCAAATGACAATTAGATTTGGTAAGTTGGAAAGAATTCTGACGAGGCTGAATTTGACTGGGCCAACCTCAACAAAGATAAACAAAGAAAGCCCAAATCAAACTTGGGTGAACCCATTGGAAGAAAATCCATGAAGAGCCAAAGGGGTCATCACCCAAAGCCTCAAGGATGACACCCAAAAGAGGAAGACCCCTTGGGCGCCGCCTAGGCAGGCCCCACGGGCGCCTCTTCCTCTCTCCTCCTATTTGCTCCTTGGTACTCCAAGTCCAAGTCCATGTCCAATTCCAGGTCGAAGTCGAAGTTGAAGTCCAAGCCACACCAACTCAAGACAGGTCCGAGCTCAATACAAGGATCAAGTTCAATCCAACTAAGGGTCTTCCTCCGGCTAAATAGGAGCACAAGGGAGAGAAAGACGGGATGCGGAGATCACATCCTACCATAACTACACTTACCAAAATGGTAGAAGACCTCTCCCTCACGTCAGCACCCCACCGCCTTACCCTAGCTATATAAAGTAAGTCCTCTCAACATTGAGGGCACGCCTCCAATACCTCTACATACACCTTCATACACACTGTTTTCTCTCTCTCTGAAAAGCACTGTAACTCTCCGGTATAAACCCTTCGGCGACCATTATTCATTAATAAAAGACCCAAACCATCGCTGTTATTCCAGAAAGTGGACGTAGGTCATCCAGATTGAACCACTATAAATCCTTGTCTTGATCTATTATTTACTGTTTTACTCTTGATTGTCATTGATTGTTTATTAATTGCTCATTAATCACACTCGTTGACATACTTGACTGTTGATTTTGCACGAAGACAATTTTGTGCATCATCAGTTTGGCATCGTCTGTGGGAAAAACTAGTTTTCTCACTCCCATCCATGGCAATACCACCCGATCGATGTCTCAACAACCGGGGGACAACAATTCGGCTCACCAAGAGGAGGCTCCTCCTCCCCTCTCATCCTCAGAACCTTTTGCTATAGCTGCTGGACAGTAGAAACAGCTTTTTCAAGCCATGCAATTGCTGATGAAACAAAATCAGCAGATTATTCAGCTAATGCTCACCCAAGGAGGCGTTGCGCCTCACCCCGTGGGAGGAGTCTCACTCCCTCCAATAGGAGAGGAGCCACGGCCTGTCCTTTTTGGGCGCCAGACAGCCCCCACCATGGAGGTCCTCGCCAGAATGCTCCAATGCCTCGTTAGGGAGCCCCTCGGCCTATTGCCCCTCTTTAACACGCAGGGAGCTCACTGTTCACCCTTCACACGTGCCTATGCATGAGGACGAAATAAAAGTCAATACAGTGATCACGAAAGTCAATACCAACATCCAACTGAAGATGTTCCCAACCAGTGGGACGAAAAGATCAGAGAGGTACAAAATTAACTCGGTGATGCCCTCAACGCTATCAAGGCCCAGGCGCCCGAGACTGTGGATTATCTGGTAAGACGTATCAACACTCCTTTTGTCACTGATATTGTTAATTATCTATTGTCTTCAAAGTTCAAGATGCCCTCCATTGAGACCTTCGACGGCACCAAATACCCCCTTGACCACTTGGACACCTACAAATCCCTCATGCAACTCCACAACGTGCCTGAGGAGATTATGTGTAGGGCCTTCCCTACCACTTTGAAGGGGTCCGCTTGCCAATGGTTCTCCAAGCTCAGGCCCTCCTCCACCCGCTCTTTCGCAAAGCTAAGCAGGCCCTTTGTCTCCCACTTCATTGGGGGACGCCGCGATAAAAAACCAGTGACCCACCTGCTCATCATCAAGCAGGATAGAGATGAGAGTGTCAGAGACTACCTTGCCCGTTTCAATGAGGAGGTTCTCTAGGTTGAGGAACCAGATGACAAGGTAGCCTTGGTCGTCTTCATCGCCAGCCTCCACACCTCCAACTTCATGTTCTCCATACTTCAGAAACCTCCCTCTAGCATGCCCGAACTGCTATCTAGGGTGCAGAAGTATATGAACGCCAAGGACGTCACTAAGGCCTGTTGGGGTGAGTCCTCCCGAGGGGGCAGAAAAGGAAAGACAACCGAGAAGACCGAAGGAAAACTGAGAATAAGAGAAAGAAAGCCAAAAGGGTCCCCGTAAAAGACCGTCTCAGGCCACTGCCCCCGAGAAACCGACAACCATTCACTCCACTCAACGCCTCAGTGGAACACATCCTACTCCAGATAAAAGATGGCCCGGAAAGATGAAGTCTGACCCCAAACGTAGGAACCCTAATAAGTACTATCACTTCCGCGACGACCATGGACATGACACAAACGACTGTTGTCAACTGAAGAAGTAGATTGAGGAGCTTATCCAGCGGGGTCATCTCAGACAGTGTGTGGATGGTCGAGGATCAGCTCCTCCACAAGAAGAATGAGAGTGTTAGCAGCCCCTCGGTGAGATTCAGATAATCATAGGAGAGATAGGAGGAGGAGGTGACTTTAACTCTGCTAGGAAGGTGCACACCTGTAGAGCCAGACAGGAAGAGTTTCATGACTCTCACCCAATAAAGACACCCCGATATGGGGAAGAAGAGGTCATCACCTTCTCAGACAGAGACCTTGAGGGGGTCCAAGTCCCTCACAACGATACTTTAGTCTTGACCTTAATGGTGGCCAACTACCAAGTTAGGAGGATCCTGATTGACAGCGAGAGCTCAGCTGACATCCTGTTTGCCACAACCTACGACAGTCTTCACCTCGATAGAGAGCGACTACAGCTAGTCAGGACTCCCATGGTTGGCTTCTCGGGAGAGAGAGTTCAGCCTTTGGGATCCATCACTCTGTCTGTCACTGCAAGGATTGCACCAAGAAACTCTACTATCATGATAAATTTTCTTGTGCTTGATTGCCCTTTTGCTTATAATGTGATCCTTGGACGTCCTGCCCTCAATGCCTTAAGAGAAGTACCCTCTACTTACCACCTTCTCCTCTGTTTTCCAACCTCCAGTGGGATTAGAGAGATAAAAGGGGACCAGGTCTCAGCCAGAGAGTGTTATGTGACCTCTATGAGGGCTAGGAGACCGCACGAGACTCTCCAAGTCTAAGTGCTTAGCCTAGGGATGACATTGCCTTGGAAAGGGGTGAACCAACAGAACAGCTTCAACCCATAATGATCGACAATAGTATCCCAGAAAGCAAAGTCTACATAGGCTCCTCACTCTCCTAAGAGCTGACATCTTTCTGGTAGACTTCCTTAGACAAAACGCAGACGTCTTTGCTTGGTCCCATGAAGACTTAGAAGGCATCGATCCAGATGTGGCCTCCCACCGACTCAATGTTGACCCTAGATACAAGCTTGTCCGTTAGAAGCTGAGGGGTGTGAGCATCGAGAGGGGGCAAACTATGGAGAAAGAAGTGGATAAGCTGTTAAATAATGGTCAGTGAGGGAGGTAGCCTACCCAAATTGGCTATCCAATGTGGTAATGATGACAAAAGCCAATGAAAATGGCGTCTCTACGTGAATTTCACAGAGCTCAACAAGGCCTGTCCCAATGATAGCTATCCTCTCCCACGTATCGGCCTACTCATTGATGCCATTGCTGGACACAAACTCCTGAGTTTCTTGTACGCCTACTCCAGTTACAACCAAATCAGCATTTTCTCTCCAGATCAGGAGAAGACCTCATTCATTACCCCCAGAGGTAATTACTGCTACAGGGTGATGCCTTTCGGACTTAAGAACGCCGAAACCACTTACCAGCGCCTCATCAACAAGATGTTCGAGGCCCAAATTGGAAAAATTATGGAGGTATATGTAGACGATATGTTAGTGAAGAGTGTTATAGCGACGGATCATGTATCACACCTGTAGGAGACCTTCGACATATTGAGAGCCTGTAGGATGAAGTTGAACCCTGAAAAATGCGTCTTTGGCGTCACCTCAGGGAAGTTCCTAGGCTTCATGGTCCTTAAAAAAGGCATTGAAGCCAACCCAGATAAAATCAGAGCAGTTTTAGAGATGAAGTCCCCTACCTCAACCAAGGAAGTCTAGCGCCTTAACGGGAGAGTAGCTGCCCTTAACATGTTTGTCTCTAAATCTACAGATAAATGCCTACCTTTTTATAAGATCCTCCACAGGACCTTCCAATGGGGCCTAGACGTCGAGGAGGCCTTCTAGAAGCTTAAGGCCTACCTCGCCACACCCCTTTTGCTCTCCCATACTATACCAGGAGAGATTCTCTACATTTACCTCTCCTCTTTCCCCTCGACCGTAAGCTCTGTCCTCATCAAGGAGGATGGAGGCATCCAGAAGCCAGTCTACTATATAAGTAGGGTCTATCGAGGGGTAGAGGTAAGGTACGGACTTGAAAAGCTAGCCCTTGCACTTGTCACCGCCACCAGGCGCCTCCGGCATTACTTTTAAAGCCACAGCATTATGGTTGTCACTGATTAGCCACTGAAAAGAATTTTGGGGAAGCCTGATGTCTCTGACAGACTCCTTAAATGGGCTGTGGAGTTGAGCGAATTCGATATGCAGTATCAGCCGAGGGCTGCCATCAAAGCACATGCCCTTGCAGACTTATAGCAGAGTCCACAAGTATGGACTGAACAAGTGGATGCGGGGGGTGTCTGCTACCTCCTCTTGTATCGGTGTGGACTCATAAGGCAAGACCAGACACTAAAGAAAGACCCAGCGACCCAGAGAAGGAACAGGAGGCAGAACTACAGATTAGACAGCCCTAGGGCACCGCCCGCTTGGCCCAGGGGGAAGCCCACTTGGCTTGGGGGGCCTCCCACCCTATCGTGGGCATCACCTTCTCTGCCTCTATCACTCCCCACTCTTCCCTCTCTCCAGGCATCACATTCTCAACCTCCATCACCTACTATGCCGTGCTGGAAACTCTATGTCGATGGGTCCTCCACTAACGAAGGCGGCGGAGCGAGACTAGTGTTGATCAGTCCGCATGGCACTCCATTGAAGTACGCAGTCTCTCTCCACTTCGTCGCATCGAATAATCAGGCCGAGTATGAGGCCCTCATATCAGTCTTAAGACTAGCCTTAGAGATGGAAGCCCTTAATCTAACAACCTACAGTGACTTTTAGCTCATAGTCAAACAGGTGAGGGGGACTTCGAAGCAAATGAGGAGAGGATGCAAGAGTACCCTCTCGGTGGTCCAAGATCTCCTCACAAAGTTTACCTCATTTGAGATCTATTATGTACCTCGAGAGGAGAATGTCATGGCAGACACCCTCGCCAAGTTTGCCTCTGCCAATATACTCATGGGCCCAGCTCTGATAGGTCATCAATTTGAGCCCAGCATCACCAAGCTAGAGGAGGACGAGGTCCATTGTGCATCCTCAGAGTCCAACTGGACGACTCTTATCCGAGCCTACCTATAGGAGATAACATTCCCAGACAGCCCAGTGGAAGCCAGAAGGATGAGAATGAGAGCATCAGGTATGTCATCCTACAGAACACCCTGTACGAAAAAAGTTATTCCCTACCAGTACTTCATTATCTCACCCCAAAAGAGGCAGACTATGCCATGAGAGAAATCCATGAGGGGATATGTGAGAATCACTCGGGAGGGTGATCATTAGCCCACAAAATAGTCAAACAAGGGTATTATTGGTCTACTATGATCCAAGACGTCAGAGATTTTGTTAAAAGATGTGATAAATGGCAACGCTTTGCGACCGTGCTCAGATAGCCACCCGAGGAGCTCACCACCATTCAGAGTCCATGGCCTTTCTCCATGTGGGGGATTGACATCTTAGGTCCCCTTCTTGTGAGTCGAGGCCAGTGCAAGTTTGTAGTCGTAGTCATCGACTACTTCACTAAGTGGGCAGAAGCTGAAGCTTTAGCTGGAATCAAGGACCAAAGGATAAAAGATTTCATATGGAGGAATCTAGTCTACCACTTCGGGATACCGCATGCCATTGTGAGTGACAACGCTAAGTAGTTTGACAACAAACTCTTCAATACTTTTTATGCTGACCTCCAAATCAAGCAGTCCCACTCCAGCCCTACCAATCCACAGGCGAATGGGTAAGCAGATATCACTATCATGACTATACTCCGTAACTTGAAAGTCAGACTGGAGACCGCGAAAGGGAAGTGGGCAGACAAACTTCCAAGAGTACTATGGGCATATCAGACCACACTAAGAAGACCTACAAGCAAGACCCCTTTCTCTTTAGCTTATGGGACAGAGGCAGTGATACCCGTTAAAATTAGGGTACACACCCTTAAGGTCCAGCACCATGACCCTATCAGTAATGAAGAAGGTCTTTGCATTAACCTCGACTTGGTGGAGGAGGAGAGGGAGATAGCCATGCTGAGAAATGCAGAGTACAAAAGTCGCATGACCAAGTACTACAATTTGAGGGTGAAGCCTCGTGCCTTCTTACCCGGGGATCTGGTCCTCAAGAAGGTCATCATGTCCACCAAAGAATCTTGGGAAGGGAAATTGAGACCCAATTGGGAAGGACCCTACACTATCATAGAGGTCATAAGGCCGGGTACCTACAAAATTCAGGATTTTGGAGGAAAGGTTCTGGCCCAACCATGGAATGAAGAACACCTAAAGAAATACTATTAGTAGCTGGGGACAGTAAGTCATGAGTTGACGTCCACTGTCTAGGTTATTTATCTTGTTGGTCAATTTTCTATGTTAGTCAATTTTCTTCAAATATTTGTTTTGAGTTATGAAATAAAATTTCTCAATATTTTCTTCAAAAAAGTTGTATTCCATTTAAAAGTCATGAGACCCTTACAAAAGTGGTATTTCATTCAAAGCAATGAGCTCTTTACAAAAGATAGACATAGCATACCAACAGAACAAAAAATGCAAAGGCACCACACTTATAGTGAATCCCACTGCCTCCACTCACATAGTCTTCATCATCAGACTCAGGGGCCTCATAAGGCTTAAGGTCAGAAAGATCACAGTAAGAGAATGTTGTAAAGGCATTCCTCATGAGCTCCTCGTAGCCGTCAGCGAAGGCACTAGCCCTAGCCCTCTCAACAGCATCCCTCTGAGCATCTGCCCTAGTAGCTCTCTCAAGTGTTATGCCAAGGGCAGCCTCAAGTTGAGCAATCTTCTTTGGTGTCTGCCTCAACTCCTCAGCGGCATCCTCTCGTGTCTACCGCACGAGCCTCAATTGCTTCTTGTCATCCTCTCGTGACTGTCGTGCTAGCCCCGCGACATCCTCTCTTGCTTGCCGTTCAAGCCTAAGTTGCTCCTCAGCAGTCTCACGTGTCTGTCTCTCCTTCACCTGGCCGCTGACTACCTCCCCAATCTTCAGGGTATTACTAAATAAGCCGAGCAGCGCAGCAGCCATCTATGGATATTCGAAAAAAAAAATACAAAAAAAGTCAGAGACTAAGCCAAGATATAACAGAGAAAGCCAGGAACTAAATTAGAAGGAAGGGTATACCAAAGCAAAGCCCTCAACAGCGGCGTTGACCATACCCTCTAGACCCCGAGATGCAACCTCTGAAGCTTCAACACCACTCACGAAGTCACAAATTCTACCCCTTGTCAAACTCAAATTCCGCAGCATAGACACCGGAGGAACATCCGAGGTGGGGTAGCTTGGCAAGTCCACAACCGGGGCGAAAGATAGTACCAGAACCCCAGCCCCCGCAACAGTGCTAGAACAATCTCCCAGGGGAGAGGAGACGTTGATCAAAAAGGAAGGTGGAGCATCACCAAACTCAGCCTCTAAGGGACTGACTTGACTAGCAGACCCTAACTGAGAAGAATTGGGGGCACCGAACTTTGCCCTCTTGGAAGAAGGAGGGGGAATGGGCACCACCCTAGAAGTAAAGACCTTGTCCACTATAGACCTATCAATGGGGAGACCTGCAAAGTTGGTGTAAGTCAGAAAGCCTATTATGTTGCATTCTTAAGAAGACTACTAAGGGATCAAGCAACTGTCTTCTTCTATTTTGAGTGAACCGAGGAGATACCAGTTGTCTGCATAATCTTGGAGGCGTCCATCATTGGATTGTTGCGAACCATCTCAAGAAACCTGTCTTGGTCCCGAGATAGAGTTGGTGAGGCTGTAAAAGGACAGCTGCACTATGAAGAACATATAAATGATAATTAAGACAAAAGTTGAAGGTAAAACCCTCACCCAACTTAGTATTCGAGAATGTATCCCATTGAGTAGGCATCACGTCACGATCAAATTCAGAAGCTCACTTGCCTCTGGTAAAAAAGAATTTCCTATTCCATTTGTGAAGATTAGAGGTGAGCCCAGCCTCCAACATGCCCTCATAAACGACCATTTCGCCCAAAGAGTCATAGCACGCAGACTCGTCGACCTCAGGACGATGACACATTACAAAAGGCAGAATACGATAATGGATAACTATGTCGGAGATATACTTATCATGCTCAAATAAGTTAAGTATAGAAGCTACCTTGTGACGATCGCCTCCTTCTCCACCTAGACCTTTGTCGGGGTCCCCAACAGTCTCCCTCTTGCTTGAACGAATACCAGCAAAAAATAAGTTCCAACCATTGCTAAATAAAGTAATTGTGTCAACAGAGGAATAGAAAGAATACCGAGATACATACCTTGAGAGCTTGTGTCACCCAACTATTTCCTAGACTCATGGAGGGAGGACTGCACAACACCTGGGGAGCCTGGGGCGTCGCCCATGCGTGTGACGCTGCCCACTCCATGACAGACACCACCTGCCTCTTTTGGTGATCCACTCCACTACCTACATGCACCTAGGGTCCCTCGTGATGTGCCAAAAGGATTAAGCGAAGACTCTTTGCCCATATCTGGTCTTGGGCCAAGAATTCTAAAGGGTCTCTCACCCGCTGCTGAGACCACGCTGAAACCACCACGAGAAAGACCAGAAGAACCAAAGGCCGAAGGAGGAGCACCCGAGCCCTTAGCGTAGCCCAAGGGGGCATCACCCATAAGGCTCTCTGTTTCACTACCTCGCTACTCCTCGCTAAGACCCAACACTCCACCGTCAGTAGCACAGCCGATGTCGTCCATGGCAGTCCTTTGGGCGCCGCCTGAGCTGGACCCATGGGCGCCACCTCCTCCTCCTCTTGGCTCTTCTCCTCTACGACTCTTCAGACCTCTCGTCTCCATGACTTTGGTTTGAGCAATAAGGGGTAAAGAAAGGGGAGTAGTAAATGGAAGAATGAAAATGAACAGTAACTTGAAGACCCCTTAAATGGAGAAAGAGTGACTTCTTAAGGAAGCCTTGGTAAAGCTTCTTGAGGAAGCTTTGTGGGTTAGCTTCTTGGAGAAGCTCAATAAAGTAGCTTCTTGAAGAAGCTTGGAGCTTGGAGAGACACTCTTTGAACGAGCCTCCACAAGACAGAAAGGAATGAAGAAGACGGGAATAGTGACCTCTATTTATAGACGAAGAAGGCATGCAAAAAAAAATTCAATCGGTTTCACTAAGTTGTGTTAAAAACTCAAATTCAGAGAGATAGAAGTATTTTTTGGAAAAATTTGTTGGCCAAACCGCCTTTGGCAATTTATATGTCGTAGATCTCAAAAAAATACTCGGATTAAAAAAAATTGTCTCAAACGAACTCCCGAGTGCAAAGTTATGGTTGTTCGAAGATTTGTCAGTTGTTCGAAGATTTTTCCGACAACCCAGCAGTACCTCTCGCCCATGGGCGCTGCCCAGCTCAACCACATGGGCATCGCCCACCTCAGTCTAGCCCAGTAGCCTCGTTTCCCCTCTTCTCTCCCACATGGGCGTTGCCTGCCTCAACACCTTGGGCGCCACCCAGCTGGCACCTTGGGCGCCACCCAGCTGGCACCTTGGGCTCTGTCCAACTCTCCCTCTCTCTTGATAGCGTCACCCACTGACTCAACTCGCTGGATACGGAAGCCTTAGTCTTCCTCGACGCCTGCTTGACCCACCTCGGTTCTAGCCCCGCCTAGTATGCATAGAGGGCTGCCCAACCATGGAACTATTAGAAAAAGATAAAAGACTTCCAGAATACAGGAGTAAGATGCTAAGGAAGCTTGAACCGTGGCATGCAAGAATTCCTGCTCACTCAGATAAAGGTGAAACACATGCCCTCAACCCCTTCTTTCCGCTGAAATTCAAAGGCTTGGGGCATAGGGGCAAATGACGAGGCCGAATTTGACTGGGCCAACCTCAACAAAGATAAACCAAGAAAGTCCAAATCAAACCTGGGTCAACCCATCGAAAGAAAATCCATGAAGAACCAAAGGGGTCATCATCCAAAGCCTGAAGGATGACACCCAAAAGAGGAAGACCCCTCGGGCGCAACCAAGGCAGACCCCTCGGGCACCGCCTCCTCTCTCCTCATTTTTGCTCCTTGGTACTCCAAGTCCAAGTCCAAGTCCACATCCAATACCAGGTCGAAGTCCAAGTCCAAGTCACACCAACTTAAGACAAGTTTGAGCTCAACATGAGGATCAAGTCCAATTCAACTAAGGGTCTTCCTCCGGCTGAGTAGGAGTACGAGGGAGAGAAAGACGGAATGCAGATATCACATCCTACCGTAATTAGACTCACCAAAATGGTGGAAGACCTGTCCCTTACGTCACTACGTCACCGCTTTACCTAACTATATAATGTAAGCCCTCTCAACATTGAGGGCACACCTCCAAGACCTCTACCTACACCTTTACACACATTGCTTTCTCTCTCTGAAAAGCACTGTAACTCTACGGTGTAAACCCTCGGGCGACCATTATTCATTAATAAAAGACCCAAGCCACTGCTGTCATTCCAGAAAGTGGTCATCCAGACCGAATCACTATAAATCCTTATGTTGATCTATTATTTACTGTTTTACTCTTGATTGTCATTGATTGTTTGTTAATTGCTCACTAACCACACTAGTTGACATACTTGGCTGTTGATCTTGCACGAAGACAATTTTGTGCATCATCAAGTTCTATAAAAAATCTGTCATTTATTCAAGAGTTGATTTTTTTTCCTATGATAGGTATGTAAAAGAGGAACCCTTTGTCAAGATTTGAAAGACAAGTATTGTAATATTTTGTGTCATTGTGTTACTCAAAATTGAGTTATTCTATTATTTTTGGATACTCATGATTTTATAATAGGACTTAAGGGTTAGATTTTGCAGTGACAATTTTATTTTAAACAATTGTTCAATGAATTATTTGTTGGATTTTTTTTTTATTTCAAACATGTGATCTTTGACAAATAGAGTAGTTCAAGATGCTTTTTCTTTTGAGATCACTAGCTCTGATTAGCTACATGTTGTTGTGAGTCAACGATTGATTTAGGATCCTAGAGGCTTACATGTTCTGCGTACTAAGAGTACTCTAATTTTTTATGATCTTGGTTGAACAACTAACTCTGGAGCTGGTTATGTGTATCTGGTGTAACAGGGGAGGATTGGATAAAGTTGTAGGATCTGTTAGCTGTTGATTGTAGGATATTTCTGGTGGCTTTGATGAAGGCCTTTTGGATGGGTTTTTTGGAAGTGAAGTCTGCCTCACTAATATCAATGAAGAAGTTTTGTTTGGATGGTCTGATTGCAGAATAATCACAAGTTGATTAGAGAGAGAGCTATATAAAGTTAAAAATGGCTTAAGTTCTTTTGAAGGATTAAAACCATCCTTTGTATTTCAATTTTTTCAAATGATGTTTCTTTGTATTTTAGACATGTTGTAGGTTGATTATTGATGATGGATTATATTCCAAATTATGTTCCTTTCCTTTTACTTGATCTCTTATCTTCCATTCTATTGTTTATACCTAGTCCCTACAATTAGCCAAAAGATTCTAATTGTATGACTTAATCCCCACCAAAGAAATTTCCAATATGACTACAGGTTTGCATAAAAAGGAATGATTTAACCCTTCAAGGGATCTTTTTGGACATATTCTCTTTACATTTTTACTTGGCATTCTTTTGCTGTTTTCTTCTATGTTTCACTATTGTGGCAATGGTTAGGCACAAATCTCTTATCTGCAGCAAGCTTTGACAAAAATTTCCCAAGTTTCATCCCATAGGACCCTGGCTTGACCAAGTTAATGTCACCCCAAGTTGAACACAAATCTTCCTCAATCGCCTTTGAACTCTCCATGTTCATATTCATCCCCTGATTTATGCACCATTTTTCTGCGCATTACCCATTTTGGTTTGAGGTTTAGGACCTTGTTATCAAGCTCTTGTAGCACTAGATCATCTTCTTTGAAGGGTCTCACGAAAATTGCCTCGCTCGATACCATTTCATCATAGTTTGACATGTTCAGTACAACAGGTTCCCCTTTAGGAGTTGTATCCCAGTTGATGTACCTTAAGTCATTGTTCACTGTTGTGTTTTGGAACTGAGGTGAGTTGTAGAGGATTGTGTGGAAGTAGGATTCAAGAGGAAAGACGACATTGCTGAAGTACATTAGTAACTTCCTAGGAAGGTTGTCGTCCCAGCCATTTACACAATGCTCTATGAAGGCTCTACTTAGAATCATCCAAGGTGAACCTACTTGTCAAAAGATCAAAATCAGAAATTACCATCTAAACGTATGAAATAGGCACTACACTTCATCCATTTGTGATTAAGAATAACCAATTTAACACAATTGCATGTAATTCAACAATGGTAGATTCAACAATTATAGCAAATTGATCAAATAAACAACAATTCCTTCATTTTTTTATGGTTAATTTTCCTTTGTTCATCAAAATTGGACTGTTTGTTTTAAGATGAAGGGCGGGATCTACAACGATCTAATTGGTATTATGTTGCCTGCACAAAATCATTTTGAAATGTAAATTCAAATGAAAAATAATGTGATGAATTGGTAAATTGAAAATTCTCGAAGCTCTCGAAAGACAACTGTGTTCGTGGCCAGCCTCGATTGCCGGAGCTGTGAATTTTCTGACGGCATTTTGAGCATGTTTTGTGGGCGATTTTTGGGAGGGTTACAGGGAGGGAAGATGAAATAGTTAGGTCTAGAGAGAATCCGACAATTCAAGAGGAGTTCCAAATCTTAATTGAAGCTCTCGAAAGACGATTGTGTTCGTGGCTAGCGTCATTTGTTGGAGTTGTGAAATTCCGGCGGTACTCTAGGTGTGTTCCGTGGGTGAGTTTTGGCATAGGGAATGGGAGGGTTACAAAGAGGGAAGAGGGAAGATGGAAGGGTTGGGTCTGGAGAGAATAAAATCTGATCTTTCATCTTTCATTAAAATCTTCTTTTTTTTGGGAAAGAAATTGATGACATGACTGGTACACATCAGCAACCACATCATCTAGTATGTATTTTAAGTCTATCTAACATTACTCGTTCTTAAATCATCATGTATACTACTGACTTTTTGCATTTCTCATGACAATATCAACGATCTTTGGTGCTCAAAGTGAGATCAACATCTAATATTTTTGATACCTTAAGGATGCGCAATAAAATGGATGAGAAAAAGTTTTTGTCTATATGAAAGTCCAAATTGATCGAATCACCAAGTAGTTTATTTGAAGGAAGGGTTGAACTCCTTGAGATGACATTCTTGGGATCACGTATTTCAAGAATATATTCAAACTATGATGTTAGGGGGCGGATCAATTCGTTTAGTTTCACTGAGTTTGAGTTTATTATCAATTAGGGTTAATTGTATTGGAAGTCCCTAAAGTATGAAGTTTGTCTCATTTTGGTCATCAATATATTAATTGCATCATTTGAGTCCTTGAAGTATCGAATATGTTTTTATATGGTCATTCAAGAAGACAACGTCCAGATTGCTAACAATTTTTTATCATAAACTTGTAACGTGATATTTAAATATGAACAAAAAAATAATCTGAATAACTATTGACCAAATTTCTACTCAAATTTTAGCTAAATAGCTACCAAAATTACACAGTTATATATGAGTTATCCAAATGTTGGTCAAAGGCTACCCATATTACCCATTTTTTGTCACAAACTACCCAAATTTTATTTAAGAGCTATCAAATTTTTTTTTAGACAAATTTATTATAACAAATCATTAGTAATCTGAAATTTGTCTGTTTGAGGAGTCATATAGAAACACTAGTCATACCATGTGCCTGAAGGCACGATAAAATATAAAATTCGAAAGTCCAAAAAATTGATCCCACTATTTTAAATTTTTTTAAAATATATTAATTAAATATTAAATGATTAAATATATGATAGAAATGAGTGATGAGATTTTTTAGAGAGTAAATATATAAATGATTAAACATGTGATAAACATAAATGATGTGATTTGACGTTTAAGTCTGACAAATGGATGATGAGTGAGGTAAGTGATTGATGATAGTTTTGAAAGGAAAAATATGACTGAGATAAAATTTGAACATAATCTTATTTTATTATATAGATATTTAATATTATAGGGACCAAAATGATGCAATTGAAACAATGATGACTAAAATGAGACAAACCCTATACTTTGGAGACCTCCCGTACAATTAACTATATCAATTAATTTAACAATGTATAATATTATTTTACTAGTAATTGCCCGTGCCTGAAGGCACTGCATTATTCGTAAAAAATGAACAAAAACTTCTCCAAAGCAACACCACATTTACAAATACATCAGGAAAAAAAATACTAAAAGAACCAAATCAAATTTACAATAAAATATTTGGAGAATTCGTCACCATTACCATAATCCAATTCAATAACAGAACATAATTATAAACTCAATCCACTCATATAATAAATATCTCAAACAAAAAACTGTCCACAAATGCAATCATTTATATAATAAAAATAAGTTCTCAAATACTGTCAAAAAAAATAAGTTTTGGCATTTAAAATTCCACCAGCTTTCAAAAATAAGTTCACTTTTTTCATTGCATTATTTTGGTCATTTGTTTGTGTTTTGTATCATTATTTTGGGGGAATTGTTTTGTTTTTATTGGTCACTTGTTTTTTTATGGTGTTTGGGGGAATTGTTTTTTTATTTTTTTTATTTTGAGAACTATATGTTTGCATTGTTACGTACATTTTTTTTTGTATAAATAATAGTTTGAAGAGTGAATTTATGGATTAGATATTAGTGATTAGATTGAGTTTTTTTTTTTGAGTCAACTTTTTCTATTAGAAATTCAACTAACTTTCAAAAAAATGTTTAGAACCTATTAATTTTTAGTTATATTTAAGATTTTCTCATTATACGAAATCATAGGAAAAAAAATATTTTCTTATTTGAGTAATGATTGTGATATTGTTAAACATGCAAATCTTGAGTAAATAAGTTTTAAAAATAGCAATACACATTTAACATATAACATATTTGTATAATGATAAATTCATGTCAAAGCTGGATGGGTTGCTGATCATTTAAAAATGGAAGAGAGGAGGGAGAATGTATCGGAGAGAGTAAGAGAGAAGAGGGAGAGAGGGAAAAAGAGTTGTTGTATGAGATAGGAAGATAAAGTTAACGGGGGAGATATGAGTCTGTATTAATTAGTATGAGATAAGGGAAGAGAGTTAAATGAGAGATAGGAGTGTTAATAAAATTTGGTATAAGAACCGTCAAATTAAAAATCTTGAAACGATCTCAGCCGCGAATAGTTCAAGACAAACATTTCTAGCTACTTTATTATATAAATATTTAGTAACAACTTATTCTATATTTATGGAATATACTTCTCTTCTAATATTTGTTTTTACAATTTTGGCTTTTGTAGGATTTTTATTATTAATGGGTGGAAAATTTCACTTATATATAATGAGTCTCATTTAAATTCATGATAAATAATTCATGAAGAATAAAAAATAGAGAGAAAATATATTTTAAGGGATCTTATCTCTAAGTTAAGAAATTAAATATTAATGTGGATAAATTTTCATTACTAAATATTAAAAAAATAATTATTATATGATTTTGATGCTCTAGTTACACATAATTTATTTAATAATAATATTATTTAAACTTAATTTATTAATCTAAAATTTAGAGTTGCTGCTAATTCAGCTAGAGGAATGTTTAACAAAGCTTAAGACCGGATTCAAAATGAACGGAAATTCTAATAAAGGAAACGACATCGTTGTTGGCTTGTTCTGCTTCTTATTACATAAAGCACGCACTCTTTTCCGTGTCTGTCTGTGCGACCACTCCCACAGCCGTCAGCCATCAGCCGCCAACCACTGTGGCAGGATTCTCTCTGTACGTGTGTTCTCTGACAGCAATCTCAGGTCATCTCTCTCTCTCTCTCTCGTCATCCCAAACCCTTGGAACCCTCACAACCTTCATTCAGTCTTCAATTTTATCTGTTTCCATAATCTCCATGTCTGTTTAAGGTTAGGATTCAATCTCTCTCCCTCTCTCCTCTGTTGAGGCTTTTTCTGCAATTTTAGTGTTTTCAATTAGTGTAATGGGCTTGATAAAAAAAAAATAGTGTAATGGGAGTTATATTGTTGTGAATCTTAAGATTTTCAACTTGGCGTGGGTGAAACTCCTTTGAAGATGGAGAGTTCAGATTGGAATAACTTAATAATTGCTATGGGAATGAATATTGGAAACGTGAATTACTTGATAAGCACAAATGAGGTGGAAATCCATTAATCATCCCCCCATTCCAATGCAAGAAGTAAATTATCTTCACTGCTCCTCGAGACACAAGCGATAGGGATGTGTTAAACCATCCTCCCATTGGGGAGTTTTCATTTCTTAACTTCACAATTTCTTCTCAGAAGAACTAGATTCAATGTTTTTTTTTTTTTGGGAGATAAGAAACTAGATTTAGTTTAATGGTCCTTCTAAGTCATTTAAGATGATTAGGCCTTACATATCTGGGCTCATTTCCTAGTGCAATGGTTGCACGCTCGAGCTAAGAACTGTGAGGTTGTGGTACGGGCTAAGAACTGTAATGTTTTGGTCGGGCAGTCACTTTCTGCATATAGTGGTAGAGGCTAGTCAGTACCCAGTCCACTCTATGGATACCACACTTGGGGCTATTGGGTGAAAATGTGTTACAGACCCCTCCGAATGTCTCAAGACTTGCATTAGCACCTGGTGCTTAAAAAGAAACTGGGGACAAACTGTGCGAGGAAAGAATAGACGGCTATGAAATTGAAAAACAACATTCAAAACTAAATATTGAGTTCTTAGGGAGTCAAAACATTAAATACCAACCGAGAACAATTGAGAGCAAACTGCATCAGAGAAGGGCGTTCATGTCCGATTATTATTTCACGTGAGAGAATTGCTAGATAAACATTACATTCCCTTGCCAGAAATAAAACAGGAAAAATATGGTTATTATTTATTTTTGAATCTAGGCTGGAATGTCCTCTCTCTCTCTCTCTTTCACACACACACACACACTCACTCCTACATCATCCTGCACAAATTTGGTCAAGAAAGCTCCTTTTTGGCAATGGTTTTAAATTTTGTGTGAAAATTGTTCTGTATGTTAGTCATGTGCCAAAACTATGTGTTCCAACATGCATATTGATGGCTGGGATTTCTGTCTGCAACTCTTCATCTCTTAGCATGATCAAAATGGACATTGGTCTTCACTACGTCTTACCAATTAGATCCAGTTGGCCATGTGAAGGAATTCAAAGGAGAGTTGCTTGTATGGCCTCCACTGCACCTGTAAAACATGTCAGAGAAGAAGGTCAACAACAGTTGACAGGGGATTCTTTTATCCGGCCCCATCTGCTGAAATTGTCTCCATATCAGCCCATTTTGCCTTTTGAGGTAATTCATTTGGCCCCAGTTAGTGTTGTATCTTGTTAATATTAAAGTTTCCTGCTGATTATCAAGCTGAATGGGTCATGTATTTGTCAAAGTAGTGATCTAAACCCGTCATTTGCAGCTAGTTGACTGTAACCATGTTGATTGATTCTTTGTTTTCAATTTGAATGAAATTGGTATATCAGTAAGAGTTGGTGTTATTTCATAAATATATTTTATTGGGCTTAACATAAAGTTATCTATTCATACTCAGTTTATTTGGCTTTGTGATTCTTCGATTGCGTTTTGTACTTCTGCTAAATCTCCTTGAAAGTACTTGAGTGGTTGAGTTAGCTGGAATAAGATCTGAGTCCACTACTAGCTAAATTTAATGGAAACCTCTGTCACTAAATAAAATGGACCGTCATGTTGATAAATGTTCTGTACTCATTATGGATGCATTGGGTTATAACATTTTTTCTGCCCTTCACTGAATAGCTCAGATGCATCTGAAACGTACATTCGATTCTGCTGAATAATTTGTAATGATGGTTGAAGTTCAAGAATTATGGAGTCCTTTGACCTCGGGGGATAGTTCTAAGTAAGAACTTCTACTGATATTAACAATTAGACTCAACCAATGGTGCCATTAAATTTATAGGACTTAAGTTTCTATATCCTATCACCATGCGGATTTCATTAAGCCTGGGCAGGTTAGTTTTTCATCATTGGTTCTTGTGCTGTATAAATGAAATAATGTAGATGAAACAATCTCACCTGCACAAACACAAGTTTTATGTGGAAAACTATAATGGAAAAACCACGGGACCTGCACAATGGATTTCACTGATTACAAGATGCACTACTTTCTATCTTCTGAAATCCTCAAATCAAAGCAGGTTCCAATTGAACCTTGAATCCCCACAATCAAGTTCGTAAACTTGTTGCTACACATCCACAAAGAGCCGAATCTTCAACCTACTTTGTGGAATACATGGCACAGCAATGAAATCTTCAATAGTTTCTCCAGAACCCCTGTAATCTCAGCTCAATCATGACTCACCAAAGCGTCATTCTTCACCGATATCTCTCACATGCTGTTTTATAGATTTGAGGTGTGTGATATCCTGGTATCCCACATCGGTTAGGGAGAGGAAAGTTGCTG
>CM042187.1:17118077-17131485 GCA_023539305.1 Ilex asprella
GCCCAAAGCGGACAATATTATGTCATGTGAAGGGTGGGGTGTTACAAGGTGCCAATGGTGTCTAAAATATTAGAAGCGTTTCTTTCAATGAAATCTATTGAAATCAATTCAAGTTCACACTTCTAGACCCGCGGATATCTCCTTTCACTCTTGGAATTATGCTTTGTTTTGAGCATTTGAACAGGGCTGGAACACAATCCTCATAAGACAACTCACAGACAGCTCACTTGAGGATGCACAACACTCTTCTAGCTTTGACGTCTGTATCTGGTTTTCATTCTTGCACCTTAAGAAGAGATTTTACAGAGAGAAAATTCCTTGTCCATAACCTTGTGGCCCTAGTTGTTTAAACACAAGCTGGAGTTCCCCAATTCCAGCTATTCATCACCCTTGAATCAAGATGAATCTTGTCATTTAAGGTCCAGAGTACACAGTCATGTGGTTTTAGGCAACTCTAGTGCATTATGATGGCTTATTGACATTCAGAAATCATTTTTGCTGTCAAACCATCTGAATCTAATATTATTTGAGATTTTGGTCACAAATGGATCGATTCAGAGATGTCGGGATCAATATCTGAACATTCTGCTTCTGCGTTTTAAGTTTTGACAACTCATGGATCCATTGGGACTTCTCATGGATCGATCTGTGACCATTGTTTTTTCAGAAATTCATTCTCCTTCAGGATGGGGAGCTTTATGTGACTAGATTATTTGTTTGTTATATAAGAAAAAGGGATTTCATTCTGTTTCAGAATTTTCAACTGTAGAGCACATGCTTATAGATTGAGACTATATGGTGGATCGATCTGTGATCATTCCGCTTTAGCATATTCAAGTACAGATGCATATGATTGATCATCATACCTGAAGCTTCCCAAACTCTGCCTTATGCATCTCCTTGACTTCCAATCTCTCAATGTTGCTTCCTTCACTTCGTATGGATCAAGTCATGGCAATTTGAATGGTTAAAAGTTAAAACTCACATCAAGTTTTCTGCTGAATCATACCAATACAAACATAGACGTAACAATGGTGAAGTTTTTGATGACTAAGATGGTTTTGATTTTGTTTTAATATCTGGCCAATATTGATGGTCAAGTTTCTTGTAATGTACCATGTTCTATTTGACTGATTCATGTGGCATTGATGAATTGTTTGTAGTTAGAAAGGTCTGATACATGCTATGTTAATTGATAACCATGATAATCTTTTTTTATTATCCACGTGGACTTGATTTTTTTTCTGTGCAGGTTTTGTCGACTCATCTGGGTAGAAAGCCTGAGGATATCATCAAATTAGATGCAAATGAAAACCCATATGGTCCACCTCCGGAGGCAAGTTGTATGTCATGATATAATTCTTATATGAATACAACTGATGTCCCTTGTTGTATCGTCCTTTCAATTTTATCGATATTATGGTAAATGAATTGTTCTGTATAACATGGGTACCGACAACATAATCGTTTGTAGGTTTTTGAGGCTTTGGGGGCATTGAAATTCCCATATATTTATCCTGACCCTGAAAGTCGAAGGTTGCGTGCGGCACTTGCCAAGGATTCTGGCCTTGAGTCCGAGTATATTCTTGCAGGGTGTGGTGCGGATGAGCTCATTGATTTGATTATGCGGTTAGTAATATAAGATATTTCGTTATTTTAGTGATATGTTTGCCGTGTTTTAATACATTTTTGAAACAATAGGCCTCTGAATTTGCTGTTGTTGATACTGCTTTTTAAGATTGATAAATTGTTTGCTTATCTTTGATTTCTCCTTCTTTGGTTTGTTTCCTTTACAGATGCGTATTGGAGCCGGGTGACAAAATTGTTGACTGCCCTCCAACCTTTACTATGTATGAATTTGATGCTGCTGTCAATGGCGCTCTAGTTACTAAGGGTAAGCCCAAGTTTTTTTGTTGTTCTATTACTCTTTTAGATTCTGAATATTCGTGGTTTATTTTTCCTACTCTTGACCATGGATTCATAAATTTATTTTCCAAGTTCCTCTTTTCCACATTGATCATATAGAAAATGCTTTTGATTTTGCATGCCACTATTCTCATACTTTTGGCGTATGTGCATAACCTCATATACCATCATCTATCTTTCCAGTACCCCGGAGATCAGACTTCAGCTTGGATGTAGAACGGATTGCTGAAGTTGTTGCGAAGGAGAAACCAAAGTGCATATTTCTAACTTCTCCCAACAATCCAGATGGGAGGTAATTTAGTACTGCAATTACTCATTTTATTTATTGACTAGTCATGTCCACGTGCAAAGCACGCTTTTTTTAATGTATGGGTTGAGTTACTGAGGTTAAAAAATTAAAATTTAAGTGAGTTACTATGGTTAAAAGTTAAAATTTAAATGAATTACCATGGTTAAAAGGTTAAAAGTTAAAACCTAAATGAGTTACCTTAGTTAAAAGGTTAAAAGATATAAACCATCGGATCGAAACGATCTGAGCCATTGTTGTTCTTTTTTAGCTGAAGAGCTTAAGCAGGAGCCTCTGTTTTATTAATATAGAATTTGGTTGAAAAAAAAATGTATTGTAGACAAAAATTAAAGTCATATTTTGAGCTCTACACTCGTTCGAAGTGTAACCAGCTTTGCGCATTCAATTTATTAATCACCTTGTGTTAAACATTGTATCCCTTATGTTCAAAAGATGTATGGTAACGAAATATGCTACATATTTTGGCTATGCCTCGTCTTGCCTTTTAAGAGTTTCAAGCAATATAAGCGTCTTGGTGTGAATTTTTTGACATGCTATATGTTCAATAAGGTATTGACCTACTGTTCGAATACTGTCTTTTTTGAAATATACATTGTTATCCAAAGATCAAAATGTCGTGTCGAAACGTCCGAAACGTTTCGGAATTTCAACACACCGACACGAAACATGGGTTGAATCCCAAAATTTTAAAGTTTCAGTCGAAACGTCACTGTGTCTGACCGTTTCGGTCGAAACATGTCAAAACAGTATCTAGAATTAAAAATTTATGTGTTTTAATCATAGTGTATACAATGATTTTAATATTAATGAAATAATATTATTTATTAATTTGAAGACACAATTTAAATTAATAAATTAGTATTATAATAATATGCTGCACAAATTAGTATTATAATAATATGTTGCACTTAGTATTATTAATTAGTAATTAGTATTATATAAAATTGTATTATTAATTTGATAATATTTTAATTTAAATGATTTTCGCCTCATGTCAAACTTTTTTTTCTCTCCAATTTAAATTTATTCTTATATAAATGGATGTTAACCAAATAAATATGTTAAATTAATCAACTATTTAGCTTATCTTTATAAATAAATGAATTGTATTTGTATTTCTACATGTTTTCACGTGTTTCCATATTTTTTTTGCGTTTCCTTTGTGTTTCCGAAACGTTTCCGTTTTTGAGCTGACTGAAGCGGTACTTCGAAACGATATTTCGATCCTTGTTGTTATCAAAGCTTTAGAAATACATGAGGAAACAAATTAATTTTCATGTGTTTTTTTTTTCCTGAACCAATCCACTTGTCACCGCTTGACACATGATTGTATAGTTGTAATGTGGTTACACTTCACAGTTAACAGCTTAGTGTGCTGATGGTATATTTGTTTGACCACACAATGTTGAACACTGTATGCCATTATTAAGTGCAGTTATAATGTGTTGTTTGTCAGTATAATCGATGAGGATGCTCTCTTGAAGATACTTGACCTGCCTATATTGGTTGTACTGGACGAAGCATACATTGAATTTTCAGGAATTCCATCTAGGATGGCATGGGTGAAGAAGCATGAAAATCTAATTGTTCTTCGGACCTTTAGCAAAAGAGCTGGTATGTTCTTAAATTTCTACTTATTTACAGGCTATGAATACATTTAATTTGTTCACCGATGTAATTAATTGGAATAGCTATATTGATAGCTGGATCCTTGTTGAGGTCTATATTTTGCTGGACGCGGATGCAATCCTTATGAACCATGCTCGCATGTTGACAAGGGCATGCTGGTGGACACCATGGCTAGACAAATCAATCACTTCCACTATTTAATGGTATTACTGATCTACTGTAGGCATTTTGGACCAGTTGGAGTAAAATTTACAGGTCAATTGGTTATTACAGAGCCTTATTAGACACCATCACCTGTCACTTCACGTGAATATCAGAGTCACCCGTAAAAAATACTTTTGTACCTCACTCTCCTTGTTTTTTTCACAATTCTCTCCTTTGGAAACTAGAAAAATTGATTTTCAAATGGGCTTTTGATAAGGATCGGAAATGAGTCGGATAAAGCCTGGATATAGAATTAGTGTTTAGGAATTTATCTTAATATTATTCTATTAATTGGAGTTTGTTGGATTTACTGTCTTAGAGTTTATCTTTTAGCTTGGTTGGTAGAGTTAGATTAGAAATCTTGATTTAGGGTCTTGATATTCCCTATATAAAGGGAGTGATGTATCGATCTTTTTCCTTAATTTCTCCTATTTACTCATCCCTTATTGGTCCTGTTTTTTTTCCACTATCCGCATCAATGGCTTTCATAGCCTAAATTTGATTTGAGCAAAGTATCCAATCCAACACATAGACATCAATATTGCACTACCTTATTTGAACACATAACATAGATCAGTAAAAAAAATTACAATTTCACTATCGTCAGATATTTATTATCATCTTTGTTACTCTTTGTAAAGAGGGAGGGGCTGCAAGTTATGAGTGATGTTGAGGATTGGGTGGTGGAGGTGGTAGGGGCTGAGAGAGGAGAAAATGGGACGGAGTGGCTGCAAATTTCATAAGGTCAAAGTTTGTACTTAAAAAAAAATTCAAAATCTGGTTGGTTAAAGGAGTTGGCTGTATGTCGACCTTAAACCTCAAGGGCCAAGTGTAATTTATGGCCCTTAGGGAACGAAAGTGTATTTATAATGAGCCTCAGGGAATGTTAGTGGAATTCACTGTAAAATTTAATATCAGAATTGGCATGATTTTTGGTTTTTCTTTTTGATCTTTTGGTTAACTTTTTAAAAGTAATCATTTAGGACATTTTGGAATTGAACAATAGAAAATTAAAGATGAGATGAGAGGTGGCATCAAGGGACTACCATGTAGGAGAGAGAATTCGACCCTCTCATTCCTGGGATTGGCAATATGGAGGCTTATCAAGAACTACTACACTGTTGTATAATTGAATAGAGAAAAGGGTGGGCAATTTAATAATATGTATGCATTTGGGCCAGTGCCTGCCATCCTCAACCCAATACCGATTGAATCCTACAGGGGTGTACAGGTAGTTGTCCCAAACATCTCCCCTACTTCTATTGGAGCTTCCCAAACCTGCCCTAGGTGGGATAAAAACTAGTAATAATTGTTGACACTTTGAGATACAAATTAATACCATCCTCTGCAGGTTAAGTCTATGGAGCAATGGGGAGCCTAACGTGGTAGATTTAGATTAATAAGGCTCCTTCCCTCGATTTCTATGTTGCAGTATGTTGTGTTTGTGAGTTTTTATCTCTCCGTGGCAAAAAAGGTTGCACATGAGCGAGGATGTGAGCATTGGAGTAATGATTTTTTATACCCTAGTGTGTAAACAATGAAAATTGAGGGAAGTTAATAGGTAACAGGAAAGAGTCAAAAGAAACAAGAAAAAATAATGTTGAATAGAAGTTGTTAGCATGCTTGATTAGAAAATCATCCACGACTTTACTGGAAAATATGCTTCTAAGTTTTTTCTGCTTCAAGAAAAACCTAGAGCCATAATAACGAAGGAAATTATTCTTAGTTTTTTTTTTTTGGCGGCATTGTGGTCATTGAAATAAACAAGTTGGCAGACAGGTTTAAAGTGATTATAGGTTATGCCTAAAAGTTCCAAGGTAAATTTGGTGACAAGTAATATGAAAAAACTAAAAGGGTAATTCGTTTGAACGAAATAAGTAAACAGTGGTTGTAATGATTTAACTCATTGGAAGTCAAATGCAAAAGGGTATAAATCATTCCATAGATTTTCTCTCTTGAAGTGTCACCTACCTAGCTGAAGCTTATGCTTTTGGAGCACCACCTTTCTTTCTACGTGTCAAAACATTTTGCCTATGCCTGGCCCAATCGTGCGACTCGACTTTGCTTTTTGGAAACACTCATCGAGGGCTTGATTCGCTTTGTTGGGCTCGTTCTCAATAGGTTAGCTTTGGGATTTAAGCATTTGTAGCAACTAGTAAATTGACATTGAATGGTATATAATTTGATCTGTTTGTGTATAGGTTAATTTGGCATCATCTAGCACTCGAAATCCGTGTCTCAGTGTTTTTATTTTTTTTGGTATGGAGGTATTTTTTGAAGGTTGAGAGATATGTAGCTGATGTTTCATTTTTTGTATTTTGTGCTTTACATTGATGACTAAATTTGTAGATAAATTTCCTTTTTTATATGAAATTATTTTGCGTAAATTCCTTTTTATAGGAAATTGTTGAATTGTTAGATTTTTACGATGCTGAGTAAAATTTCAATCAGCTTTAGCTGGACTTCGTGTTGGGTATGGAGCATTTCCTTTGAGCATCATTGAATATCTTTGGAGGGCAAAGCAACCATATAATGTGTCTGTTGCTGCTGAAGTTGCTGCTTGTGCAGCGCTAGAAAATCCTGCTTATTTGGAGGTATGTAATAATTTCTTGTCCTGGCTTTACCCGATACCTGTAAATTTAGCTGATCTGGGAATTCCACTATAAATAATAATCTATGTAATTTACCACCACTCCTAATATACTCCTATGCAATGTCTTCCAGAAGGTTAAAGTGGCTTTAGTTCAAGAACGGGAGCGGCTGTATAAGCTTTTAAAAGAAATGCCATTCCTCAATCCATATCCAAGCTATTCTAATTTTATTCTTTGTGGGGTTACTTGTGGAATGGATGCGAAGAAGCTGAAGGTACTGAAATATATCTTGCTACCAAGGTTTTCTAATGGTGGAAAAATTTTCATTAAGCATCCACTATTATTGCATTGTGTCATTCATGGAATAATAATTGTTTGTATCATTGGTTCGTGAGGAAGAGAGTGTTGATGATATTAATCTAGTAAGCACGAATACGGACACGGTTGTCGTATTCGATATGATACAAACACGTGTACGACAAAGATACGGCTAATAAAAATAATATAATACATTTTTTAGATAATAATAAGATTGTAATATATTAAAAACAAAGATTGTTTTATAATAATATTAATAATAAGACCTAACAAATGTTAATTTTTGATTAAAATTAAAGTAGATCAAAATAAACATTCACTATTTTCATCAAAAATCATTACATCTATTAATATTCATAGTATATAAGTTACATAACAAAAAATACAAATAAAAAATGAATAAATTACACCACTCTTAATAGTTAATAGTCATTTTTTTATAAAAAAATATTGATTGTCATACCTATGTCTTGAACGTATTCTGGCCGTGTCTTAGCGGTGTCTTGGTCATGTCCGACTGAGTTCCCATATTTGACACGTGTGTCATGTCGGACATGTATCCATGTCCAACACTGCCACGACACCCTTGGGGAAGTAACATGCTTCCTAGATATTAATCATAGAATTAAAGCGGGATAAGTCAAATAGAGGAATGCATACGGCATGTCAAGTGATAGACGTATACGCCTTAGATTGGAAAGTTATTTTTATAAGGCAGTCATTAGGCCGACAACATTTAACGGTACCGAGTGTTGGGTAATTAAGAAGCAATACACTCAAAAACTAAGTGATGTAGAAATGTGGATTTTAAAATCGACGTGTGGTAAAACATGAAATGATAGAAGTACGAATGAGTATGTTCGCAAAACTGTTTGAAGTAATACCAATAGCAGATAAATTAAAAGAAAATAAACTTAGGTGGTCTAAACACGTTTATGAAAGACTTAGTAATGCATCAGTGAGAAACAGTGATTTGATACATATTGATGGTAATGCGAGAAGTAGAGGAAGGCCACAATTGACTTTGAATGAAATAATAAAAAAATATATGATAGCCTACAGTTTAACAAAAATATGAATCTTGATAGAGCACAACGGAGAAGCAGAATTCATCCAGTCGACCACAAATAGTTGCAAGGAAGACTTTGTTTCGATGGTTTAAGTTGTATGATTGGTCGTTGTTTCTAAACTTGTTAGTTCCAAATTTTGTTTCTCATGCAATGATTATTCTAGGATTTTCTGTAGTAAGAAAATGTCGAGAGCTAGAACAAGTTCCTGTATTTAAGTCATAAAACTATGGTGAATCCGATGGAGTTTTTTGTTCATTAACATGGTATCAATGTTGGTTTGATAATTTTTGGGCTAGATATAGTTTCATTGATTTGGTAATTGTTTCCCCTTTTCTTCATGCCCTACCTTTTAGCTCTGTGTGTCTTCTGTTGCTTCTTTATATCTCTTCATGTCTGAATTTTGGTTAGAAGGTGAATGTTAGAACTCGTTTCATCATGGTATAATTACGCAATGTGAGCTTTTCCACTCATAGCCAATTGTCTTTGATAAGGATATTTGCACTCCATTGTTATCAAAATTGTACGATTAGCGATTCAATTCATACAATTCGATTTAGTTCCCATTCGATTCGTAATCGTTTTTGACCGAGAATTGCATATAAATTGTACGATTCGATTCGAATCAAAGGAAGCGCAAGATTCATTTTATTAGTTATTTTTAACCCTATTTTTAGTAAAACGACGTCGTTTTATTAGAAGAGACACACCCTTAAATATAAAAATCGTGTCTCTCCTAGTATCTTCTATTCGCGTTTCTGCCTCTCAAGTAACTGTTCAAGCGTATGTGAATATCATACAGAGCCTAACGTCTCCTTCACTCCAAATGCGTCTTCTTTTTCTTTTTCAAAAACAACTACCAAACTCTAACATATCATACTTCTTATTCTTCTTCTTCAATAAAGGTTTTGTTTTTTATTTTTCATCAAAAATTTATTTTCAATCGAATGTGGAAAGTGATTTTCTAAGTTTACATGTTCAAATCAGTATGGACTTTTCCTATTTTAATTTAAATTCATTGGTAGGAAGACAATAATTATTTATTGGTTAAAAACAATGCATCTTTCATCGTGGCCATTTTGAAAGAATAATTTATTATGCATTAAGAAAGAAGTAACAGAGGTACAAAACTAGTGTAGCTTTATAAAGATTTATAAAGACTAGCATCTTTCTATTTAGACGACGTGATCATGTCAATACCGTCAACTGATTATTTTTAAAATACAATAATGTTATAATATTTAATATCTTACCTATTTTAAATATGTACATATTATTTTTTATTATTGTTCCAATTTTGTGCCGAATTTTACAATTCTTGATTTTCAAATCTGGAATTTCAATTCCCGATACGAATCTCGATTTGATAATTATACTGTGCTCCAAAGGGAAGTGGGTCACACATGAGAGCGATGTTGAGAGCTTAATACATGTGGTTGGATTCATTCCCAATTTTTTTGGTGTTTTTAATATTTTGGGTTTGAGTGTTAGTGTATGATGTCGTCGTTATGTTTGACTATAATGATGTACCAGGGTTCATATTGTATTTTTGCACATGTATGTCTTCTTTACATGAGAGCTTGCAACATTATTGGACTCATTCTTTAACAAATTAAGTTTTTAGATTAATTGTTAGTCTAGGAGAGTATCTGAACTTCTTTCCTTGAGATCTTTGGTTCTAGTCTCACAGTCTACATTGTTTCTTCATTGTGCCTGTGCTCTGATACATCAGGTTCATGTTCTATGTGTGCATGTATCCTCTTCAAGTGAGCAGGGGTCACACATGATTGGGACTGTTGGAGCTTCATGTTCATCATGAGTTTCACTCTCTGGAAGCTTGAGCTTTTGGAGCATTTGATAGTTTGACAAATTATATATCAACTGAGTTTCAAAATAATAAAATATAGCTACTATTTTTTCGAAATCTCTCTCTCTCTCTCCCCCTCTCTCTCTCTCACGTGTGTGTGGGGTTGGAGGTTGCATGGAAATTGGGACGCGTTTTTTTAATTTCATATTAAAGCTTGTGGAAATGTATTCAGAATACAAAAAAATTGCAAAATTTCAGAAAACTGAATGTTGCTAGGCTGTTCTTTACTTTTCAGTATTTTGAATGATGGTTCATACATTTGCAGGAAGACCTTGCAAAAATGGGTGTGATGATCCGTCACTACAGTAACAAAGAATTGAAGGGTTACGTGCGTGTCTCTGTTGGTAAGCCTGAACATACAGATGTCTTAATAGATTGCCTCAGACGGCTTTCTTAAATTCAATGCCAGTGTTGGAGTTACGTAGGAGGGAATGGAAATCTGACCAGGTTCGGGTGTTCAAGGGGTTACTATTGGCAAACAAATCGAGTTCCTTTTCTCCTGCACGTTAAGCGGTAAGAGAAATTCAAGTCACTCTTTCTGCTTTAGTCAATTGAATTGTAATTTAGGGGGAATAACATGCTATTTTATTTTTTTTATTGAACACACAATGGGATATATACATATTTTGAGCATACTTTATCCAACATCATACTGTAGTCGCAAGAGCCCACAAAAGAATTACATGTTATTGAGGTTACAAGTGTATGTCATATTATATATCCTTTATGGGAAAAGATTTCTCCTGTTTCTATTGATCCCATTTGGAAGTTGCCTTTTAAGCCTTATTTTACCCATTAGCTACATATATATTTGTTTTGTTTGGGGGTGCTGTTAGTGGCATGAGTACCGTTAGCACAATTGACTAGCAATTATAGTGACATTACATATGCCTGCCTATCACTTACGTTTAGTTTGGAGATCATATGTGTGAGTGCCCAAAGTCATATAAGCACGCAGAGAACACCTTAGAGTGACAAGAGAATGAGTTCGAATCTTAACAATCTCTTGAGGTTAAGCTATGAGGGATTTATCCCTCATGAATACTCTAGTTACAGCGTGAATGACCTACCTTTGACCAGACCGGGAAGGAGATTAGTCGAGATGTACATAAGTTGACTCGGACATCCTTCACCGTTGAACCCAAAATAAATAAATAAATCTATAATATAAAACAGAGCGGGGCTTCAATAAGCCGATCGAACGGTTTCAAATTTATTCATCCAACAGTCAAGAAATTATCATTTTTTCCTTAATATTTCTCCCTCCAAAAAGTCAAAGATTACGATTGGATTTATAACACATCTTACGGTCTCAAATTCATTCATCCAACGGTTAAAAAATTATATTTTTTTCCTTAATATATTTCCCTTTAAAAAGTCAACGATTACGACTGATTTTGGAACACATCCTACGGTCTCAAATTTATTTATCCAACGGTCAAGAAATTATAATTTTTTTCCTTAATATTTTTCTCCCAACGGATCAACAATTATTGTTGATCTTGGAATACATAATTTTCTCTGACATAATAATTAAATTGGTAAAATTTGTCATTAATATCATCTGTGTAGTGTAACATTTTGCATTTGTAAAAGACACAATGATATTAAAAAAAACTCATCAACTTAAGATAAAAAAAAATAAGGGCGCTGCTTAACACATTTATATTGAATATAATTAATTATCTCAAACTAACATGTCTTACACATATCTTGAATCAAAAGTTCAAGACTAATTTTTTTTATCTCTTAAAAAAATTCAATGTTAATATATTCTTATAAATTAATAATTTTTTAATAGCTTCTACTAATTAAAAAAAATAATATTTTATAAATGATATTTGTAAATACTTTTTTGTTGTAAATATTTTGGCGATATGCTTTTTAATAAATTAAATTTTTAGTTTGTGTTAAATTTAACTCGATTTTAATTACGTGTATATAAATTAATATTTTTTTAAGTCAGTTTGTAATATAAAACAAGACGGTTTCAACAAGCCGACCTACGGTCTCAATTTCATTTATCTAACGGTCAATAAATTATAATTTTTGTCCTTAATATTTCTCCCCTCCAAAACAGTCAACAATTACGGCTAATCTTAGAACACATCCTACGGTCTTAAATTCATTCATTCAACGGTTAAGAAATTATAATTTTTTTTTTAATATTTTCTCTCCTAACAGGTCAACAATTACTGTTGATTTTGGAATACATGATTTTCTCAGACATAATAATTAGTCCTTGTTTAATATTATTTGTGGTGTAATATTTTAAATTTTTGTAAGACATAATAATAATATTTTGATTAAAAAAACTCATCAATTTAACAGATAAAAAAAAACAAGGACGTTGCTTAATACATTTTTATTGAATATAATTAATTATCTCAAACTCACATGTCTTACACATATTTTGAATCAAAAGTTCAAGACTAAATTTTTTTATCTCTTAAGAAAACCTAACGCTAATATATTCTTATAAATTAATAATTTTGATAAACTAGATATTTAGTTTGTATTAGATTTAACTCGATTTTGATTACATGTAAATAAATTAATATTCGATTTTTATTCTATGTATATAAATTAATATTTTTATTTAAGTCAATTCTATTATAATTCGTTGATTTATCTATAATCTATAATATAAAATAGGGCGGCTGCAACTACCCTTATCCAACGCTTTCAAATAAACTTATCTAACGACCACCAATACTTCTCTTAAAATTATTCAAATTGAATTTGTCATTCCTCTACTTACTCTTCACTCTTTGGCAGTGGCGAGACGAGGAGGAAAAAAAAATTTAGTTATATATGTTTTATATATTTTTTTGGATTAATTGGGTCTACTGTAATGATTTATGAAAAACAAACGAACAATGTTATTGAAATATAATTTGAGAACTTAATGATTGTGGTCATTAGATTATCAATGAATCTCAACATTAAATTGTCACTAAATCCCAACACTATCAATTCAATGGTCATAATACATTAAATCCTCAAATTATGTCCCAATAACATTGGTGAAAGCAAAATTATTTAGGTCAAACAAATTAGGTACTAAAATAAAAAAACAAAAACAAAAATTCCATACAAAATCTCTTAAAATTAGCAAACTAAAATTGATTCCTTATAATATTAGTATGATTTTTTGAAATCTCATTTGTTTAAAAAATTATGTGAAATTTGTAAAAAGATTAAAATTATAGAATATTGTTTCTGTTTGTGTCAAATAAATTATATAATTGATTCTTAATGTATAGATGTTATCTTATTAATTTTTTTTTCAAACATACCTCTATTATGTTTAATGAATTTTTAAGTATCAAATTCGATATAAAAAAATATAAATATATCATATTATTTTTATCTATTATATTTAAAGTGTGTCCACCTTAGATCATATTTTTGCTTTGCCACTGCTATCAGGGATTTTCACTCTTCACTTTTCCAAATTAATCGATTGGCCTACGTTATACTGCAAATATTTTGTCAT
>CM042187.1:17131885-17159972 GCA_023539305.1 Ilex asprella
TTATGTTTAATGAATTTTTAAGTATCAAATTCGATATAAAAAAATATAAATATATCATATTATTTTTATCTATTATATTTAAAGTGTGTCCACCTTAGATCATATTTTTGCTTTGCCACTGCTATCAGGGATTTTCACTCTTCACTTTTCCAAATTAATCGATTGGCCTACGTTATACTGCAAATATTTTGTCATTTAAAAAAAATATATTACAGCGTGCATTTAGGCACGGGTTATCTCTAGTAAAAGACAAGGGAAAGCATGGACTTTCTTTGTTTGTGTTGAGACACATCTTACCACACACTTGGGAATGTTAGCTAGAGGATAGCTTATAAGGCCTTAAGTAAGTTGTGTATTGTTTGAGTGAAGAGTATCAGAAGTTTGGGTTAGCATAAGCAAAACCTCGAGTTGTGTGTTGTAGCGGTGAGAGGAGGATTTGGCCGAGCCTAAGCTAAAACCATTGTAGTGTAATTGTTGGAGCTGTAGGTTAGGCTTTAGCAATACCTTCACAAGATCCTAATGTAGATCGAGTAGTAGGATGCATTGATAGGCCAAGAACACCATAGAAAACCGTCATGAATCATCGATAATTAAGCTTCTAGCGTGCCTAATGGATTGCTCATTTTGTGTCACAAGGTTGTTAGGCACCAAGGAGTTTGAGAGTGTTGGATGTAGAGTATGGTTGAATGGTTGATTAGTGTATTTCATTACCTTGCATAATTTCTTAGTCTCAAGCATGTGTTGATCTTCTAATAGTGAACCAAATCGGGATTAATAAGAAATTAATATTGGATCATTATAATTCAATTCAAATTTGGTATTACACCATCGGATTAACTTAATACAATCCAATCTCTTAATTCCTACACCAGATATACCCTAAGATACGAGGAAATGAAATAGCGATGATAAATTCATTGCAGATCCAACACCGAGACTGTGTGACAAACAACCGAAAGGACCAAACAGAAACATCAACAGAGGGCAACCTAATTGGTCCTGGTTCTTCACATTGAGCAAAACACCTGTTATGCCGAGATGATTGCAGGACTGGAATTCAGAAAGTAGAGGTAAAGAAATGAATTGCCGGAAAATAAAAGGGGTACGTTTGTCAAAATCCAATTTTTTGCCCACATGTTTTTACCACAAGAGTATCTGCTCTCTAAAATAGAAAATATTTAAAAAATAAATAAATAAATAGCCTCTTTGACAAAAAGTTAAAATACATTGTAAAATTTTATATACCACTCTAATAGAACTCTTTATTCTTATCTATTTATTATTTTATATACTTTGTATTTTTTAAGAATAAATTTGATTTCCCTCATTTTTTTCCTCTTTTTTAGCATTGAGATATGTTTTTATCCCAAATGTTTTAGATGAAAATACAAAAGTACCCAAAAAAAAATAGAGTAAATAGTGAGCCTCGGTCTCCAAATATAAAGAGTCAAATTGTATTCTTTATTTTAAAGTGTCTAAATAAAGAATTTATTGCAGATACAATTTTAACAGTTCATTCTCTAAAATAGAGAATTGAGTGGCAAAGCTTATTGTAGATTTGGGTTAAGTTACATTTACCTCGCCTAATGTTTGATCAAATAACAATGAAACCCTCTTGTTAGGAAAATAAGATTGCCTTCATCTGTCCGTTAAAACCATCCCTTTCTCATAACAGAAATGAGATACGATTATAATAACTTTTATCTAAAACTATGTTATTATCCGTGTCTGAAAATACGGAGTGATAAAAAAATTTATCAATCATAAAATATTTGTATCCATACTTAAAATCAAATCACAATACATAGAAGAGAGATAAATATATTTAAGCACTGATTATAGTGGATGTAAGTAGCGGTAGTGGTGGTGAGCGGTATTAGTGATAGTGGGAGACAATGATGGTTATGATGGACAGCGACAACCATGGTGATAATGGTGGTAGTGACAGTGATGGTGGTGGTGGTGGGTGTGAGCGATTGTGGGCAACAATGAGTGTTTGTAGGCGACGATAGTAGTTGGTGTTCATGAATGGCAGTGGTAGTGATATATTTGGTGAGATTAGGTGATAGTAGGTGGCAACCATAGTGAGCGTTGACGGATGGTGATGGTTAGTGTGATGGTGGTGGTGGTGAAGAAGTGTTTTGTAGAGAAGTAGAAGTTTTTATTTTATTTTATTATACTTATTTATTTAAGTGATAAAATTATTTTTGATTTATTTGAAAGTAATTAAAATAAGTTGTTCTAAATACTACTTTTTAAAAAAGTGTTTATAAAAAATATTTTTAACAAGTCATCCCAAACAAACTCTTGGGGGGCTTATTCTCTCTTAAATTTGAGAATTAATATTAATCGTTGGATTAATTTTAAAATAAAATTTAAAATGATTTCAATTGCAAAGAATAAAAATTATTTTTTACATTATACTTTATTATATAGATGTCCATAATGCCCTCTATGTCAAACACTAATTTGAACTCAGTAATCATCTTCTCCGGTGAATCATCCATCCAAAAACCACGCAACAAAGCAATACACAAACACAAGCAGTGTCCCCAAAAAACACAATCAGAACCTCTAAAAACTCACGCCTCACCCACCAGGAACCCCCTCCCCCATCCATCGTCATATCCCCACCCCTAGCCCCAATATACATACCCAGTATCACCATAGGCCACAACTGACCACCACAATCCCTTCCAACCACCTTCACCACTGGCAATCCTTAATCCAGCCACATCCATCTCCAACAACCCAAACAATTTCAACAAACGCCCATCTAAAGAATAGCCAAACCCTTTTAGCACCCATTTTCTACGATCCCATTTCCATTGACCCCTTTCAAAGACTTGGACTCCAGATCTAAGTGGCATAGAGAAGAGAGATAATAAGGCAGATTCAAATTTGATATGGAAGATGATTCGCCCAATTTGTATGGAATGGGTTGTTGCAATCGGTTCTAACCATAAACTGATGTTTGGGGCAATCCATTACAAACAACCAAAACAGAAAGGAGTGCAATGTTATTTTCTAACATGAGGGGGTCTAGAGTTATGATATGAATGTAATTTCCCCAAAGATATTTTAACCAATAATCAATCAAACAAACCAAACCAAGCCTTTTGTCTCAATCATTTAGAATTGATAATCAATCGTTGTCATGAAATAAAAAACAAGACAAACAAAATAAAGAAGCCAACCTAGGCAAATTTAGTTTGATAGGGGCTACATACAACAGCTGGAATATGAATATGTGCTAGAATTCATAAAAAAAGGTAAATAAAAGCAAAGCACAGATTCACAAAAAGAGAATCAATACATAACTTACAACATCCTCAACACAACTTATATTGCCATAACTAGAGGGAAAATAGACATTTTCCAACGATATGCTTGTAACATAATCAAGACCCGCAAAATTAGAACTCTTAGGGATTGTTTGGTTGCCGTATTAGAGATGAACGGATTAAATAAAATAATACATGCTAATACAATACAGATGGATAAAATACAAGATTAAATGGGATATTAAAATAATACGTAATTTTATCTAATGTTTGGTATACGCAATATAAGCGTTAGATAATAGTTATTTAGTTCAATCTGTTGTTTAGTTAGAGAATTATTTGATCGTATTAATGTTAAATTAATAAAAATAACCTCAATCAATGTTTGTTACATTGATAACATTTTGATTTTATCAGTTAGAGGTTATAATAGTAAATGTGTAAAATAATACGTTTGAGTTGAATTATAATACCACCTCTTTTGGTGGTATTAAAATACTTCCATAATACATGTCTAACGTATAAAAAATATACGATAAGTATACGATTAGTATACATTTTTGAAATTAATACGGTATCAAATTTGCTTACCAAACAAAGTATTAGGCTCGATTAAATAAAAAATAGTACAATCCAATATTTAATCCCCTCATAATACGCCTACCAAACGAACCCTTAATGGTAGATATATGTAGGCATCACTCACCATAAGCAGTAGCAAGGGGCTAATAATCTCTCACATCTCATTACGTATCCTGCAGAGCTTCGTCATCATCCTAATCATCTTCCTCATCAGCCATTGCATCCTGATACTGCTGATACTCAGATACAAGGTCATTCATGTTGCTTTCAGCCTCAATGAACTCCATTTCGTCCAAGTCCTCACCAGTGTACCAGTGCAAGAAAGCCTTCCGCCTAAACATGGCTGTGAATTGCTCGCTCACACGCCTAAACATCTCCTGAATGGAAGTTGAGTTTCCAATGAAGGTTGATGCCATGGAGAACCCTTTGGGAGGAATGTCACAAATGCTAGACTTGACATTGTTTGGAATCCACTCAACAAAGTAAGAGGAATTCTTGTTTTGAGCATTGACCATTTGTTCATCCACCTCTTTGGTGCTCATTTTGCCCCTGAACATGGCTGAGGCCGTAAGGTAGCAGCCATGGCGTGGATCTGCAGCACACATCGTGTTCTTGGCATCCCACATCTGCTGGGTGAGCTCAGGAACTTAGTGCGTGGTACTGCTGGAAGCTACGTGAGGTGAGAAGAGCAAATCCGACCATGAAGAAGTGTAGACGAGGGAAGGGGATGAGGTTGACTGCAAGTTTTCACAGGTCGAAGTTAAGTTGACCAGGGAACCTCAGGCAGCACATTAATCCACCCATAGTGGTTGATATCAAATGGTTGAGATCACCAACTGTCATAATGCGCGATAAAAATCAGTGTCACACAAATTGCATCCTAATGAAAAGAGTTGTGTACCCTAGAATGAATAGGGGGTGTATATGCATCACCAATTGACAACCTGCAAATATTGAGGGTACATTCAAGTGAACATAACAGAAGCATAGAACCCAGCAATTCACCATTAAAAAATATCATCTTTTGACATTGTATTCCAAAATGCATGTGTTGAAATGGACAGGTTATTCTGTCCAAGGATTAAAAAAATGGTGAATAGTTTCGAACAATTTGGAAAGCTATTATATATTTTAGAAATGTTCGGAAACAAAATACATACAGAAAAAAACCAATTAATATTGTGGTTCCGAAACGTTGGCTGAAATATTCCAAACATGCAATTCTCATACAGAGTTTTTGTAGAGCAAATATGCAAAAAAATTCATGATCAATGAACTAATTAACCAATCTAATAATCCATGACCAATGTTGTATTGGGAGAATGGTCCTTGCGTGTAAATCAAACTAATAGGCCATTCAAATAGAAGTGCACACACACATACACACATATAGTTAATATCTAATTGTAGTAATGAAAAAAAGATAGACTCACAGCTAGGAGTGGTTAACTTGAGAGTCCTGAAACAGATATCATATAATGCCTCAGTCTAGAACCATGCACTCATCTGCATTCTCTACAAGCTGATGAACTGAAAGTGTTGCATTATATGGCTCAATCACTGTATCTGAAACCTTTGGTGATGGAAACACGGAAAAAATGTGCATCATTCAGTCAGGATATTCTTCCCTGATCTTTGAAATCAGCAAAGTACCTATTCCAGAACCAATTCCTCCACCAAGAGAGTGGCAAACTTGAAAACCTGCACAACCGCAATTATTAAATTTAGCAAATTCCAGAGGGGGTGTAAACATTATAGCAAGTATCATCTTAAATATTATAGCTATTCAACTGAAAAAACAAAGCCAGCATATATACTGTAAGTAGCACCAACATAAGGAAAACATGAGAACATCAATAAAAATTTGTATGCCTGGCAATAAAATGAACAATAGCAAAATTAAAGCAGAAAAACACTTAGAAAAATAACAAAATGCTAGTGAAATCAAGGTAAACATCAATTCATAAAACATCTTGCTGCAATACGCTAAATATTTTACCGAATGGAATCAAAAAACAAAAACGTTAAATTGAAGCTGCCAAGAAACCATGATACTCTCCACATTAAATTGCTGATCTATATGATAAAAGGATAGTGTTCACAAAAAAACCCCTAGACAAATTCATGTCATAAGAGGGAAAAATAATTAGGAGGAGAAATATATCTCTAAGAATATAAAGTCCCAGAGTAAGCCACTCTTGTAGCCCAGAATCGGATACAAAATTAATTTTAACTCTTATCAATATCAAAACTGGCATATATGATATAATAGCAATATCCATTAATCATGCCTATTTTTGACACCAAAATTCTAGCAACACAAAAGAAGTCCAATTCAAGGAATTCTATATCCCCTAAATTTAAATTCCAATTCAGTTTATCAAACTAATGCTTGGTATCAACCAACACAAATTTGTAAACACAATATTCAAAGTGTAAACACAATATTCATACTGTATACCTTGAAGACAATCACAATTCTCTGCCTCCTTCCTTACAACATCAAGAACCGCATCAATTAGCTCTGCTCCCTCAGTGTAATGCGCTTTGGCCCAATTATTCCCAGCACCCGATTGCACAAACACAAAGTTATCAGGCCTAAAGATATGTCCATAGGGACCATTTCTCACACTGTCCATAGTACCAGGGTCCAAGTTCATGAGCGCAGTATGAGGAACAAACCTCCCACAGGAAGCCTCATTGTAGTACACACTGCCCCGCTCTAATTGCAGATCCGAGTGACCTACATATCGGCCAGTTTGATCAATGCCATGCTCATCGCAGACAACTTCCCAGAACTTTGACTCAATCTGGTTCCCGCACTACCCGCCTTGATGGTGAAGGATTTCCCTCATTTTTTTTTACCTGGGATGATGAGAAAAACAAAAATTCCAATTGTGCATATGCCTATTAGTGCTAAAGAGCGCGGGTAACACAAAATTATGCATAAAAAATAACGTCCTGTTTGTTTACAATGTCTTGTGTTTTTTGTTTTTTGTTTTCAATTTTTGTCAAAAATAACAATAAAAATATGTTTAGATACTCTTTCTATTTTTATTTTATATTAGTTATTTAGAAACAAAGACAAAAAATGGGAACAAAAATTTATGTTCTAAGAAACACACAAAACACGCGCTTCTTGATTAAATGAGGTCTCAACTTCGAGTCTTGTCAGACACAAAAGACTCGTTCATTTCTCAAAGTATAAATAGGGGGTCTTTTTTCTCTCTTCTCCTCCACTCTCAGCAAGTCTCTTTTTTCTCCTCTCTCTCTTAACAACGAAGATGAACCGATAGTGTTCTGCCAACGAAGACGAACTACTACATCTCTCTCTCTCTCTTGCTATTTGTGAAACCCAGAAACGAAAGCACATGCATATTTATGCACAAATCTGTGCATATTTACAAAAATCTGTGCATGTGTGTGTGAGAGAGAGAGTGACGGGTCTATGTGTGTATGTGTTGTGCGTGTGTGTGTGAGTGAGTGACGAGCCTAAGTGTGTTTCATGTTGTGTGATGCACAGATCTGTGCAAATCTATATAGATCTGTGCGTGTTTGTGTGTGAGAGAGATGAGTTTGAGTTTGTGTGTGTATTATGTTCTCTCTCTGTGTGTGTGTGTTGTGTTTGGATTAATTGCCAATTGAATTGTCATTTGGAATTATTCAATTGCGATTTAGGATTGATTGAATTACTATTTAAGAATAAATTATCATTTGGAAATTAACTATCATTTGGGATTGATTGAATTGCAATTTAGGATTGATTGAATAGCTATTTGTGATTAAATTACCATTTGGAATTGATTGATTTGCTGATTGAATTGTCATTTAGTCCCAATTTTTTTTGTTTTTTATTCTCATAATTTGATAGACAAAAATGACACACAAACATGTTTTTTATTTTGGTGTTTATCCAAAATAGAGACAAAAAATTATCTTTATTTTGATTGTTTCGAAGACACGAAAGCGAAAACGTTACCAAACGATTCCTAAGACTCGGAAAAAATCCAAGCAAGTACATAAATTTAGTCCAATACAGAGACATTCCTCACTGGTCTAGGCGTCTAGGTTATGTACAGGTTAACTCTCTCTCCTTCACACACACACACACACACGCCCCTCTCTCTCTCTCTAACCCCCTAAGGGGTGTTTAGCAAATCTTTGGGGAATAGGATTGGTTTGGCCTTTTAATCCAAACATATCCAATGAAAACCCAATACCCTAGACATAGATAGGATATACATGAAATTGTGCAATTCTATACTTGATTTGGAAAGTAATTTGGTATATTATGCGGTCCACGGAAAAGCATTTGTTTTTTGTGTCAAATCTCTTTACTTTCACGTTAAATTACAATTTTAACCTTCACTCCTATCAAATCCAAAGTCCATGTTAGGTTTGCAATTATATTTATGTTGTCCACTTTTATATTTCACTCCAATTTTCAGCTGTGTCACCAAGTGAAAAGACCAAACATAATTTGGTTTTAATTTTTCCAATAGTTCACCAATGAGATCACATTAATTTGCTCATAACAATGTCCCACATTATTTAAAAAAAAATAAAAAACAACGATATATAGGAATCGATATCCACCTAAACATATTTTATTACCACATGTAGTCTTATACAACAGAAGAAGCAAAAGTAAGGCAGCGCATTAAGTAAGTACACGTAACCGATATGTTTATATTCCTTGTAGCCTTCAACTATACATACAAAACGAATGCAACAATATTAAGTAAGAACCGTGAAGCTACATGCACACACGCTTTTGTGTGTTGCATAAAAACAAAAATGACTCATCATACTTACCGCGTGCTAGATACACATATTTTAATACAAACAAATATTCTAAAATAGCATTACAAATGAGGATAGAGCGATCGATAGAAATAGTCAATCATCGATCACCCTGGCATCAACTTCATAGGCAGAGTTAACCGATGATGAAGACCCAACACTGTCATGATGGCTTGAACTTGCTTCATCTTTCTTGAAGATAACACCAAAATATTTAAAATTCGGGCATGGTGCAAAACAGTAATGTGCACCAAAAACATCTTCCTACAATTAATAACATATAACTAAGTGTTAATGGACATAGAAAAAAAAACATGTTTTTCATAAATTGAAAATAAAGTACGTAAAGTTCAAGCAATGAAGTAACTGTAACACCCCACCCTCCACATGATATAATATTATCTGCTTTGGGCCCACTGACCCTCACGGTTTTGTTCCTCCAGTGTCCCTAGAAAAAGACCTTATGTCATGTAAGGCAAGGAGCTTACTCATAACCCCAACAATTTTCTCCTCCCTAACTGATGTGGGATATCAGGATCTCACAATTCAACCCCCTTAGAGCTGCACGTCTCTGTGCAGCAACTCGCCAGCTACCTGCCCGCCCATTACACGTCAGCATAGCAGGCCCCACACTCAATCCAGGTGAGAGTCGGCTCTGATACTAATTTGTAACACCCCATCCTCCACATGACATAATATTGTCTGCTTTGAGCCCACTGGCCTTCACGATTTTGTTCCTTCTAGTACCCTTGGGAAAAGGCTTTATGCCATGTAAGGCGAGGGGCTTACTTATAAGCCCAATAAATTTTTCTTCCCTAACCGATGTGGGATATCAGGATCTCACAATAACTTACTTCCAAATACTCATCAGCTCCACTTACGGGTCCTTTGATGACATACTTCTTTAACGTGACTCCTGAAAAACTGTCAGAATCAAGCATTGTGAAAATAGTGAAGAACTACCTTTCCCAGAAGAAAATGATCCGCATTAGGCTAGTAAAAGACAAAGTAAAACCTCGCGAGCGTCGTTTAACGACGCACAATAGATCATCCACCATCTTTCGCAATGTGGAGACATGTTAAAGAAGTTTGTCGTCAAAGAACTTGGAGCCTTTGTTCATTATTGCACTTGAATGCAAATTGTGTTTTAATACACCCATGACTCGTAAATACCAACTAGTTGTCCAACGAATATTACGTACCAATGTTGCTTCAAGTTCATATCTAAGTACACAAAAGGCATGTAGTTACTCATAATACCTTGGTTCATTATTGCACTTGAATGCAAATTAGATCATATTAACAACATGCCATCCAATTCCTAATTACATTTTCTAAAATAAACAAAAGTTAGTTCTACATAATATGCATAGAACATATCAAAACAAACACATAGACGTCACAATTAGGTCATATTTGACATTACATTGGTTACATGCACACCAAACACATACCAACAAAATATACATCAACATCTTCAAAGTCGATACGCAGGTCCAAAACATCGTACTCACATGACATTACTACTCAACACACCAAGTGTTAATGGATTCCCATTGCCACCACATATAAGGTTACATTTACCTTCAAAAAAATCCCCAAATTCTTACTAAAATGGATTTAAGATGTTGGTCGTGTCAAACGTTATTCATATATGTCAATCAAAGTTGTGGTGCCTGCCACAATAGTCCATCAACCCATGCAAGGCGTTCATAATCAAGTAAACTAAAAAAGATGTCGACCTTTACTAGGTCAGAACAAATATTAAAAAGTGCAGCATGTCGATCAACCATAGATATACCATTATCTTCTCAAGTTTCGCATTCACTCTCCTTCATGCATCTACAACATCATGCATATACCTAACTCAATGTGCTATAATGTCAAGCTACTTTTGACTTTCTTAAACATATTCACTAAAGACTTTGGAGATGTTTGCCAAACTTTTGCTTAGAGCCAGATGCATTATCACTCATCTTAGCTTTCTTTTTCTTATTTGGACATGGGGAGACAACACTTGGTTCCATTGTAGGTGATTGATCACCTCCATGTGTTGCACTACTTGACGTCAGGACATTAGTTTCTAATGGATTCTATGCTTCCATGGTCTCAACTTCCCTCATTGACACTTTGGCCTCAACATCGCCGACCATGTCTTCAACATCGATAGAGTACTCCCCAATTGTCCGGTCCTTGCCAAATATAATTCCCTAGTCATTGAAGTAAGGCCACGACTTATCTCACATGCCTTTTGTATTTTAGTCCTTCTACACCATATGATGACAATTTATGGTAATGTTGTTAAAATACACTTTCTTATATCGTATGTATTAAAATGTAAAGTAATAAAAAAGTGCGGTTGTCGAGTATCACCTTCACATAGTCTTGTCAAATCTCGTCACCATCAACATGTATCTTATTCTTAATACTACCAAATCCAAGGCCTGAAGTTGACATCATAGTAAACAGGGAATTGTAATTCTTCTTCCAGCTTTTTAACTTGGACCGATATGAGGGGAAACACGCAATTGACTTCCTGGAATGGTCGATTTCAAACTGTTCTCCGGGGCTTGTAAATACCTAGGCCTAAATGTGTCATTCTGGCACTTCCACCCATTAACGCACGAGTCCTTCAATGAAAGATAAGTTGATTCTATTAAGTCGTAGTCCATGTTCTACAAACACCTTTCTCTGATTGCATACTCGCAATTGTGTTTGACATTATCATATATAAGAATTTGGAACTGGTTCTACCGTACCACGAGAATCAACTTATTAGAGAAAGGCGTATGTAGGACGTGGACTACGGCCGAAGAGAATCAACTTATCCTTTTGTTGAAGGACTTGTGCGTTAATGGGTGGAAGTGCCAGAATGACACATTTAGGCCTGGGTATTTACAAGCCATGGAAAACAGTTTGAAATCGGTCATTCCAAAAAAAAAAGATGTCAATTACGCGCTTCCCCTTATATCGAGTCCAAGTTGAAAATCTGGAAGAAGAATTGCAATTCTCTGTTTACTATGATGTCAACTTCAAGTTTTGGGTTTGATAGTACCAAGAATAATATACTTGTTGAAGGTGACGACATTTGACAAGACTATTTGAAGGTGACACTCGACAACCATACTTTTTTATTACTATACATTTTAATACATACGATATACGAAAGTGCATTTTAACAACATTGCCATATATTGTTGTCATATGGTGTCGAAGGACAAAAATGCAAAAGGCATACGAGATAAGTCGTGGCCTTATTTCAATGAATGGGGAATTGTATTTGACAAAAAGCAGACAATTGGGGAGTACGTTGTCGATGTTGAAGACATGGTTGACGATGCTGATGTCAAAGCGTCAATGAGGGAAGTTGAGACCATGGAAGCACTAAATCCATTAGGAACTAATGTCCCAGTGTCATGTAGTGCAACACATGGAGGTGATCAACCACCTACAATGCAACCAAGTGTTACCTCCCCATGTCTAAATAAGAAAAAGAAAGCTAAGGTGAGAGGTAATGAATCTTACTATATTGAAAAAAAATTGGGAGACATCTCCAAAGTCTTTGGTGAATATGTTCAAGAAAGTTGAAAGGAACTTAACATTATAGCACATCGAGTTAGGTATATGCTTGATGTTGGAGATGCACGAAGGAGAGTGAATGCAGAACTTGAGAAGATCAAAGGTATATCTATGGTTGTTCGACATGCTACACTTTTTAATATTTATTCTGACCCAGTAAAGGTCGACATCTTTTTTAGTTTACTTGATTATGAGCGCCTTGCGTGGGTTGGTAGACTATTGTGGCAGGCACCACAATTTTGGTCAACATTTATGAATAATGTTTGACACGACCAACATCTTAAATCCATTTTAGTAAGAATTTGGGGATTTTTTTGAAGGTAAAGGTAACCTTATTTGTGGTGGCAGTGGGAGTCCACTAACACTTGGTGTGTTGAATATTAACGTCATGTGAGTACGATGTTTTGGACCTGCGTATCGACTTTGAAGATGTTGATGCATATTTTGTTGGTATGTGTTTGGTGTGTATGTAACCAATGTAATGTCAGATATGGCTTAATTGGGACGTCTGTGTGTTTGTTTTTGATATGTTCTATGCATATTATGTAGAACTAACTTTTTTTTTTATTTTAGAAAATGTAATTAGGAATTGGATGGCACTTTGTTAATATGACCTAATTTGCATTAAAGTGCAATAATGAACAAAGGTATTATGAGTAACTACATGCCTTTTGTGTACTTAGATATGAATATGAAGTAATGTTTGTATGTAATATTCATTGGACAACTGGTTGGTATTTACGAGTCATAGGTGGAATGTCATGTGCATGTGAACAGATATCTAGGTGCATTATACAAATCTTGTGATTCGTTTGCTGAGGCAGAAACTGCATTAGCATTGCGTGGCATGAAGTTGATGTACCAAATGCGATGGTTTTTCTTCCGCCAGCACCTATGAAGAATGTAATTGAGGATGGTGTTATGAACAACGATGAAGCACCTGTCCGTGCAGTTTGAAGAAACGCATACAACTGTGATCTCATTTGGTGCATGATAAGGGTGGTCATGCTAATTATGGATATTGTACTCACCCATATTGTATACTCTATAATAGAGAATCGTGGTTTAGTTTAAGTTGTTACCATAACAACAAACATATTTTGTGAATGATTAGACACTATGCAATGACTTGTGTACATGTACTATACAAACATTAGTATCTTATGCATTTTGGTGAATATGGATAGTAGTAAGTTGAATCTGTATGTATAACTTTTATATATTTGTAATGGTGAATACGTATAAAATGTATGCACGTGATTCGTTTCATGATACTAATACACATAACTTATGTACGTATGATCCCAATTAATATGTAAATTATATGTTTGTAGTTGTAAATGAAGATCCCCCTGATTACAGAGGATGAATCGAACATCATTATTGACACATTAATAGAGTTCAAAATAAATGAAAATTATCTCTGTTTGGCCGTTACACTCACAAGATCGTGGATGATCTGTTGCGCGCCGTTAAACGACGCTCGCGAGGGTTCACGATGTCTTTTATTGACCTAATGTGAATCATTTTCTTTTGGGAAAGGCAGTTCTTCATTATTTATGTAATGCTTGATTCTTGTAGTTTTTCATTAGACCCGTTAAAGAAATCTGTCATCAAAGGACCTGAAAGTGAAATTGATGAGTATTTGAAAATAAGTTACTTCATTGTTTGAACTTTTCGTACTTTATTTTCAATTTATGAAAAACATTTTTTTTTTGCGTCCATTAACACATAGTTGCATGTTATTAATTGTAGGAAGATGTTTTTGTTGCACATTACTGTCTTGTACCATGCTCGAATTTTGAATATTTCGGTGTTATCTTCATGAAAGATGAAACAAGTTCAAGCTATCATGGCAGTGATAGTGTTGGGTCTTCACCATCGGTTAACTCTGCCTATGAAGTTGATGGCATAGTAATCGATGATTGACTGTTTCTATCGATCGCTCTATCCTCATTTGTAATGCTAATTTAGAATATTTGTATGTATCAAAATATATTTGTATCTAGCATGTGGTAAGTATGTTGAGTCATTTTTGTTGTTATGCAACACACAATAGTGTGTGTGCATGTGGCTTCATGGTTCTTACCTAATATTGTTGCCTCCATTTTGTATGTATAGTTGCAAGCTACAAAGAATATAAACATATCGGTTACGTGTACCTACTTAATACGCTGCCTTTCTTTTGCTCCTTCTGTTATATAAGGTTACGTGTGGTAATGAAATATGTTTAGGTGGATATCGATTCATGTATATCTTTGTTTTTTTATTTTTTTTGAAACAATGTGGGACAATGCTATGAGAAAATTAATGTGGTCACATTGGTAAACTATTGGAAAAATTAAAACCAAATTATGTTTGGTCTTTCCACTCGGTGACACAGCTAAAAATTAGAATGAAATAAAAAGGTAGACAACAAAAATATAATTGCAAACCCATCATTGACTTTGGATTGGATAGGAGTGAAGGTTAAAATTATAATTTAATGTGAAAGTAAAGAGATTTAACCCAAAAAACGAAGGTTTTTCCATGTGCCCCATAATATACCAAATTACTTCCCAAATTAAGTATAGGATTACACAACTTAATTTGTATCCTATCTATGGCTGGCTAGGAAGCACGGATACTCGTCGAGGGGTCATCGTGGTAGTGTCAGACACGTGTCCTACACAGATATGCATGTCTGACGGTCGGATACGTATCCGACACTTGCCGAAGTGTCTTGAACAGTGACTTTGATTTTTTTTGGTCGGATACGGCTCGTATACGTGGGGGATATGCAGGGATACATAGGGTACTTTTGTTATTTTAAAAACTTAGAAGGGCCGAAACAAAAAAAAAAATCCAAAGCTAAGTTAAGGCTGGAAAGAGAAAAAAAAAAAGGGGAAACTTTAGCCTTCAGTGGTCGTTCCCATACCCCACTCCAAAATCGAGACAAAGAGAGTGAAGAGTCGAACAAAGGCTCCACCAAATCTACCTTAGCAACGAGGAGAAGAAGAAGAAGGGAGGGAATACCATACCTGTGACTACAAAAGTCCAGAATTGTTGTTGTTGCCTGCTGTGCAGTGTATCCACTCCAGATCTACTGCTGCTTGTGCATGTTGTGCTGTGTATCTACGCATTCTTTTTCTTTTTCTTTTTGTTATTGTTAGCATGCACCACGATCTTTTTCTTTTTCTTTTTGTTATTGCTATGCTATGCTATGTATTTTTTTTGGTTACTCCTATAGCAGCCACAACGTTCTTTTTCTTTCTTTTGGATAAATTACATTTACAACCCCTGACATTTGGTAAAAACCAAATGTCAAGGGGCGTGAATGCAATTTATCCTTTTTTTTATGATTTTTACTGCTATATTGTGTCTTTTTTTTTGTTACTCCTATGTTGTGGATCCACTCCGAGAAAATGATGGATGTGTATTTTGAATCTTTGATTAATTTCAATTATAATTAAAAAAATCAATGTTTGTTAGGTCTTATTAGTTATTATTAATGTTTTTATACATATAAAAATGTATATTATTATTTTAATTAGTCATATCCTCGCCGTACCCGTATCCTAGATTTTGAGATTTTGTCGTATTCCCGTATCCGTATCGTATTAGATACGACACTAGTATCCGGATTCGTGCTTTTGAGATGTTAGGGTTATTGAGTTTTCATTGGATAGGTTTGGATTAAAAAGTCAAACCAATCTTATCCACCAAAGATTTGCTAAACACCCCCATAGTTTATTCAACACTGACACCGACAGGAAACCACTTAAATAAAGTGGATCTACTTAGATCGGTGGTTGTTGATCAAGCATTCAGAGTATTTGGCGGCAATTTGGTATTGGAGTAGATCTAAATGTCTCTCATTCTCTGTGCAACTCCGTGAAAAATAAAAATCGATCTGATTCAAACATTGATCACATCGCTATCTACAAACACAAACTTCCCCCTCGCTCCCTCTCTCTCTAGAATTATCTCCATTACTGGAATTACAAAGAAACCAAAACCGAACTGTGCACAGTGAATTCCGCACAATAAAAGAAAAATAACAAATCTCTCATTTGGTGAACATGGGGTTTACCTAAAAATCAAGAATCTCGAGGCAACAGGAAGTGAGAAAGATCCTAAAGAATGGTTATGAATTGTTTTTCCAACTATCCGCACAATTTCGACAAATCGAGAAGAAATCTGTCACTCAAAACAGAGAGTTAGAAAGACGCCAGAGTGTTTACCAATGTAACCCTTCCGACAGTCAAGTTAGTATGTGCGAGAGAGGGGTAAAAAATATTGTTGTATTACTGAGAATCAGTCTTGCATACCTTTGCTTTGAGTTTTAAAGAGTTATTTATACCTTCATGGAGGTCATCATTATTGGCAAGTGAACCCCTTGAAAAAGGAACTCCTCATTTGTCCATTTGGAAGGTCGTGGGCGGTGCTTAGTTCTCTGACAGAACACCTTCCATTTTGCGTGGAAGGGGTTCAGGTATTAAATGTTCGAGCTCCCAAGCACTTAATGCTCTTCCTTCTTGGACTTTCCAAGCTTTAATTACGTCTCATCATTCTGAGGGATTATTAAATATTTTCCTGTGATGGTTGCGCATGAGTAGGGGCATCTTCGTCACTTGGCCCCTAATTCTATGCCCTTTGCCACGTGTAACATAGTCATTGAGTGTGGGTCTGTCCCCTCTGTCAATTCTAACTACTTTAAAAAGAGAAGTCAATGATTATTGACTAAGTTTAACTCCAAGTAACAATAGCCGTCATTCTGACACCTCTACTCCGGGGTCATGGAGCCGAGGTGATGTGTACTGGAATAGACCTTGGGGGAGTCAATCACGTCGAGGACACGTGTCGCTCGTAGGGATTCTATTGAACCCGTGTGTCGAGGACATGTGTCATTCGCATATGTCATCCCTATGACTTCCAAAGTTTTTGTTGAATCGAAATGGGGTGTCATTAAATTTAGACCTAATTAGAGGGGTGTGGATAAAATTTTTCCTTAAAATATTTATTTTATTTAACATATTTATTATAATTAAAATATAAATATGTGTAAAATGTGTATTGTGGTGAAAAAATTAAATATGTGGAGGTAAATTTATTATCTTAATTTTTTACTAGTTTTCCTTGGTGAAGTTCACTTTTTATCATTTTCCTAGTTGATTGTTCTGGAGTAAGTTAATTAGAATCTAAAATTCACAGTTTTGGGAGTTCACTATTGATGTTTTCTATAATATTTTTTTGAGTTTACTATATTCGATATAGACCAATGCAATTGAGACATAGTTTATGGATATAATTTTGCGACATAATGAGTTGTCACTAATGAAATGATAGTGATGGGCCTCTAATTACATGACAGCCTAAATGACCTATTTCCAGCATGTCCACCTCGTCATAAGAGTGGACCTCAACCCAAGGAAGGGAGTCCAATGACGTCCAAGTCGGTATATGTCTGCTCAATCATATCAAGCTCAGCATAGTAGACCAGCCCGGGAACTAGGAACTCAGTACACAATAAATCACAATTCTCCCATCGTGCCATGTGTCCAGGGGACAACTTCTAGAGCCCCTAACAAACAAACACTCCCTAGTAGAGGAAATACTTGTTCGTATACCGTTTCGAGGATCATGGGCACAACATGCGTCAGAGTGGCAGACACTACTAAAGGATAAAGGAAAAAGGGACCACAGAATCAGCCATGAAATGGAAGGAATCGTAGAAAGCCCTAGATGACCACGTGTATAAATAGAATACAAAAGCATCATATAAGGGGGTTCTAGACTCTTATTTTTTGCAATATACTGTGTAAAGAAAGGCTTTCAGCCAAGTAACCTACTGTAACTATTGTCTTCTACTTCAAGCAATACAAATCCCTAGGAGTAAGAACCTTAATTTTAGTGGATGTAGCCCTAGTCCTTCGGCTAAGATGAACCACTTACATTTTGTTCCAACGTCAACAATAATTTCTCTATTAACACTACATTCACAAAGCCCCCACTGGAGCTCACACACAGTCCTTGTTCTGCACTTGGGTATAGTATTTTTTAGCATCAAAATTAATAACGACTTTCAAGCAGAGCTGAAGGCCTAACACCCACCCCCAATGACTTTCTACACTAGAGCTCACACACACCCCCAATGACTTTTAACCCTCTAAAGGACTAAGTCAAGCAGAGCTCAAGGCCTAACAACTATACAGTTAAAGTTAACAATAGAAAAAAAGAACGAACAAGGCATTAAAAGAAAATGACCAAATTATATTCAAAAGTGCATCAAATTTACAAGGAGTAAAAAACATGTCTAGTCCCCCCAAAGCTTTTCTTCAGCTCAGAAACTTCCTTCTCTAGCTGCGTATTCGTAACCTGTAGGCAAGCGTTCTTAGTTTAAGCTCATCCTGCTCCGTCTCAACCACCGAGAGCTATGTTTTGAGCATTGTTTTCCCCAATTCAAACTTCAACTCAGGAGTCGTAAACCTCATCTCACCAGGGGAGAAATCCGACGACGGCGAGGAAGGCTTACCTCGTCAGCATTTTCTTTTTCCCTTGGAAAAGTGGCAATATCCTCATCCGATCTAGTTGGGGAGGAGTCTACATCGATGATAAGAGGAGGGTTAGGAGTAGCAATCAGAACAAAAACTGGGTTAGGGCCAATCCCAAATCGAAAGAGGTTCATAGGTGTAACAATAGTGGAGAAGGGAGCTACCTCAACGCGAGTAAGTCGAGAAACCCTAATGATCTCGTTCGGAGTCAAACTAGGGCCATTTGCATAACACAAATACGATTACTAGCCAAAAGATCCCCTGAGAAAAAGAGGAATGAGGGAGAATAGAGCAATACTCCTTTACCTTTGTCCAAAAGACGCCCCTAGGAGCAATGAACTCAGGAATGTTCAAACCGTGCCTCAATGGACTCTCGAGAATCCCTAGAAATAAAGCAAAAATGATAGAGCGATCCTTCAAGGGAGCTAGGGGCGTTAAGAACTAGCGTTGGGACATGACGCCTCCACTTGTAGCAACGATAGCAAGGGCATGTTGAAATTAAAGTAAAAAAAAATAAAGGAACTCGGCGATAGTGGAAAATGATCGTAGCCTTGCAAGCGCTAGAGAATGAAGAAGCTTATAAGAGTGCCTCATCCTTTTGGGGAGAGACATGAAGTACACAACCCAAAGAAGGCGAGTATCTTCCCTATGGTTGGGTGAATGGGAAAATGAAGACCCATCTCAAACGCGCCCTTGAAAATACAAACCCCCTCCGAAGGACAAGGTTGTAGGGTTCGTCAGGGGAGGGATTTCGAATGGTCAATCCAGAAGGAAAAAGCTATTGCCTCCTGAATTCTTCCACCTCAGCTTCAATAATGATAGTAGGGAATAGAAACGCAGAATACCATGGGACCTCCATCATGTATGAGCATGCTGCTTAAACAATAGAGTAGGAGAGGAAGTCATGACACTATAAAGCAAATGCCTTAAAAGTTGAGAATGCGAAGAGTAGGAAGTTCCAAAGTTAAAGAGAATAGACAACGTGCAAAGACAAATAGGCAACCCTTACACTTCTGTAATGAAGAAACTCCATGATAGAAGTTAATGAAGGCGACGACATGGAAAGTTAGATGAATTTAGGTGGACATGAATAACAACACATTTATTACTTTCTCATGTGAAACTGAACGCCTCGATCAAAGACCGTACGACACTAGCAAGATAGAACACCTGAGTAGAGCTGGAAAAAGGTTAAAGAACCCAGATATGCAAAGCTCGAGCTCACACAACTCAGGACTACTCATCAGTCAATTGTGTTGATCAGGTCAAGACCTTGTTGGAGTAGGGGGCAAGAAAGCAACTAAGCAGCAATCATACTCCAACCAAGTCAAGACCTCCTTGGAGTAGAGGGACAAAGGAAGAACACAACATGTAACTAGCAACACTAGGAGAAAGTAAAAGTGTTTTCATTTCATTAAATAAGAAGGATCACACTTTACAAAAAAAAGGGGGGAGAAAAACAAAACAAACAAAACAACAACCACAAAAGCAACAAGAAATTTCAAGGCTGGCCAGATGGCGGAGCAGCACTAGAGGGACCACTAGGTGGAGGATCAAATCGAGGCTTGAACTGATCCAGACAATGGTCAGGAAACTTCTCGACCGTTTGGTCCTCGAAATTGAAAAACCCATCTACAAATGCTTTAGCGGCCTCCCTCCTTGTTTTCTCAATCTTCTTGCACTAATTCTCGACCAACTGGCGCTCAACACTCAAGGAGTCCTTCGGGTTGGAAATAACCGCACAAGATTCAACCACTTGAGTAATCAACACCATTTTGTCAGTTTGACAACTAACCAGCTTGTCAGTTTGAGCATCGAACTTCTGTTGCAAGGAGGCCAATTCTTTTGTCTGAGCCTTCAACTACTCCCGTAAAGAGATATTTGAGGTGCTAGCGGTGATCGGCTACCAAACAACCTGGGCACTCTGTTCAAGAGCCTCCTCCAACTCGGATTCCACAGTTAGACCCCAACGCAGAAGCTCAACGTCCTTATATGAGTTGTCATCCTCAGATGGTTGATTTCCCCTCCAAGTGTACAAACATGCATCACAACCTTAAATTGAGACAAAAAGATAAACCATTGTACAGTTGAAACAAGAGAAGTCATAGACAGAAACATATGATAAACCTTACCTCGAGAAACGTGTGCAAGGCATCCCAAGTCTTATCTCAGAAAGGTTGGTTAACGAAACGACGAAGATCGATATGGGGAATCAGCTCAATAAAGGCCCGATTACTTATAGCCACATCATCCAGTAGGTTTTCCTCAAGATCTGCGATCGAGGCCAGATTAAGTTGACCCGAGCTAGATCCCTCTGCATCGCTGGGCAAGGAACCACGCCGAATCGACCCTTCTTCAGGATTACTGGCCACTATCCCCACCGTTGCTTTGAAAACACTAGGTGGTGATGTTGACGTTGGCGTTTCATCAACATTAGGTGGAACCTCGGGCATAGTAGGCGAGCTCAACACTAGTGCAGATGCTGGCACTTCGTCAGTGAGGGGTGGAACCTCATGCACGGCAGGTGAGCTTAGTGCTTGTGCTGGGTTGTCCCTAGTGAGCCTAGCCTTTTTTGTTGGAGATCCCGGACCCCATGATCGTCTTTTTTGGCCCACTTGCACTATAATCACGTCTTTTTCGCTAATTAAGTATGTAGGGACTAGGCAGGAAAGACAAACAAAGGGTAAACTTGGGGGATTAGCTAGAAAGATATAATACAATATTAAAGAAATAATAGATACTTACGATTGCTCGGGATCTCGATTAACTCAGGATGTACGAGCTCTATGTAAAAAAATGGCAACCGAAATCAAATATTCACCTATGACACTAAAAGAAATAAGGCCACAAGTCGAGTTAGAACCCAAAAGCACGGGAGGGGCAAGTCGATAGAAGAAAACTCACCAAGCCAGGGGAACTCACCAAGATGACCATGTCTCTCCCAGATCGTAGGAACTCTGACCGGTGTCATCATCTGGGTATCAAACTTCCAACACATCCCGGACATAAAGAAACACCTCATCCTCTATCATTTGGGCTCAAGAAGGATGTCAGTAATAAGAATCTCTCCCCTACCCCTAGGAAAAGTAATAGAACTTAGATACTTCCACTAGACGAAAAAAGTTAAGAAACTCAGCCAAGGTGGCCAGAGGGCAAGTAAACATATGCTCCCACAACATTGAGAACGCTAACAAAACTGCTCACCCAGCAGGCAACAACAGAAGAAATACAGAACCTCCCTTGCAAAGGGAGGAAGAAGAACATGAAGGCCCAATTGAAAGGGGACCCCAAAGAAACAAACCCAACTCTCCAAAGATCAATAATATGAATAGTGCTCAATAACATGCACAATTACTCCACTAGCGAATGCATAATGGCTAGCAATTGTTCAAGCCTCCTCAACGTCAATCTCACTAACATCTACGTTAGGGAAGACCAACTGTTAAGAATCATGGTAGGAGGTGGGTGCTCACGCCATGGAAAGAGGATGTGAGATAAATTAAAGAAAAGAAGCCCTAAAGTAAGAATCACGAACAAGGAAGAAAAACTTTGGCACCAAGGTAAAGGGTCTGCAAGTAGAAGGGCCTATTTATAAGGATCAAAAGCGGCGCACATCACATATGTAGGGTACCATTAATGTGCGTCTATCGCATTTAATACCATAGACACGTGGCAAACGTGGAGTAAACGGGTGCTACTTTTGAGGTGGCACCATCACCACTAGCGGCGCTCATTCATAGCTGAACAAAACCGTCAAGTTTGGAGTGCACGAAAAGGAGTGAGAAAAGTCCAAAATAGCCTCGACAAATCAAAATAACTTGTGAAATGGGTAACTCAGACTCTACGAAGATCAAGATGATTTTCAGCAAGAGCAACATAGACACAGTACAACACGGGACACCACTTCAACAATGGGCCAGGTTGGGTGCAACCCATGGTAAGCTACATTATGCACTACTAAAAAAAAAGAAGAAAGAAGAAAATAACAAGAAGGAAGGAGCCAGTAGATAAGCAAATATGCTAAGTTTTTCGTTAAAAGGGCAAGAAAAATACACAGGAAGGAAATGTTAAGTACAAAAAGTTAACTACAAAGAAGGAAAGACAACAGCAACAAAGAACAAAGTTCATGCGACGGGCTCCCTTTCACCACCAGCCACCTCGACAATAGCCTTCTTATTCGTATTCATAGGCTCGATAGAGGCTTTCTCACCCGCATCAATCGGATCTGCAGTGGCCCCTGCAGCCACATTCGCTGGCTTTAGTGCCTCTAGTTGAGGCACAAAAGAGTCCATGTCTAGGTCGAGATAGGCCTTCTCAGCTTTGTCTTGAAAGTTCATAAACCTCTTCATGAAGGCGGAAGCGCTCTCCTTAAGAAACTCTTCGATCCTCCTTTTTAGGGACCCCACCTCGACATCTTTCACCTAAAGCTCATCTTTCTTGGCTTTCAGCTGGGCATCTTTCAGCTTTGTGGAGTCCTGATAACAGGTGTTTAGATCGTCATAGATCCTCTTTAGCTCAGCCACCTCGGCAACCAAAAATGCTACCTTTCTTTTAGTTATGCCTTTCTCTGCCTTGGTAGCATCTGCTACGATCTGTACATCCTTCAGCTCATGCTCCTTAACGTTCAGTTAAGTCATAAGTCGGTTATAATGGAATTCCATCATCTTCATGCATGCTAGGGACTGACGAAAAGTCACGATCAAGGCAACTGGAAGGTAAAAGAATCCAAAATAGATTTATCCAGCAAGAAGGGAGAAAGCAAACAATACCTCATCCATACCCTGGATGAAATGCTTGGTCTTCCTCTTAAAGCTGACCTACATGGCCATCTCAAGGTCTGAGGTTGTGACTAGCTTAGTAGGGTGTTCATAGTCGCCTCGAGGTCACGAAAAAACCCACTCCCTAGGTAATTGTCTAAAAAGGATCGACTCCACCTTTTTTCCCTCAAACAAAGGTGGCTGGAGAGGAGTGAGAACCATCTCCAAAGGTTAGATCTTTTTGGATGGAGGTTTGCTCTTGGACGGCTCGAGGGGCAAAGAAAAGGAGACATCACCCTTAAAAGAAGCTAAATCCTCACGCTTCTGCTCCAAAGAAGCACTTGTCCACCTTAGTTCTTTCTTAGGGGGAGGCTTAGAATTCTTTGAAGCTTCCTCCTCGTCCTCTTCTTCCTCGTTCTCTCAGTAAAGGTCGTCATAATGAGTTCAAAGTCCATTGTGTTAGAGAGTTTGCAGACAGTGGCTTTGCGACGTAGGCAGGTTGCGTGTCTGCTTGGGGGTCCGAGCTTGTGCTTCGCAAGGTTTTCCTCAGTTACCAAATTCAAAAAAGACTTTAGAACAAAAGCCTTCGTCTTGGCCACCATAACAGCCTTCGCAACATCGAGAACAGGACAAAAGCTTGTAAATCAAATCAAAATTTAGTATGATAATCCCAAATAAAAGAATCTGCCGGCAGACATATAAAGATGCATAGCTAACTATTGGCCTTATGAGTGTTCCCTGGGACTCTCAAGTACCGAGGAATGCGAGGAACATCACCTAATACTCCTGAAAATTTTTAGGCATCACCTTGAACGAAAAAGAACTTTGGCTTCCACCTTTTGTTAGAAGATGGGAGCCCAAAAATCAAACCCTTCGCCTTCAATCTCTTGGCAAAGTAGAAGAAACCCAACAAAGGAGAAAATTTAAGTTGGAAAATGGAGGCGAATTCACGAATTATGGACAGTGAAGTCTTTCCACTTTCAAATCAGTGTATGAAGAAGCTGACCAGCAAGCCCCAACCATTAAGAGACACTCGAGCTAAGCAGACATTGTAGAAATTAAGAATGGATCTGATAAAATGATGAACAGAAAATCGGAGGCCAATGCGAAAAGTCGACTCGAAAAAATAGGTCAACCCAATAGTAGAAGAGTTTCACCTCTCATCCTCCCCAATAGAGTGGAGCAACATGGATTCTGGAAACGAATACTCTGCCCTCAAAGCCTCCAAATCCTCCTTGTCAAGGTGGCTCGATGTCGATTCGGCACATCATGTCAAGTCAGAAAGGTCTCGACAAGTTTTTTTCTTCTTAGGGGCAGAAGTTGAAACACCCCTATATATTCTCTTCTTAGAACAACTTTCAAAAGGGTAGAAAACGCAGAATTCCCAAACCACCAAGAACTTAAAACGGCTGCCTCAAAACTTAGAAGAAGGAAGAAAAAGCACGAGGAGATAAGAATTTGAAATGTAAGTGAAAAGGTAAAATAGGTCTTTCCCTTTTTTTATACATAACAATTATTACCATGACGGGACGTAGAGGAGAATGTGTAGAAGAAACAATACTATGAGATTTCCCTCCAGTCGACACATGTTCCCCCTCAAGCATGTCTGTCCCATCAAAGCCGACATGGGACAACCGAACACGTCCCAAGGGAAGCACCAGTAATCATGGAAAATCATCATCCACAAAGGCATTCGTGACCATAAAAAGGACGTATTTAACCCCAAGTCAGAGTTGGAATGCCACCCTCGTGACCTGGGGTTGGGGGCAATTGATAATGATGGATTTTGGCTTGGGCTGCCCATTCAAAGCCCAAAACACCCGATGGGCCTCCTCGTTACATAACAGCCAAAACGGTCCATTCATAGCATGCCCACCATGCCATAAGAGTGGGCCTCAACCCAAGGAAGGGATTCCAATGACGTCTAGATCAGTATTTGCCTGCTCGGTCATATCAAGCTTGGCGAAGTAGACCAGCCTGAGAACTAAGAGCTCAATATATGATAGATCCCAAGTTGTTCCCATCACGCCATGTGTCTAAGGGACAAGGGGACAACTTCTTGAGCCCCTAACGAACAAACACTCCCTAGTAAAGGGAATATTTATTCGTATACCGTTTTGAGGATCGTAGGCACAACATACGTCAGAGTGACAGACACTATTATAGGATAAAAGGAAGAAGAGACCACAGAATCAGCCATGAAAAGGAAGGAATCGTAGAAAGCCCTAGATGGCCACGTGTATAAATAGAATACAAAAGCGTCATATAAGGGGGGTTCTAGACTCTTATTTTTTGCAATATACTATGCAAAGAGAGGTTCTCAACCAAGTAACCTACTGCAACTATTGTCTTCTACTTCTAGCAATACAAATCCCAAGGAGTAAGAGCCTTAATTTTAGTGGATGTAGCCCTAGTCCTTCAGCTAAGGTGAACCACTTACATTTTGTTCTTTGATCCAACGTCAACAATTATTTCTCTATTGACACAATATTCATTAAGCCCCCCTCTCCACTGGGCCTCACACACGGTCCTTGTTCTACACTTGGGTATAATATTTTTTAGCATCATCAGCTGTTTCTGAAAATTTTGAGTTTTGTATTTAGTACTCAGCTTCATAACCTAGATAGAAGCTTATACTTGAGTTTTGACTTTGGAACTCTTCTGAAGTAAATACCAAGATATAAATTACACTGTATATTAAACACAATCTAACGGTAATATTTAGATTTCAAGTCATGTAGAATGTTAGAAATAAACATTGGAAATATTTTAGTGCCCCCATTTTACAATTGGGTGTTAATATAAGCCAACAGGATTAGGCCTAAGATACATAAACTTAATGAGTGACCCGATACAATGCTCACATTTTAGAGGTAATCGTGTGCATATTAGATTTACGTAGAAGATGCAGGTCCAAATTATATAAAATTAAGACGCACTATCGAAAAAAATGTAGTTATATACATTAATGTTTTATGGTGGTGATGGTGGGTGTGGATGGTGGTAATGTTTGTGTTGATGGAGGATTATGGTGACGGGTGGTGGTTGGCAACGATGTTTAGTGGTGGGTTAGTTTTTTACTCTTTTGGGTAGTGGGTTAATTTTTTATTGTTTTGGGTGATGAGTGATAGTGGTGGGTGGTAAACAAGTTTTTTTTACTATTTTTTGTGGTGGTTGGTGGTGGTGGCGATGTTTGGTGGTTGGTTATTTTTTTAGTGTTTTAGTTGTTGTGTGGTGGTAGTAGTGGTGGGAATGGTGGGTGGGTGTGGGTAGTGGTGATGTTGGTGGTGGTGGGTGGCTGCAATGTTTGGTGATGACTAATATCTGAGCTCGAATGAATAGTCGGTACAACCCTGTACACCTTATAACAAAAAAAAATGTCAAACATTATATAGTAGAAATAGGCATATTGAGCCTATTTGGAGCTTACTTTTTTATGTGAAAAGCTGTCGTTTAGGGAATTCTTTAAAAGGTTGAAATTTTTTGAAAAAGTTCATTTGGAGTGACTTTTTATAATTACATGTATGTATAGATTATTTATAATACTTTCCAAAATATGAATTTTAATTTTTTTCAAATCACTAAAAAAGTTTTATAAATATAATAAACTAAAAGTTATGTGGGACTTACGATGAAACTCTAAAAGTCAGAAGACAAGCTCATAAAATCAGCTTTTTGAATAAGTTTAAATAAGTTTTTTTGGGTCAAAAAAATTGCTACATAAGCTAGTAAAAAAATCAAGGTCAAAACAAACCTGATTTATTTTATTACAAAACCCTTAAAAGCTACCTATTTAGTTTTGCTTCAAACAAATTCTTTAACAAAAAATATATTAATTTATATTCGACTAATTGAATTTAAATTCAATCAAATGAATATCAAAATCCAATCAGTTAATAGTTTTACCTATGCTGACAACCAACCACTTGCCATTAAGACCTCACCCTACAGGGAGACCCAACGAAAACGAGGGCCCAAATGTTGAGGGCACGACATTGTGTGTTTCATAGCTTAATTCATTCTCATTTCACATGTTTTTAATGTTTAATCTTTTGAATTGTGTTTAAAATGGAGTAATGGAGTGTATATGTAGTTATAGGTACAAAAGGAGATCAAAGGAATATGTGGAAGCAAGTATTAGGTCATGGAAATTTATTAGCACAAGATGTTGCCTATGCTTCAATCGGTTGAATGTTTGGTTGAACACAAACATTCGACCAGTTTATCAAAGTTAATCAGACTTGTGACAAGATGTTGGATACCCTTCAATTGGTAGATCATATGTCAGTTACAACACATCATTCCCAAGCTTTGATTCATCCGCGTGGGTCGGATTCCTTCACTCCTACACTCAAGGGAAGACTATCAATCCCCATTAGCTCTCTTTTCATTGGATGATGACACTTCCCACATTTCACGAGAACAATTTCATCAGTCGACGTCGACTAAGGAAGCTTTTTCGGATGAACACCGCCACCCATGCCACACATTTGACCAATGAAGAAGAAAAGATCAAGGCATATATATATATATATATATATATATATAT
>CM042187.1:17160372-17203019 GCA_023539305.1 Ilex asprella
ACATTTGACCAATGAAGAAGAAAAGATCAATGGGCATATATATATATATATATATATATATATATATATATATGTGCATACCTCCACATATGAAGGAGTTCTTTTTAGCTTTTGCTTAGCCTTTTACTTAGTTTAGAAGTTGAAGTTGTCTGGTTTATATTTGGAAAGTTTTGTCGAGTTTCGGAGAAAATAATAAACATTTTGATTTCAAAGCTTATTTGTTAAATTTTGCTCTTGTATTTGAATTTAGTATTTTGAACAATTTCTAGTTGAAGTATTTTTTTTCGTCTTCTTGTTTACTTACATATGTTTTACATGTTTATTGTCAATTTCGGAGTTATGATGTAGAAATCTAAAAAGTGAGGATAAAATTTTCTGTTTTGCCAATAGGGCACTGTTCATGTACTATTTGTCGGTAGGGTATTACATATGCATCATTTAGGCATAAATTATGTTTATGATCATAATTTGAGTATTCCATAGAAGAGAAACATGCTTAGAATATTAAAATCCACATGTTGTGTGAATTTGAGCCTAAATAAAAATTGTTTCAAAAATTGGATAAAGAGGGCATCTCGGGTGGCCTAGGTGAGACCGACCAAACCCGGCCATTAGTGAAATATATTCTTTTGAAAATTTTTATTTAAAATAATTTTAAGAACTTTGGTTAAAATAAAATGTCAAATTAAGGTGTTTCAGGACAAGTTGTAGTGTAACGGGATCCTAGATTCATCAAGGGCAAAAGGGTCATTTTGCACCTTTGTCACTCCACTATAAATACAGCCCCTTTTGTGAAAAAAAATATCAGTTTTTGAGTTGGGAAGGGGCAATACACGTTCTTGGAGGAAAAAATGAAAAAAAAAACCCTAGGTTTTTCATGTTTCAAGCCACAAAAACTCATTCCTAGGCCAGGATTTTTGCAAGACTTCCTTCTAAGTTGTTGTTCCTCTCAATAAGAGCTATATTCACACAGATCAATTTGGCTATACAGCGAACACAACTCCCTTGTTTTGAGAAAAACCATTTTAGGTATGATATTTTACTAAGTTGTGAATAGATTTAAGTTTTCTTGCCTTTCTATGTGTTGATTGAATGATTTAGGTGTTTTTTGATATTAGAAAATCACTTAGGTGGTGTTTTCTTTGAAAACTTAGAGTTAGTGGTTTAAGAACTTTTGTGTTTTTTGAGTTTCTAGACAATTTGTTGTTATGATAAAGGTGTACCTTACTTATGTGTTGGATTACCATTTCTAGCTTATGTTCATGTAGAGAAACTCTTGTGGTTTGAGGGATATGATTTATTCCATGAGTTGGTAATTTGAGTATTTGTATTTTCTTTGAGAAATTGTGAAAGTAATGAACATGAAACTTGATCATATGTTTAATCGATTCAATGGTGCTTCACATTCATGTGGGTAAAGTATTATGAATTTGAAGTTATGTTTTACATTATAAATGAGACATATTTCAAGTTATACGCCATGTGTTTGATGAAATATTTCATAGAATTTACATTAAGAAAAATCATGGCATCTTAGCATAATGAATCCTTGGAATATAGTGTAGGTTGAGTACTTAGTGCTATGCATTATGAGGGTGTAGATCCTGTGGGAAAAACCAAAAATCTGACCAACAGTATTCGCGGGCTGACGGGAGCAGATCGTGAAGCAAGACATGGGTGGCATAGAATTACATGAGTGTGTCATGCTTGTTGACATTGCATAGCATTGAGAGATTACGAGGTTGTAGCATTTAAAATATACACTTGCATATGTCACGCCTTAAATTTGTTCATAGCATTAGTATTTTGTCATACCAGTAGTTGAGCTGACTCATTCATGGGATATCATATTACAAATGAGGCTCCTGGTACTTGAGACTTGAGAAAGTCTTAAAGGAAGGAGAGGAAAGGGACTTTAATGTATATTTGGCCCTTGGGGCATATTTTGTATGTATGTGTATAAGCCCAAATAACTTGTATTTCAATTTGAAAAAGTAGTGAGTTATAAGTCTTTGACCATTTTAAAGTGTAACAGTGTAAACTCAATTGATATTTGTGATGTCTTTATTTTATGAGTGTCATATGTGTATATTGAAACAATTAGATGTGTATGTTGAGAACCAGGGATGTATGTTTAATTTACATGAGTTGTGGCCACTGAGTGAGGGTGGGTTGTGATATACTTATGCTTATGAAATATTGTGAATATTAGGTAGAAAAAAGGCTTAAAATTAATGAGGTTGTGTCAAAATTTTATGAAAAATTAAAAGATTTGTTAAATGTATAAAACACATTTTAAATAGGTAGGAATGATGTCAAAAAGGGGGGGTTTAGAAATCTTGAAAAATTATGCTAAAAATTGAAGAAAAATGACTTGAAAAACTTTGAAAAAACGTGATAAATGAATGAGAAATCAATTTATCCAACCTAATAACTTTTCATTTACTTTTCTTCTTTTTTTTCACTCACTCTCAGGTTTGTGAAAATTCAGGGCTTGAAAAACTTAAATGCATTAGACATCTTTTCCTGTTGTATTTTCACCTATATAAACATAAACATTCAATGTCATTTATTCCAACTCCAATGAAAATAGAAGTTGAAAAACATATCTAACCAAGCAAGCTAGACTACAAAGGTTTTTCACGTAAAGAATGCACTTCAAGATTTGTGACTTTAAGTAAAGCTTTTGAGCAAAGCAAAGACAAACCACTATAAAACTATAAAATTGAATCATTTCTCATCAAATCCATAAAATATTTATATTCTGATGGCGGCAAAACCACGTGTGTGAGCAGGAGATGTGGATGGGATGATGCGTAGGACTGAGCTACTAGACTCGTATGAATGATAGTTTAAGTGAAAAATAAAAACAAGTAGTAACACAGTGGAAATATAGTGGTTCACCAGCTACAAGCATGGCTAGTCCACTCTTTAATGGAGGCTCTTGCTCCCTCTTTTTTATTGATCCTTTGAACTGAATTACCGAATCCTCCCCCTTCCTTCCTCTCTTGTCCCCTCTTTAATGGGGGCAATGTCCAGCATATATAGACTGATTCCTAGTTCTAAAGGATCTTCACCGAAATATTTTCCTTGCATTCCTAGGATCTCCCTTGATTTAGGAGTGGAGATCTCGGTTGGTTGAGAGTTTTATGCCTTAATTCTAGCTTTTCGTTCCCACTCCCTTTATTTTGGGAGTGCTTGTTGTCTATCCAGCTGTCCCTATGTCATTCTAGTTGGTTTGTTGTTAGCCTGAGTTCGTACTCTGGTCGTCTGAGCTCTTCATTTTCTCTGTTTGACCTGCCGACCTGTTCTAAAAGTTTGAGCTAAAATTGGGAATTATTTTTGGTTTCATCAATATTCCTCATGAGCTATGTTGAGCTGCCTAGAACACAAAGGATAAAATAGACAAGCTACTACGAAGGAAAATGAAATGCATTAGCAGAACATTACCATCTTATGCTCACATTGGATTGCATTGTTGAAAACACGCTGCATAAATAAACCACCAAGAAAACCTCAATAGCCTTCAACTCCATCTAGAACACAAACATCATATGTGCCTTCTCCAATGTCTTGAGAGACCTTGTCACTTGTCAGACATTTGGTCACTATCGCAATGCCTACTTTTTTCACATACCTACGCTAAAAGAACCTCAAATTTCAATTTGAAACACAATGCAGGAAAAATAAACTCCAGGTTTCTTTGAAAATTTCATAAACTTAGTTACCTTCTAAGATTTGTATCTTATCCACCACTTTTTAACTTTGTAATTAGCATAGCTACAACTTTCTCATGCACCAGTTAATTAGAATCTGCAGAATCTGTTTAAAAATGTTCCTAATTGAAATCTACATTAAGTTGAAAAATGAGATTTGTCCACATATTGTACAAACATACATTACACAGAAAAATGATTACACATAAATTGAGGAGATGGAGATAAAAAACAAAGTAATAAAGAGTATTTAGTTCAAGAATCCCGCCCTCTCATTCCCTTTGGTGCAAAGATCCTGCCCCAGGTCCTTGAGCTGTGTATGACTGTGCCTATCTTTGTCATTGGTCCTAGTTAGAAATTTAGGTTGCATTCGAGAATGATGGGTGTCTAGTAGAGCAATTTGATGTTTTGGTAATGAAAAGTTGAAAATTATAGGGGTTAATGCAAGGCCATGTGATGAGTCTCAGGTTGGTATTAAAGGATTTACAACGTAGCTTTTTGTAATCCGTAGAAACCTTTTTCGTTATGATTGTTACGTTAAAGAACATTAAGTTGCAGACTTTGTAAAGCCATCAAGTTAAAGAAGGAAGAACATGAAATATATTAATTAATGAATATTTAGTCCCAAAATTTGTATGGTCTGAATATTTAGTCCTAGAATTTGTGTGGTCTAAAATTTAAGCATGAAGGATAAAATAGACCTTATATCATTAGATAAGGGTAATACTGGAATTCAAAAAAAAACATCTTAACATACTTTTATAGGTAATAAGATTAAACATACACGCTTTAATAGGTAAAGTTGTGCAAATAATATATAGGTGAGTAGGTGCAAATAATTTGGAATGTGCTCATTCTATTATTTAAATGCAGATTCTTCCCTATTCATAAATAAAATTATTTATTATTTAATTTTTGTCCATTTTGATTTTGATTATACTTTTAATTCAAAAATATAATTTACAAAAAAAAAATTAAATGAAATTGTATAAAAAGGCCTCACCCAACAGGACCAACAAGCCCGCCAAACAAGTCCGCCCGCAAGGTCATCCTATAGGTGACAGGTTGAGCTACGGGTAGTCTACCCCTATCCGAATTTTGGCCTGGTCCGCCCAATAACTCGCCCGAGGAAGAGCTTGACCCGACCCATGGACACCCTTATGTGTATTTGTGCAGTGTGTGTTTGCATATGATTCTGTGTACGTGTGTGTGTGTTAACATGAGAAAATAAGAGGAAAAAAGGATTGTGAAACATTTCAGGGTAAATATGTCATATTCAAAAATTGATAAAAGACGCTTTTGTTTTTCAGTTTTCAAAATTAAATAAGAGATCTCTTTTTTAATATTTTAGTCTATTTTTAAGGATCGTTTAACATATTAAGTGATCTTAGTTTTAGTTATCAAACATATTTAATTAATAAGACACAATTACATTAATTTTAAGTTTTGAATTTGGATTAATAAATACACACTTAATACTGATATAATTTAATTGTTTATTAAGATTCAATAAGTTGCCTTTCACATTTCATTATGATAACGAGAAGAGCAATGATATTACTTCAGGTATAATTTTGGTTGTCACATTTACCTTTATTCTTTAAGGACAAGGTTATGGGATTAAACGGAAAATTTTAGTTTCTTATCGAAAAATAATTTGTAGTCATAGATCTTTTGTTAATCCATTTGTAAGCTTGATCATGAAAATAATAAAATAAATTTACGCCTCCTACATTCTTGTGAGTTTAAAAAGCAAAAAAGAAGAGAAAAAGATTAGGCGACCATTTCTTAGGGGCGTGGGAGTAATTTATCCTTAATTAATCTAAAAAGAATTACACTTAGACTCCTAAAATTGTCATTAACCATTTATAACCATGATATTTAAAATATTACACACAAAGTTTTCACGCACGTATTATTTTTTAATAAATAATACGCAAATCCCTTGAAGTTTATATGCATACCCCTCAAATTTAAAATGTTATACTTAAATAAATAAAAAATACTCCAATCAAAGATAAAATATAAAATATAAAACATTTTAAATCTTACAACCAACGTTCATGTTAAATTATGGCATTTATTGATACAAAATCAAAAATAAAAATTTATTTTTTTAATAAAAAATCATAATTAGTATATAATTATATAAAAAAAATTAAAAAAATAAATAAGGGATCAAACTATAATGAACACAGTATCTTCTATCTTTAATTGTGATAGTTTAGTTGTTTTATAGATATATGTAGACCTTTCAAGTTTAAAATATTATACTTGGACAAAAAAATACTCCAATTAAAAATAAAATATCAAATATTTTAAATTTTACAACAAAAAATTCATGTTCTATTAATTTATTGATTGATATAAAATGAAAAATAAAAATATAATTAATATACAATTATACTATCTATAAATAAACAAAAGGTCAAACTATTATGGACATGATATTTTTTATCTTTAATTGAACTAGTTTAGTCGTTTAATAGATAGTATAATTATATCATACTTGTGATTTTTTTTAAAAAATTGAATTTTTATTTTTCATTTTATATCAATAAATAATATAACATAATATGAATTTTGGTTATAAAAATTAAAATATTTAATATTCTATCTTGATTTGGATATTTTTAGTTTAAATATAACATTTTAAACTTGAGGGGTTTAAGTATTATGAATTTCAAGGGACCAAATAAGTAATTTATTAACAGATATTCCAAAGACGTGGACAACATAGGTCTAAGTAGTACGCGCATATAAATTTTACGGAGTTTGTGTATAATATTTTAAAATACATTGACAGTAGGATCTAAGTGGTACGCCTATATAAACTTTATGGAGTTTGTGTATAATATTTTAAATGACAGGATCTAAATGGTTAAGTGAAAAATCTCAGGAGCCTCTGTGTAATTCTCGTAGTATAAATTTTAAGAGTTTGTGGATAATATTTTAAATATTCAGAAATTTAAATAGTTAAGTAACAAATCTTAGGGGTCTGGGTGTAATTCTCTAAAAAAGCTGCGGAAAGTTGCTAAAAGAGGGGGATGCAAGGGAAAATTGGTTTCTGAATTGGAGAAAGCAAACCCACCGACCGTCACCACTACCATCGTCCTCGGGCGCAACCACCGCAACCATCTCTTTATTCATTGCAGGTAATTTCTTCTTTTTTGTTTGATGTGAGCTGGTAATCTTATTACTCGTTGTCAAACTAACTTTATTTTGTAATTGTGTGCGAAACGATTGTTTGGTATCTGTTTGAAGTAATGAAGTTATACGATTGATTGATTGATTTGATAATGATTATCAAAGTTATTGGAACTTTTTTATTTCGGGTTCGATGACAAATACTTGTTTGAGTCCTGAGAACCTGTAGGAAAATAAAAAAGAATGTGGGATATATATAACGATAGTAGCCCTTCAGTCAGAAAGATTGTCTAGTTAAGGTGAGTTATTCATTTTATTTGCAATGAAGACAGGTTAAAACACGGGAGTAGTTTTTTTGGTACTCTACCGCTATTTATAATTTTTGTGGGTGTTTTTATAACTTTTGTAGTAATTATTTTTACCACTTTTGTGTAACCTTACATCGATCCTACCCACAAAAGTTTTAATTTTTTTTTTGTTGTAAAACGATCATACAACTATTAAAGTTGTAAAATTTGGAGGTTTGTACTGATTTTTTTTTTCTTCCGGTACCGTAGTTTTCTCCACATAAAGTTCATTTTGGGTTTTCCATCTAGTTCCTGCGTTACATATTGTGTTACTAATTTGGTTGCTTCTCTTAAAATTGATATAATAATAGAGAACAAGGGCTTGTCTCCTTGTCTCTCTCTCTCATTCACCACCAACCATGAGATTTTAAAGCATTTTTGAAACATGGGTAGTTTACCAGGTAGCCTTTGGAACTCCTGTGTTATTATTGTACCAAGTATATGTCGTGGAATGAACAATGTTCCCCCCAAAAAAACCTTTTTGATGAACAATGGGAATGTATTATATTTGTATAATTTTCCCTGTAATATTAAGTTGATGCTTGTAATTTCTGAAACCCCTTTTTTCTGGAACACCCACATACCCACACGAGAATTTGGTGGAAGACCTGGTGATATTATGTCATGTCCTTAATTCTTTGGTTAGGCGAAATACAACTGCACAAAATAAACATGCTGTCGTAACCAATACAAGCTCAGTAATGCATGTGGTTTTGGGGTTACTTAATCATAATTATGATAAAAGGCTGCATTTCTTGTTGTACAGAGTGAAGGCACCGATGGACTAGTCATCCATCCAAAATGCTAAACCACAAAAGATCACTATATAAAAACAAAAACAGAAATATAGTAAATATATCTGGGCGTGTAAAGAGAAAATAAGTTTGACCTATTTTGCTTTAGTTGTGTACGGTTTTAAGAATAGAACTTTTCATTGTTTCTGAGTTGTAATGGTTATTTTTTTTCTGGGTGGTGTGGGAGGTCTCAATTTCTTTTTCTTCCTACAATACTTGGGTGTTGACGTAAATTCTAAGTTGTGGGTCTCCTGTTCTCTAAACAACCGGAACTTAAGAAAATGATTTGTTGTAAACACAATTGTCTGAAAAAAGATGTACATTTTTAGTCAGAAATTTAGTTCTCATAAAAGCACATCAGTTTGGGGTTGGTCTTTGTTTTCTTCCATCTTATTCTGTGTTTCTCTTTTTTTTTTCTTTCTTTTTTCCTGGTCTACCCTCTCTCCGCAAACTCCACTCCCGAAGCTGAACCGATTTTGTTGATGCTACTATTCACGTGACTACAACCTGGTTTCATTTAATTCAGGTGGGAAATTTATAATGCCTCCTGCTGGTCTGTGAATTTGTTGAATTTGTATTTGCAGATTCTCCATCTTGTGAGATCCTCTTTTTGTTTCGGAATCAATATTCTGGTGATATCACTGTGATAGCTAGTTGAAGGGGGATAACACTATTATCTGTTTATTTTCTGGATTGGTGTTTAGTTGTTAGACATTGCTTGTCTCCAACTAATATATTCATCTGTGCTTCTGGTTATTGCCGAGGGATTGTTGTGGGATTCATCAAAGTGTTTGTTTTCTTTTCTTTTTTTATGTGCAGTTTTTCCTCTACTTTAAGACCGTACCTGAAATCATTGCTTACATCAGTATTAGCTGCCTAAGCAGCACAGACACGGGACACGAATACGACACGACACGGACACGTCGACACGACATTTCTCAAAAAAATAGGACACGGACACGTTGATGACACGCTACAAAAAAATTATATTTTATATATAGTATTATATAATTTATTACAAATATAGTGATAATGTTATAAAATTCATAAAAGATTAAGTATTTTATGATAAGTAAATCTAATATCTAGTCATTTTTGTGAATTTTTAGACTAAATCATCCTCATAATAGTCAGTAATCATAATTTTTTTTTTGTAGACAATGTGTACCTAATATATAATTTAAATAATTGTTCTCATTTTCTCAATTCCTCTTTTTGAAAATTTTTATGCATTTTTTTAATTATTATATTTGGAGTACAATTTTAACATATTAGTAATTATATGTTCTAAAATTTTTAAACTTTGTTAATCACATTTCAATACATGTCTATTGTTTAGTAGTAGACACATTCTAAAGAAGTGTCGGACACTTCACCAAAAAATGTCTGACACATGTCCGAAATTAAAACTTTATCATTTAATTATGGACACGGATAAAAGAGTATCGAACACGTGTCCGAGAGTGTCCGACACGGATACGTCACCTTCTCAATAGTGTCCGTGCTTCATAGTTAGCTGCATCCATCATTTGCGGAAAAGTCGCTTTGCATCATGACCTCTTTCTTTTTATTCCCACTATGTATTGATAAAACTAATTTGTGGTGCTTGTTTTGGTCAACATTTTGCTGCCAAACCTCTTCGCTAGGTTTAAAATAAATTATTAACTTTTGAAAGGGGGAGGGGGTTTTTTGCTAAACCTTTTATTGAAGGTCCAAATTACCAAGCACTCTTAAGATACTATACAAAGTCCTATCAGATTCTACTTTCCATACTGTATTACTTGTTTGTTCGATAATCAGGTGGTGCTGTTGCTGTGTATCCGTTTTGTCAGAAATGCATCGTAAGGTATACCATACTCGGAGTTCCAATGCTAAAGAGAAGATGAAATACATAATATGGACAAAGGAGATGGACCGCTGCCTTTCTGAAGTACTTGCTGATCATGCAAAACAAGGTTACAAATCGGATAAGATTATCAAAACAGCAACATATGTTGCTGCAGTTACAGCGTTAAACGAAAAGTTTGGGCTTGACTTGGCCAAAGGTCATGTGAAGAACCGTCTTAAAACGTGGAGGAAGCAATTTGCAGCTTTGAAGGAGATCCTTGCTCAAAAAGGATTTAAGTGGGACAAGGCACGAAAGATGGTTATTGCAAATGATACTGTGTGGAATGACTACTTAAAGGTACTGTTGCATGCCTTAAGCAGTATTATTGTGTTCTTGAGACATTTGACTTTCTTCTGACCAAAAATAGAACATATGACTTTCTTCATTTTATCTTTCTGGTGTAGTTAAATAATGGGGCAGTTACTAAAGGATGAGATGTATGTATTTTTGTGGAATTATTGGTTTCTAAAAGTTTCTTGCCAAGTTAAGATTTTTAATTTACCATTCATTTTTCCCCTTGTATTGGTACTGATGGCACTGGCTATCACCATGTTGTAATATTTTCCCTAATTCCTCTCAATTTCAATCTTCCATTGGCAACATACCATGCTGTAATTTCTGATTTGCTTATATAATTGTAAATTCAATCCAAATTGTGGATGTTAAGAAATTCCCATAGTTTTATATTTTATTTACACACAAATGACTGACAGGTTCACCCTGATGCTAAGGTTTTTCGTGCTAAGTTTGTTGAAAACTATGATGAATTGTCCCTTATTGTTGGCAATGATCAAGCAATAGCAAGCTGTTCTGATGATGGTACTGAAGTTGATGTGGATGTGATGCCTGACAATGAGGTTGAAGAGACTGCAGTTGAAATTCCGAGTGATGACAAGCCAGCAAAAAACTTGAGATGGACGGAGGAAATGGATTCGTATCTTGGTAAAATTCTAGCGGAACAAGTGCAAAAGGGTTATAAAATAGACAATATTCTGCAGCGTGAAGCATACGACGCAGCTGTTATTGCCTTAAATGAAAGATTTGGGCCTGGTTTAACCAGAGGCAATATTAGGAATCGTCTTAAAACTTGGAAGAAACAGTATTGCATTTTAAAGGAACTCCTTTCTCATGCTGGTTTCAAATGGGATGAAGCACAAAAGAAGATAATTGCCAATAATTCAGTGTGGAATGACTATATCAAGGTACATAGCAGCTTCTATTTTATTGTCTTTGCCCTTTTGCGCCATTAATTATTAGAATGGGCCAGTGTGATTCTCGGTAAAAATGAATATAAGTCTAAAGAATCATATATAATGAAAATTACTAGTAGGTAAAGAAAATTTGATGGACAATAAGATAACTTATAATTTAGTATGTAATTCCATTTATCAAAACCTAAAAAGGAAGCTTCTAATTAGTTGTAGCTAAAAAAGTCAAATCTACTAACATCAATAGTTAACTAAAACTTATGAAGATGAAAACTTCTATACGCTAGAATTTTTAAAAGATAATGCAAAATATCACGTATTATAACCTCTATATAGATAAAAAAATTATTTTGTCGAATAGAAGTTTTACTCTAACTCAACTCAACAAAATCTTGTCTCAATATTTTTGAGGTTGGATACATCAATCCTATTACTCTAATATATTAGTATACTTGTCCTTAGATATATCAAGGACGGTCATTTGTCCTATATTAATTTTATATGTGTAATATATGTTGGAGACAAATAAATTTCAATGCATGAAATCCCATCTTTTTTTTGGGCTTTCTTTATTTAATAATCTCAAGAGGAGAGAGAAAGAGGGATGTTAGAGCAATTATTAACAGGAATAACTTGAGATATGTAAAACTTACAAGCTAAAGTGAGAGGACATAGAGGAGATCCATTAAAATACCACTTGTCATGACATTTTTTTTGTTTTCCTGTATAATAGAATTAGGAGGAGGAATGAGAAAGAGATAAACTTGTTAATATGAATATATGATGCATGTTTACCCAAACAAATGTTAATCTAATAAGTAACTAAAGATATATAATTACATATTATACATAAAGGAGGCAGGGGGGGAGGAATAGCCACAAAGATGGCTTTTTATTAAAAAAAAATGACCAGAGAGTGTCTTGGACATTAGATTGAATATCTATATAATAAATCACATGGAAAGTTGAATTTTATCCTCTACATATTTTTCCCTCTAATTTCATCACATTACTTATCTTATCACATGCTCAATCATTTAATATATAATTAATTTATAGTTTAATATAATTTTTATTTAGATATTATCTATATATGATAGTATACACATATTGATAAAATTTTGTCGGATTATATATTTTGAGAAAATTTTGTCGATATTTTTAAGAAAATAATGAATAAAAATAAATTTTAAATGATGTAATCAAATAAATGAAGGGAAAAAATTGTTATTTAATATAGTGGGATCAATTTTTTAGTCACTTGAATTTTATGTTTCTTCGTGCCTTGAGGCACCGGATATGACTAGTAATATCATATGCTATATATTAATCAGGATATTATTTACCTTATAATAATGGTATTGACTTCATTTTTCTTTTATGTTCCCATACAAAATCAATATGCGAAAATTGTTTAGTAATAGTAATTAGTTAGTTTTATTTAACTTTGGATTAGTGATATTAATGTGAGATGTGGAGGTAAATCGAAATTAATATTAAAAATGGATAGATTGTGGTTTAACGAAAATTATTGTCTCTTTAGAGTATAATGAAGGAACATGATTTAGGTAGCGAACCCCAATTAGTTGGTATGAGGTTTATTTGAGTTAAGTTGAGTTGAGTATTAACTAGTTAATAGTATTACTAGGCATCTAAATTACTTGGCATAAAATTTATTACCTTATGTTAGGTATTCATTTGGTATGCAATATCACCTATTTTTACACTAATTTCAAGGGGTATCCTTATCTTTCTAATACTCTAATACCCCATCTCCAAAAATGCGAACAGATGACAGTTAGCAATGGTAAAATTTAGAACCAACCGATCCAAACCTAAGTATGGTCACCTAAAGCTGAATAAGAATGACTTTGGACAAACTTAACCTGCCGCCAAACATATTATTTTCCTTACCCAACTCTCAAATTCTCTCCAATCAATGCCATACACCATCATTATGCATAGTCACAACCTCCATCCTCTAACAGAGTGGCCCATCTTCCCCCTTCCCTTCTCTTTCACACACATACATGCTGCATAGGACCCAACATTCATTATCACCTAACATGTCCCTCTATTTCAATTAACCAAACACTCCTGACCACCTAATACACATAGACATCCTATCCCTTTTTTTTGCCAATGATCACCAACACTACGCATTTCCACCATATTTGCACTAAACCACCATTGATCACTCCTGACCACCCAATACACATAGGCGTCCTATACCTTTTTTTGCCAATGATCACCAACACTACACATTTCCACCATATTAGCACTTAACCACCATTGATCACCTATTGATCTCTATGTTTATCTTTTTCACTCACATCCAAAATCACCAGTACCGACTCTAAATTTCCACCGCCTTGGCACCTTCTCTAAATTTCCACCGCCCTAGCACCATCACCATGCAGACAACACACTCGTGGCACCACCACATGTCCACAATCAAATGGGCAACACACCCATTTGTGACATCATTGCAACAAGGGAGAGACTTACTTGGTCGTCTCTATATTGCCAATAATCTGTCCATCTATCCAATTATGTTTTTAAAAACATTAATTATAGAGGAAAGAACGAAAAAGAAATGAGAGAAAATATTAACGCAGCTCCATAAGTATGCTACAACCCAACGAAAAGAATACACAATGAGAACTCTTATATAGTAGGATAACACAAAATAAAGTAAATGACTATAGTGCCCATTATATTAATTCTCTAAATATATTCTCACCCACTTTATCAAACTCATGAAGTGATAGCAGAGAACATCAAGAGTTTGTTAAGCAAAAAGTTAAAGCGTGCTATTGTGTAAGACTTCGTAACTAAATTTGGCAACTACGTGGTAGAAGGAAGAAAATGGAGAGATATAGTGTCTAGCTGAAGATGATGTCACACAAAGTGACAACTAATTTCAATATGTTTATATGCTCATGAAACACTAAGTTATAGACAATTTGAATAACACTAGTGTTGTCACAATACATAGGTGTTGGAGTAGATAAAGAGATGTCAAGATCAACAAGAAACCAATGTAATCAGAATATCTCAGTTGTAGTAGATGTCATATCACAATACTCGGCCTCAACAGAGAAACGAGCAATAACAGTTTGCTTCTTACTTTTCCATAAAGTAAGGGTTATCACCAATGAAGAGATTGAAACTAGTAGTGGATTTATGATCCGTAGATTCACAAGCTCAGTCAACATCTGAATAAGCTCTCAATTTCAGAGAAGAGGGGGAAGAAAACAATAGACTTTGATTTAGGGTATGGAGTACCCCGAAGATACCGAAGAATGCAAAGAATAGCATCCTAGTGGAAAGTAGTGGGTCAAATAACAAACTGACTAATAACATGAACCGCATAAGAGATATCTCGACGAGTAATTGTAAATTATACCAGACTGCCAACGATAGTACGATATAGGGTAGGATTAGACAAGAAAGTACCATTAGGGGAAGAGTAACAAAAATTGAGTTCTAAAGTTGTCTTTATTGTCTGATTATCTGATATGCGAGCTTGCTGAATAATATCCAAAGCATATTTAGATTAAGAGAGGAGAAAAACTTAGGAAGGAAGCAATTTCAATCCCCAAGAAATGTCAAAGCTGACAATTTTTTTCTCAAAATGCTTCTGTAACTGGTTTTTCAATCGTAGTATATCAGTAATGTCATTATCCATAATAATCATATTATCAACATACAATAAGAAAACAGTAGAATTTGAGGAAATGGATCACGTAAAGAGAATAGAGTCATGATCACTGACACGAAAATCTAAGTCACAAATAACCGAGAAAAACTTAGCAAACCATGTCTGAGGAGCCTCTTTAAGGCCATATAATGGTATAAAGCTTTGTGCTTTAGATAAATCGCCATGAAGAAAAATATTTTTCACATTCATTTTAAACAAGTTTCATTAACAAATTGCAACCACTGCAATCATAGTGTAAATAGTGGTCATCTTTACAATTGGAGCAAAGGTCTCATCCTAATCTACGTCATACTTTTGAGCAGATTCCTTGGCCACTAATTAAGCTTTGTACTTTTTCATTGAATCATCTTATTTAGTTTTGATTTTGTAAATCAACTTGCAATGGTGTGTTTGTCATTGAGTAAAGACACTAACTCCCAAGCTTGGGTCTTAATGTAAGACATATAGCTCCTCATTCAAGCATGTTGCAAAAGAGGATCAAGTATAGCCTCTTTATAGGAGATGAGTTTAGACAGAAAGTGAATAGAATTGGGAAAGGAAAAAAATTAAAAGAATAGCAAGTGTTAGAGAAACCAAACCTATTTGGGCACTTTCGTGAGTGCAGAGGATAACGAGGAGCAAAGATCAAAATTTTGTTTCTGTATATTGTTTCGTCACCTAGGAAATGAAAACATTTCGACGTATTTTGGAAACAATTCGACCTATTTCGAAAATATAATAAAAAAATAAAAAATTTAAGAATTATTTTTTCAAGACATTAGTCGAAATATATCTATCTTGAAATACCTTGAAACATTCTGAAACAATTGTGGAAATGCATTGAAATATTAAAATTTTTATTTCTTTTTTAATTAGTTTCGGTCTCCTTGGAAATAGAAATGTTTCGAACATTTCGAAATTAAATTTTGATCCTTGGCGAGGAGCATGATCCGTAGTGTCTGAACCTGATTGAGGGATTGGAGGAGATAAGGAAGGCACCACATTCATAGAAGAGATAGCGGGAGTCCAGCAAACATAAGTATGCACAATAGGGAGCCTAGTAATAGACAGATCGTAAAAAGAAGAGGTGGATGAGCAATTAGACAGAGTTACATCACAAATATATGTGTCATGGAGATTCAATGTATATACGATTTATATTCTGCAGAGATAAAAACCTAGATGAAATTTTTTATTTTTAACTAGAACCTAGATGGAATTGAGTAGAAAGGAATGTGATCCATAAAGACAATATGAAAAGGACAAAGTTTCTGTGTAATAAGATCATAACAACGATACCATTTTTGACCCTTACCATAACTAAGGAAAACACATAAAGCTAAACGGGCAAAAAGTTTGGTACGAAGAACACTATGGATCAATCCAAAATAAGTATAACCAAACACATATAAGGAGAAATAATTAGGTTGCTTACTATACAATTTTTCAAATGGGGAGACAGTGGAAGTGAGAATAGTAGGAATGCACTTAATCAATGAATTGCAGTAAGAGCTACTTCCCCCCCACCCCACCCCCAAACAAAAAAAAATACTTAAAACCAAGAATCATACCTTGTTTGAAGATAATACGCAGCCCTAAATTACTTCCTTGAATTTTTCCGTCTCTTTTCTTCTTCTTATTCTCTTACTCTTCTCTCATTCTCTACACAACCATCACTTTCCCTATACAAGCTCCTCTTTTCTCTTTATTTAATTTCAAGATATATAATTGCAAGGCACATATACGCACTCGTGTATATGTATAGACAAAACACTTGTATTCTTAGACCTTTCTCTCTCTTACTCACACAAGCACCTCTTAGAAAAGTCCACAATGGTTGCTTGATTGGTAAGGCTAATCTTTTAGTTAGGCATTTCTAGATTCAATTAACTTAACTTAACCCATATGGTTAGAGTCATTAATCAAATTAAGCAATTACAAACTAAGTATATTTGAGTCTCCTTAATAAAGTCTTAATCTTATGCTAATCATGCTTCAACATTTGGTATATACACCCTATCAAAGTTAATGGAAACCAACATATATAATATGAAACCTAGAAAACTATCAAAATATCATAGCATGCATATGTCTAAGGTATACTGTTAGTAAGGGTTATGACAATATATCGCTATGCCCTAGATTTAGACACATGCATATGTACACGCGTATACCTCTATGCCTTAGATTTAGACACATGTATATGTACACGCATAAACCTCTATGCCCTATAGCTAGACCTTGACCAAACAAACTTTGGATTATGACAATTTTTTAAGAATGATTGTGACTTTTTGAATAACTCTACCATTTGATAGAACGTTTTTTAAGTTCTTTTTCTTTGTCCAAGTTTGCTTAATTCCTCCAAACATAATCGCATGTATGTAACAATACATGTATGTGTGAAATTCCAATGTAAAACCAATCTGATGTCCATTTGATTTTTGTGGATTTAGTTGGTGAAATGCTAAGATCTATATAGGAACCCAACCTTAGCATTGGAACTATGCATGTTGTGTCCAAAAGATGTATTGAGGTTTATATACCTAACGGTGTGTGTGTTTTATGTGCTTCTGTACGTTCATATTGTGATATATCTGTCTGAAGTTGAAAATGTGAATCATGTTTGTTGATTTGTTTCAAGATCTGAGCTCCGAGCAACGAGCTGGGAAGTATCTGTATGGAGTATGGAGTAAATGTTATCATTCCATTTAACTCTACATGCGTACGCATAATTGAGACCATTTTTCCACTCCTAATCAAAGTAGTGCTTATGTTCTGTTTTGCTAAGCAAGCCTATTTTCACCTCAGACACACCGTGATGCTCGGGTTTACAGAAGAAAGGCAGTGGAGAACTACAATCATTTGTGCACCATCTTTGGCAACTGTCTTGCTAATGGATTCATTACAAGAACTGCTGATGACACAGTGCATAGTTTGGCTGCTGAGTTTGGTGGTGTGGAAGCTATTGATGCCTCTCCCACAGAGTGTCAGGACAGCATGAAGGATCAAGCAAAGAACATGAGATGGACAAATGAAATGGACCGTTGTCTCAGTAAGGTTCTTGTAAAGCAAATAAAATTGGGGAACAAAATTAAGTCTGAGAATAAATTTAAGACTGCAGCGTATGTTGCAGCAGTTTCAGCTTTAAATGAAAGGTTTCAGCTTGACTTCACAAAAGACCATGTCAAGAATCGAATTAAAACATGGAAGAAATTCTATGGCAGTGTTAAGGGGCTCCTTGAGCAGGGTGATTTTAGATGGGATGAGACACGAAAGATGGTCACTGCAGATGCTTCTGTATGGCATAGCTACATTAAGGTACCCTATACAGATAAATAGTAGCTTATGTAGAAGTTTACAGCGCTGATATTTTCTTTCGAGTAATATTTGTATTTTGCGCCCTTGTCAAACAGAAAAATCCAAACGTGAGGCTTCTTCAAGGGCGTGTCATTGAGAACTATGATGATTTGTGCATTGTCATTGGTAATGATGACCCAATTCAAAGTTCTGGAAATGATACTGAAACTGACTTGGATTGTGATGCTGACAACAGTGTGGAGGCCGAATTGGCATATCAAAATCAGATCGATTGTGCAAAAGAAAAGGGGAAGTGCAGCTTATGGACTCATGAGATGGACCTTTGCTTAACTGAGAAACTTATTGAGCAAGTGAAGCTGGGAAATAAGCTTGAGAGGAATTTTAGGCCTGTGGCATATGCAGCTGCTCTTAATGCTTTAAATGAAAATTTCGCACTTGATTTAACAATGGAAGACATTAGGAGGCGTGTAAAAACATGGAAGAAACTTTATGAAACGATAAAGGAGCTCCTTTCCAATAAAGGATTTACATGGGATGAGAGACAAAATATGGTTGTTGCAAATGACGCCACATGGAATGAATACATCAAGGTACATTTTGTGCACTGAAAATTGGTTAAGATGTGTTTGGAAGCAGCATCTAGGATGGGTGTTTTTCTTTTTGTTTTGGTCCCTAGTGCTTTGTTTAGCTATGCAATTATCTTCAAGCATGGAGTTTAAGATGATTTAGTGGCCATAGTTGAAATAGCAAAAAGTAATATTAGGATGGCACATAATATGAGAGAGAGAGAGAGAGAGAGAAAATCAATTCTGTAGGTTAGATTGTCCTATACTCTCTTATTTACAACATAGTAATATTAGGGTAATTATAATATTTTTGTGCATTAATTAACTTTTGTCTAATATATAAAATAAGAACTTTGACAGCTATAAAATGCACTTACCCTCTACTTAATCCGTGGATTTCAAATGGGTAGCTTAAATGGTCGGAGAATTAACTACAATTTTGTTTTTATCCTTTCCCGAATCTTTTTGATGACAGAAGGAATTATTCAAGAATCATTGAAGCTTTAAACATTTTAGTATTTATGTATATATATTGATAGTATACATTTTAGTATATATTGATAGGAAACTAAATAATTTTATTAATATGAAAACAATACATCCAAGAGAGCTTAGGAGGGACATGGTGTCCAACCAAGAAATGGAAAGACATAAAAGAAATGCAATATTACTATGGAGCGCATGAGCTCTCCAATTCGCCACAATACAGAAGAGTGGAATGCCTTCAAAATCCTTAATAGCTGAAGCCCACGGAGAAGCCAAGAAATACATTGGGTTCCATAAGCCTTCCTTCTAGTCACATTTGTCCTCGAACATTTGAAAATTTCTCTACAACTAAATTAAAAATTGCACAATTCCAAAGTGTTACCCCTTTCTTGTGCTTTCCAAACCACTTAAATTCTTCCACCAACATAGAAGAAAGTTTCATGAATCACCCAACTAATACCGGCCAAATGAAATAATTTGGGCAACAAAAATAATGTAATAGGGCAATGCAAGAAAACATGATCAATACTCTCACAATCACATCTATACATCACACACCACTGTGGGGAAATACACAGTAAAGGTCTCTTTCTCAAAAATACGTCATTGGCGTTGATCCTACCATGAGCTATATTCCATGCACAAAATGTTGGAACGGAAATCTTAAGAATCGTTGACAGCATAATTTTTCTTTAAAAATCTTACAAAGCAGAATTAGAGTTTATCACTGAGATCGCTCTGGTTTGATTTCGGCTCAGCACGAACGTAGAAAACAGGAGACAGACGCATAAGGTAGCTCCCTGAACTTCACGATCTTCTATTGTATATCCTTAAACACCAAAAATTCGGATGCAGTGTATGCTGCAAGAACTTTCGAACTTCTGCTTTCTCTCTCAGCCTCTCTCAAGACGTGAGTAATGAATTGATGTTGATTTAAAGAGCCTAGAGCTTAGACGACAGAAACCCTAAGGAGAAATAAGGATCGGACTTTCAATGGGCCTAGAATTCCTATGCTCAACCCAGAACAAACATCCTACAGTCCATTAATAATAAGTCAGTCCACTAAAAACTTATTATTGATCTCTTAAGCTTTATTTCAAAATTATATTCGACCTTTTATTATTATATGTTTAATAATCTTCCCACGTTTAAGATTACAGATGTCTATCAATTAAATAAATTATTGATAATTATATTTAATTGACTTCTTTTATTTTTTGAGACTTTACCACTCAACTTATTTGTCATGTTGGATAATTAAATTCACTTGCAAAGTTTGACATTGACAAAATTTATGAACTTCCTCAAGAGGACATCATCAACTTATTTAAATACTAGGACGTGGTTTCTTTTAATAATTAATTTTCACCATAAAAATAACGTCGTCTACCAATTCACCGAGCTTATTAATTCAATATAAATCTCACTCTTTGATGAAAAAGTGACAAACATTATATGCACGTGATAATTAAATATTTCGGGAATAAGAGTATAAGGAATCATAATAGTTATGAGGTATTTATTATCTTATTGAATCAGTAGAAGATATTAACCTCAACATGGGTATGTTCAATACACAAAGTGTTCTAGTGCAATAATTCGAGACATCAAATAGTCTTCTACAGTCAAAATAGACTATGTAAGAATATTACACTACAATCATACTGATGGTGTGTCCAATTTTATCTAGGATTGTGAACTTATACTCATATTATACAAGGATTTGATTAATCTTGTCTTCTGTGCAAAAGTCAAACTCTATACATCAGATTATCTACAATGTAAAATATAAGACACATATGCATACCATATATTAAATATAATGCAAACATTTTGTCCATATAGATTCTAAATAAGATAGAAAGAACAAATTTTTATTGATTAATAAAACGAGTTTCACTACAAAAAATAAGTTTTTAGTATAGTGTACTCTATCACAAATTTTCACTTTAATGGACATTTTAGTTTTCCAAAACATCGTAGATGGAAGAAACAAAGAGCATAAAGGATCATCAATTAGGATATCAAAAAAATTAGAAAACACCAAAAGACTCAAGAATCCACTTCCTTCTATCATTTGACTCAATACATCCATTAAAGTTATTAATCGAAGAGAGCAGTGACACCGAATCCATAGTATCTCTATCATCAAGATGCCTACGAAACCCAAAATCCCAATGATAAGAAGAATGACACATCGATGCAATAGTAGACCCATTTAAACGAGATAAATGATAGACTTGAAAAAAGGCAAGAAAAAGATGATGATCCAATCCATACATCCTCTCAAAAACAAACTCTCTCCTCGTTATCCACCATGAATGTCACATTGAGAATGTCGTGCAAATTCCTGAGAAATGAACTTTCATGGACATCAATAAGTTCCCCTCTTAACTCCTCCCATCCATTAGCTTTTAATTCATATTTGCTCTTAATAACCACATGGCATAGAGAATTTTGTTCCAGCAAGAATCTCTAAAGCCATTTCTCAACTAAAGCCACATTTATTGCCTTCAAATTTTCCATTGCTAACCCACCCTTAGCTTCAGTTCTTGAAACCACCTCCCATTTCATCGAATGATCCTTTTTTCCTCACTATTTCCTTCCCACAAAATATATCTTGTCATTTTTTCAATTCTTATTGCAATCTTCCTTGACACCTTAAAGAGAGAGAAAATAAGTAGGTACATTAGTCAAAACTAATTGAACCAAAGTTAACCTACCCCCTATAGAAATATAAGCTTTCTTCTATCCATCTCATCTTTTCTCCACGTTTTCCATAATAGGGTCCCAAAATGCCAAAGATAAGGGATTCCTTCCCAAGGGAAGACCTAAATCCTTTAATGGTCAGTCACCCACTCCACATCCCAACATTTCTGCCAATCTACAGATATACCAACTACCAAACTTTTCTTCATATTGACCCTTAACCTAGATACCTACCAAAATACCTCCACTATGTTTTTGAAATTAATGAATTTCTCCTCATCACCCCCTGAGAAAACGATAGTATTATAAGCAAATCGTAGATGTGACACACACGTTCCATCTCTACCAATTACAAAGTCTTTAGCAAGATTATATCTTTCCGCTTTCTTTATTGTCCCACTTAACTAGTCAATCACTAAAATAAAGAGAACATGGGATAATAGATCACCTTGTCTCAACCCTCTAGATGCCTTAAACTTTCTCTCGGGCTTGCCATTCATCATAATAGAGAAATTCATAGATTGCAAACAACCATTAATCCATCTTGTCCACTTCAATCCAAATCTTTCTACTTCCAAGACATGGTTTAAAAAACTCCAATTCACATAGTCATATATTTTTTCAAAATTAATTTTTAAAACAACACCCTCCTTGCCCCTTAAGCTATAGTCCTCCACCACCTTATTGGCTACATCTAAAATTTGTCTTCCTTTTACAAATGCACCCTTACGATCTGAGATAGCCTCACTAAGAACCTCTCTTAACGTCAATGATAACACCTTTGCAATGATTTTATCTCTAAGGAGGGATAGGTTAATGTTAGCGTAGTTTGTGTTTGCTAGTATCCGTATCTGTTTTTTCTCTCTTTAAAATGTCTTGCTTGGTGGCAAAAAAGATTGAAGACATGATGAGAGATTTTATATGGGAGGGATGTAGGGAAGGAAAAAGAAAGCATTTGATTAAATGAGAGATTGTGTCCAGGCCTAAGGTAAAGGGTAGTTTATTGGTAGGAAACTTGTTGAAGAGGAATGTGGCTTTAGTAGGGAAATGGATTTTGAGGTTTCCTTTGGAGCAAGATTCGTTGTGGCATACGATTATTAGAAGCACATATGAGGTTATAGGTTAATGGGTGAGATGTCAATGGGATTGAAAGAGGTACCTTTTAGAGTCCATGGAAATTCATTTCATTGTCACTGGGGTTACCTAACTTTTCTAAGAGAGTCAAGTTCATGGTGAGAAATGGGTTAAAAGTAAGGTTTTGGGAGGATGTTTGGAGGAGAAAGTTTTTTTTACTTGTCTTTTCCCTCGTCTTTATCATCTTTCTTGTTATCACGATAGATGAATTAATTCTCTAGTTTCTTCTTCTATTCCGATTACTTGCGATTTTAGATTTCGTAGGAACCCCAATCTTTGGGTATTATTTCTTGTAAATCTTATTTTGAGTCTTTAATTGATGATTCTTCACCTCCATTTTTTAACCTGTCTTGGAAGATTTGGAGGGTCAATGCCTTTAAAAGTGCAAGTGTGTGCATGAGTAATTGCTCACGACAAGATTAATACCAATAATGTGCTTCAAAGAAGACGACCTTGCATTGTCTTTCATCGCAATGGTGCGTTTTGTGTAGAGTTGATGGAGAGGCTGTGGATCATTTATTTTTGTATTGCCCTTTGACACTTTCATTATGGAATGAATTGAGATTGCTGGCACTTCTTGGGTGGGTTCGAGATCAACGACATCTATGCTTAGTATGGATTTTAGGGGTTTGGGAGGAAGTTGAGGAGGAAAACCTTTTGACAGTGTGGTCTTTTTTGCTCTCATTTGGGTGATATGGATGGAGAGAAATACGAGGATTTTTGAAGATAAGAATGAAGAAGTTGAATGTTTATGAGATCGGTTTGAATGTTGATGAGATCGGTTACAATTTTTGGCTTCATTATGGGCACCTCCGATTAAAGAGTTGAATAATTTTCCTCTTTTTAGCATTAATGCAAGTTGGACAGCTTCTTGCAGATTGTAGCTTTTGTCATCCAATTTTGGGTTGGATAGCTTGTCCACCTGTGACTGGTTTTGTAACACTCTTTTTGATTAATTAATAAAATTGTTGTGTCTTATCAAAAAATAAAGGCTAGACACCATTCTAATTGGTCTGAAATTCTTAATTCTCAAGGAGATGTCCTTCTTTGGGAAAAGGCAAATAAAAGTAGCATTTGTTATTGCTTTCTCCACTCCATTATGGTATAATTCAACAAAAATTTTCATCAAATCCTCCTTTACCACATCTCAACAATCCAAAAAATTGTCATAGTCAAATCATCCGACCCAGAGGCTTTATCGCTCCCTCACTAAAAAATAGCACGTTCTACTTCATCCTCCTCAAAGGGCCTTTCCAACCACCCGACTCTATTCTCATCAATTGGACTCCACTCTGCCCTTCTAATCTAATTCTATGACTCTCCTCTGCGCATACAACATAGAAAAGAACTCAACAATCTTGTTTTCTCTCTCTTCTTCATCTTCTATAATTACCCCATTGTCAAGTTCCAATTTATAACGAATGTCTTTTTACTCCTTCCATTTGCCACTTTATGAAAGAGCTCTGAATTATGATCATCTACTTTTATCCAATTCACCCTTGCTTTTTGTCTCCAACACACTTCCTTTTTAAACACAACCTCCTCAAACCTATTTCAAAGATCCCACCTTTTTTTTCTCAACGTGTCATCTAACCCCTCTCCCTCTAACATCCAATCAATCTCACTAATTATCCCCATGATTAAACCTTTTGTTATCCTAAGATCACCAAATATCTCCTTATTCCATCTTTTAGCCTTTTGTTTTACCGACTCCATTTTTTTCATAAATTTGAAACTCTCCCACCGTTGAATATTTCTATCCCCCAACTACTACCTAAACTTTCACTTAAATCATGATGTTCTAACCACATATTCTCCAACCTAAAAGGGCAAGGACCACATCTAACCACAGAAGTATCAAGAGCAATGGGACAATGATCCGAAACAACCCTATTTAGAACCTCCTTTCTAACTCTCGAAAAACAATTCTCCCCCTCGGCGGAGGAAAATAACCCATCCAACTAGTAATGAACTAGATTTTCCTTAAAATTTGACAATGTAAAGGTACCATTAGTCAAAGTAGGGTCTTTCAAGCTTGTTTCCCTCATGAAAGAGTCAAAATCCCTCATACTTCTCGTCACTCTCCTCACATTCAATTTAGAAATGTATCTAATCACATTTGAAATCACCACTAATACCCTAACAAGGACTACAAAGACCCAACAAGTTTGCCAATTCCTCCCACAACCTTTTTCCTTTCCCTAGGACAATTTGGACCATACACCCCAGTTAACCACCACTCTCCTCCATCCATACTCTTAATTCTAACAGAAATTGTTAATTCCTCCTCTTTCGATTCCTTCACAGTTATTGACCTCTCATCCCATATTATCATTATTCCCCCTGGCATTTCACAAGATGGTAAATAAACCCAATTCCTAAACCTAGAGTCCCATACACCTTTAACCAATCTCCTATCAATGACCTCCTTGGATTCTTGTAAAGTCGCCACATCTTGACACTCCTTTATAATCAACTCCTTTATTGAACTACTTTTCATTTTCGACCCAAAACCTTTCACATTCCAACTAATAATCTTCATCTAGAACCATCAACACCCTTGTCTTCCTTCCTATACATCTCTCCATCTTAATTTATCCCAAACTTTAGATTCCCAAGTTCCCTAACCACTTTTGGTTTTCCCACACTTCTCCCTTCACCTTTTTTCCTACTTTTCTTTCTATTGTGAACTAATGATAAATCCATTTTTTCCAATAAATTTTTCAAGATGGACAATTTTTCATCATCAGACAGTAAAAGCTCATCATTCCCATCCTTATTCTCATCCTTATCCCTCCACAACTCAGGTATTAACCTAGTCCTATCAATTTCAGAGCTATTTGTAGCTACAGTCACAATAGCCTTAGACTCAGCAGAAACAAAATTACGTATAGCATCCTGGTCCTCAATAGAGTAGATGATCACAGCAACCAATATCTTGTGGCAGCAACTGGACTAAGTTAGTAACTCTCTCTTTGCCCATAAATACAACTCTATCTTAGTAGAGATATTTTGGCGTAGCATATAATGATGTCTTAAAAGCTGTTGCAAATGCATCCCATATTTCTTCGATTGCACATGCCTAAATTTAACTAGTATGTATTTCACAGATACATCCTAATGTGAGATTTCTGAGGGGACGATCCATTGAGAATTATGATGAGTTGCGTGTCATCTTTGACAATAATTATGCAAGTGGATGCTGCTCTGGAACTGGTGCCAAAGGTGGTGTTAATCCAGCTTCCAACAATGAACAGATAGAAACTCCGTTGCACATCATGCTGGGTGGTGGAGAGATGAACCAGCAAAATACCAGTGAGAGCACGCAAGGTTCATCTCATCGGACAAGAACTAGGCCTTCATCATTATCACGTTCTAAACAGCCGTCTAAGAAGAGGCGTAACAGTGATGTGATGGTGGAAATGATGAGCGCTATTGCAGCAAATATTGGTAGGATAGCCGATGCTTTGACAGGGAGCAACCAATCTGTGTGCTTGGATGAACTGTTTGAGATGGTGCAGAACATTCCTGGCTTTGATGACGATCTTATTATTGAGGCATGTGAGTTTCTTTCTTTTGATGAAAAGAGGGCCAAGATGTTCTTAAAATTGGATGAGAGGTTAAGGAAAATGTGGTTGTTAAAACGCTTGCGTGGTCACACTATTTAAAATTCAAATAACCTGTGTTGGTACCTGGATGTGCACTTTCTGCTTAGGTGAATAGCTGCTTGGTGTACAATTGTCTGGTTTCAGTATTTCCCCCCTTCTTATCTCTGTTGATTGTTTGGTTTTATATTTAATTATGCATTGGCTTTTTTACTTGACATAATCATGGGTGGTTCTCTCCATATCTCGATAGGCTTTTTTTACTCCGCACTTGGATAGAGTATGGTTATTGGATTCTACCATACTGTTGTTGTGCCACTGTTATTTGCCTCAGAAGTATCGTAAGAGATTGCAAGGAAGTATCCATTTTGTGATGTAGCTGGGTTCGGTTCTTTTTTTGTGAAGTTCATTGTGCATTGAAGTTGGCACTGAGTAGGTGTTTGTGGAACTGTTGTGCTAGGTGATTTTTATTAGTCTCTGCTTTTATTAATTCTTTTTGCGTCTTTGGTATTTTGGGGGTTTGAGTGTGTATGATGCTGAACTCCTCCAGGTTTTCCATATGGGGCCTGTTTGTTTTGTGGGGTTGAGTGGAATTTGGAGGCTGAAATTTGCCTAAATATTCCAATAGGCCTTTAAATTCTGTTTGGTTGGATATGTTAGTGCCAAATTTTAGAGGCTCTCATGGTCAAGATCCGAAGATTGGAGTGGGTTAAAGTCCACATATGCAGACTTGAGCAAACCCAGGGGGGGTGGTGTTTTAAACTCCACCTTTTGTGGTTGGGCTCTCAAAAAAAAAGTGGCTGCAACAACATCAGACCAAACTGTTGGTTTTTGTGGGTTAAGTGAACAATTCTTTTTTGCACAGCAACGGGGAGCTGATGAAATAATTCTTGAAGGGGAAGCTACTCATGTTCTGAAGCAATTCACAATGGACGGAGATGCGTCCTCTTCTATGGGTCCTAGAGTAGCCGAAATTGTTAATCAACTTAAAAAATTTAGGGGTTGTTTGGTATGGGGGTTTGGTAGGGTTTGGGAACATGGGTTAAAGTATAAATCTCCTTAAACTCATTTTTGACAACTATAAAGTAGGGATAAAATTTGAATCTTGGCCCGGTCATAAAATTCACATACTTGGGTTTCATAAAATCCAAGGGGGAGATGGGTCTCATATAGGGGTTAAGGGGTTATATTTTTATATATCTTATATTTTTCATATATATAAATTGATTAAGGGATAAAATAGTTATTTATATACAAATATATTATCATAATAATCATATATTCCTGCACATACCAAACATGGGTATGAACAACATTAAAAGTTGAATCTCATCTTTTGATCAATTTCGGGTTTCATCAAGCCAATTCAAACTCATCCTAAAAACATATCAAACATGTCCTTAGAGTTTATGAGGTGGTGATTGTTCAATGACAAAGAAAGAAATCGGGTAGCAACTAGTTTAGCGAAACATGTCAATGTCATAGATAATGTGATTGTATGGCAGGGGCATGCACTAGAGTTTGTGATGTCGCTCCTTGTCCTTGATATTCAAACATGAATAAAATTCACTGTTTTTATTAAAAAAATAAATAAAAATCCACAAGTCCCACATGAGCCTTTGTTTGCCACCAATTGGCGGTTAAATTCATTCATCATCAATAGTAGATTATATTATGCGTGGAGATTGATCGATCGAGTACCAAACTATCGTTTTGTTGATCCTCAAATTTGGTTACTCTCATTTTCAAATCGTATTAAATTCAAATATAATGAATTTAATGGTGAATAATTTTGATGAAATTGATTCCTCCGCCATTACATTTTCAATTTAGTTAGACTTGCAAAAATTCATTCATAGATTAAATAAAATTTACATGGTAAGACTTTGGTACCTAAGAAGTCACTCTATGGAAATTTGCAAGTAAATAAGAACTAATTTTAAATCATTTTATGTCAGTTTATGACTAAAAAATTAATTAATTATGACCAAACGACATCATGTATCACTATAAAACGATGAAATTGATTTCCAAAAAATTATAATTTTCATGATTGATCACAATATTTTTATATTGATTATACCTATTACAAGTTATAACTTAATCGCAAAAAAAATTATAATTTGAATTTAGGGGTAATATCATAGTTGTCTGTGGTTTTAATTTAATCCCTGAATTTTTAGTTGTTCTGATTTAGCCTCTCAACTACTAATTTTATCTCAATTAAATCAATTCGTTCATTTCTACCTACCATTAAATCAAAATAGAAACATATGGTTTGAAATTGATCAAATTAAACTAGTCTCTAGTTGATCTAATAATAGAAATAGATAAAAGGACTTAATTAAGATAAAATTGATCGTCCAAGGATTAAATTAGAACAATTGAAAGTTTAAGGACCAAAAATTAAAATAAAATTTAAAGATTAATAATAATATTTAACCTTGAATTAAAATATATATATATATATATATTAATACTATTTTGGGGAGATAATTTAGGGATACTTTAAAGAAATTATAATTCTCTATACTTTAGTCGTTCCCGATTTGAAAGTAACGGTTTGGGTCATCAATTTGGCCGATGCCATCCTCCGCCGTTTCTCCGCCAGGCGCCGCCCCAAAACCCAGCGACGGTGTTTTGAAACAAGGCTTTGTTGTCTTTCTATGTTCAGAAATGCTCATACTCTTCGCCTACCTCCCAAACTCTCATTCAAACTCAAACAAACTCACGCTAAACACTTCTCTTTCTCAATCTCCACCACCACCACCACAACACCACCATGGACTCATCTCTCATCACCCACTCACACTCACCCCACTATCCTCCCATTCTGCTCCTCCACACAGTCCCTCCAACAAACCCAACAGACCCATGCAAACGCCATCCTCACTGGTCTTCTTCCACGTAGTGTCTCTATCTCCGCTGCTCTCATTCTCCGCTACGCCACTTTTGGAGACCCAATAGCTTCTCGTGTTCTCTTCGAGAAAACAGTTCCGTATTGTCGCACTGCGTTCTTGTGGAACACTCTCATACGAGCTCACACCATTGCTGGAGTCCATGATGGGTTCAAAACATACAATCGAATGGTGCGGGATGGTGTTAAGCCCGATGGGCATACGTTCCCTTTTGTTATCAAGGCTTGTTCGGATTATTCGGAGGTTGAGAAGGGTATGGAGGTTCATGGGTTGTTGTTCAAGCTGGGTTTTGATAAAGATGTTTTTGTGGGTAATACCCTTTTGTGTTTCTACGGAGGGTGTGTTGGTCTGATAGATGCAGCTATGGTGTTTGATGAAATGGTTGAAAGAGACGTTGTGTCGTGGAATACAATGATAGGGGTATTTTCCGTCAATGGGTGTTATGCAAAAACGCTTGATTTGTTTCAAGAGATGAAGTTGAGATCTGGCTTTAAGCCGAATGTAGTTAGTATTGTGAGCGTTTTGCCGGTCTGTGCGGGACTTGAAGATGAGGTGATGACTAGTAGGGTTCATTGTTATGTTGTAAAGGTAGGTTTTGATTGTCATGTGACTGCTGGTAATGCTTTGGTTGATGCTTATGGAAAATGTGGGAATGTGATGGCGTCAAAGCGAGTTTTCGATGAAATGGTTGAGAAGAATGATGTTTCTTGGAATGCTATTATTGTTAGTTTGGCTTATAGAGGGTGTAATAAAGATGCCTTAGATATGTTTACATTAATGATTGATGTGGGAGTAAAACCAAACTCTGTTACCATTTCTAGTATGCTTCCAGTGTTGGTTGAACTAGAATGTTTTGCTGCAGGAAAAGAACTGCATTGTTACAGCATCAGAATGGGTATGAAATCCGATATTTTCATTGCCAATTCTTTAATGGATATGTATGCGAAATCAGGACACTCAAATGAAGCATCAAATATATTTTTCCAGATGGACACAAGAAATGTGGTCTCATGGAATGCCATGGTTGCTAACTTTGCCCAAAATAGGAGTGAGTTGGCAGCGATAGGACTTGTCAGAGAAATGCAAGTTAATGGTGAAATTCCTAACTCTCTCACTTTCACAAATGTTCTTCCGGCTTGTGCACGAATCGGCTTTCTTAGCCCTGGAAAGGAAATACATGCCAGGTCTATCAGGACAGGGTCTGTCTTTGATTTATTCGTCTCAAATGCTTTGACAGACATGTATGCAAAGTGTGGGTGCCTAAACCTTGCTCAAAATATATTTAACATCTCACTTAAAGATGAAGTGTCCTATAATATCCTAATTGTGGGCTATTCCCAAGCAAGTGATTCCTCAGAATCTTTAACTCTATTCTCAGAAATGAGGCTGGCGGGAATGAATCATGATACTGTTTCCTTTGTTGGAGTTCTCTCAGCTTGTGCAAATATTTCAGCAATCAAGCAAGGAAAGGAGATCCATGGATATGTAGTGAGGAAGCTTTTTCATACTCATCTCTTTGTTGCAAACTCACTCTTGGACCTTTATACCAAATGTGGATGCATAGACCTTGCTAGGAATATTTTTGATCGGATCCCGGACAAGGATATAGCTTCATGGAATACGATGATCATGGGTTTTGCTATGTTAGGTGAATTGGATACTACAATCAATCTCTTCGAAGCCATGAGGGAGGATGGAGTGAAATATGACTCAGTTTCTTATATTGCTGTTCTGTCAGCTTGTAGTCATGGAGGATTACTTGAGAAAGGAAGGAAATATTTTGATGACATGCTTGTTGGGGATATTAAACCCACAAAAATGCACTATGCATGTATGGTTGATCTTCTCGGCCGAGCTGGACTTATGGCAGAAGCAGTAGAGCTCATTAAAAGTTTGCCAATTGAAGCAGATGCCAATATATGGGGTTCTCTCCTTGGGGCGTGTCGATTACACGGGAATATAGATTTAGGTTGTTGGGCAGCTGAGCATCTATTTAAGCTGAAGCCGGAAAACTCTGGGTATTACACACTGCTTTCAAACATGTATGCAGAAGCAGGGAGGTGGGATGAGGCAGATAAGATTAGAGAATTCATGAAGTTAAAGGGAGTGCAGAAGAATCCTGGGTGCAGTTGGCTTCAAATTGATGATCAGGTTCAGGTGCATTCTTTTGTTGTTGGAGGCCATTGATTCGATGTCCATGGCTTGATGAACCTGTTTTAAGTTATATTTTTTCGCCAAAATTTGGGCATTTCCATCAAGAGGGTATTGAGGAAGGCAAATTAAGCATGGCATGAATATCATCGGGCTCTCGGAATGCTAGTTGAGACTTGAGACGTTGGCCAAGAAAATAAAATCAATCATTCTTGAATGTTCTTTTGTTAAAATGGTATTCAGCTTGATTCATGATGGTGGGTATTTTTATAACAAAAAAAAATTATCACTTTTATGAATAATTTATACCTTTTATGAGTGTTTTATCGTTATTATGAGTGTTTTTATTATTATTGTGATAACTATTTTTACCATTTTTTTTTATATATATTTAGCACTTTAGTATTAATTATTTTTACTATTTTTTTGGATATTACAACAGTGGTAAAAACAATTATAATAATAGTAAATACATCCACAAATATAAAAATTACAGGTGACAGCTCCTAAATTTTTTCCAATTAGTCAGATTTTACTGTTTGAATGTCACTTCAGGAAACACTCAGATCAAAAGTCCTCATTATGTACTAGTTGATTCTCCATCCTTGCCTGGGACATTGGAGCATGTTTGTTTCCCGCATAAAACATCCTGATTGCTGTTAAGCAACCAAAATATCCCCAGAATATATACCAACAAAGGATGAAAGAGATGCGATTGCAGTTGGATATGATTACAGTCGGCTGGATGTGTCTAGATTGGATGGGATTGTCTGAATGTGAACAAATGATGAGGGGAAAAACAGTACTACCATTTTTAGTTAAAATTGAAATATAAAATGCTTATATTCTAACTCATATAAAAAGCTACACATATTCATATTTTGAGGCCATTGTGGTGCAACAGGCAACTAATGAGGCGAGAGAATTTACTGCATAATCAGATGGCCCAGAATGCAAAGATCTGCTGGGGAAAGAGCTTAATGCTTCACATTACTGAGTCCATAAACCGAAGCTTGGACAAGCTAGGATGCAGTTGGCACCTCTGGAGTGTTGCAGCTGTAGCCATGTCCTCAAATTCCTTTTGCACCCTTGCCTTCCCACTCTTTAAACTAGCTTCCTCTACCATTAAGACAAGGAAAGCAGGACATTTTCACCCCTTTTGGTTGCCATTAAAAGTTGAATCTTAAAGGGTCAACCATCAATCACAGAACAGCCGAAACCCGAGGAAATCTGATATTGGGGTGATGTTCAGGATCAAAACCATTATAATGTTAAAACAATAAACCATTGATCAGAGACGATAAAAATTCACAATCAAATGCTATGAAGGGTGACAAATGACTCCAATACATGAAGAGTCAGCATCCAAAGCCCAAATACCTAACTCATCAAGCCGTTTTTGTATTGAATTCAATCGTATCTCAGAAGACCAGAAAACAATCTTCTTTCCATTCCCCAAAGTGGTTTGGTTAACATCAAGGGCATTTATGTTTGCGCCAAAGCTCATCTCATCAACCCAGGTGAATTTCACACTACTCCGTTCCAGTGTCTTTGATACTACATATGCAAAATTACTGCACTTCATGGAAACTGATTCTTTACTTATCAAAGAACTTGCCATCAAAGCAACCTTGTACGTAAAGTCGTCAACCCAAGTTTTCAAAGCAGAAGATGAGCTCCTGACAAAAAGAAAGGTAGAGTTTGTCCCAATGTAGAAATTATAATTGGGATCAAAGAAATCGACTAATGAATCACTGGTAACTGGAAGAAAGTTTCCATCCAGCACCCATGTACTATACCCGAGCTCCAAGCATTTCTTAACCACATAGGCCTTCACAAAAATCTCCTTGATCAGTTCTGCACTGAATTCTTGAACTCTTATTGATTTGTAAGCTTTAATACTGTCTGAAAATTGATCCACGTCAATCACAGGATGCCCCCTTCTTGCAAGATCAAATAAAAAATCAGATTTTGGGCCCATAAAAATGAAGTTCCAAATATTTAGCCTCTCATACTGGCAGAGTAAGTTCCTTGTCACTGCCTCTGATGCCCTATACAAGCTTACAAGTACAATAGTCTCTAGTTTCTGCACAGAGTGAAGAACGTATCCAAGATCATCAAAACTCCTCACCACTCTATCAGGAAGTACTTCTCTGAAACAGAAATCATAGCACTTCAGACTACTCAAAGACTGCATCTCCAAAAGGTTAAACTCAAGAGCATTTTCTTCCAATAAGTATGAGTCAGGCCCCGCTGTTTTCCCATAGTTAACACCAGCATCCCTATGAGAGACACTGAGTGCTCGCTCGCGTAAAAAATTGGTATATATATTGAAATACCCATGCGTATGGATAAACTTAATGAACCAAGGAGTCCATATTCTCTCCCCCAGTTTTTTGTACCATCCTGTTGTTACCTACATACCCATTTGATTTGTACGTAAGATATTACTAATATATTACATCTAAAATCATGAAAAGACAAACCATAAGGGAGAGCCACAAAGTGTACAGAGGTAAAATACGTTACCATCCCCTCAAGAAATGGCTTCATACCCTTCGCCTTGTGGGTGTCATACCACAAACGGAACTCCTTCCAGGGTCTTGGAAACAAAAGCTGACCCCAAGTGCCAACCAGAGGATACAAGAAAAGGCGAGTTCCACTATCTAATTGCATTTTGTTTCCATGTTTACCTGCAGTCATTATTCCGGAACCCAATTAATCAATTGGACTGCGAGCGGATCAAATTTTTTAAAAAAATATCTGGCATATTCTTTTGTTTTATGTCATGTTTTGGCTATAACCATGACAATTTTTAGGTCCTCCCCCAACAAACCTAAAAAGTAGATAAATAACCGTAGGAATATGAAATTTTCCTTTTAGGTCTCGCCCATAATTAATCAGAAGGTCCATCTATGAGTAAAAACAGTTTCTTTCTCACCACAGTTAGTTAAATTGGTACTTGTGCAAAAATAACATTATCCACTATGAAACACAGATACTTCGTCGAGTTACCTGCTCATGAGATACTCGACAATACATATTGGATACTTCTCCGATGTATCCGATAAATAATAAAATATTTTGAATGTTCCACGAATACTTTTGTATCGGAGGAATATATATTGGAGTAATATTGAATATTGATAGGAAACAGATGCGTTTTATTAATAAAAACTTGAAAAAACATATAGAAGGTTGGATAAGGAATCAAACCAACAGACAAAAAGACCAAGGAAAAAGAAAAAATATGATCATGCACGAGAAGCTTTCCATCTTGCCAAAATACTAAACAAATAATCCAACCACATCCTCACTTCTATCTTTGAAGATTCTTACATTTCTTTCTTTCTTTCTAAAATATCAGTTCCACAAAGTCACTCCTTTTTCTCTCCGACCAAAGCCTTTCAAATCTTCAATAAACAATGAACTAGATGACGAAAAAGACACCCAATTCAGATTGACCCAGGTAAACAACTTACGTCATAAAGACCCAGTAATAGGACAATGTAAGAATAAATGATCAATGCTTTCAAAATCACTTTTACACATCACACACTATTGAGGGTAAAGACAAGTTGTAGGTCTCCTTTTCTGAAGTTTATCATTGGTATTAATCTTACCATGTGCAACAATCCATGCAAAAACTTGCACCTTAGTGGCAGGAGGGGGTGCTGTGTTGAGGAATGTGTTTGGAAAAATGGTGTTGGCAGCTTGTTTCTTTTATGATGAGTGTTCAAATAAGGATGCTGAGTTCAGGGCTCTCCTGGACGGTCTGTTATTGGTTAAGAGATATGGTTTATTTGTATATAAGTTAGAGATTGAGTGTGATTCTTTGGTGTTGGTGACTGCAGTTTTGGGACTTTGCGATTGTCCATGGCCTTCTTTATATTTCCTTAATGAGATTAAGGAATTGTTGAGAGGTGTGGAGTTTCGATTGTGTCATAATTTTCGAGAGGCTAATGTTGTTGCTGACAGGCTCGCTAATCAAGCAGTGCAGAACAGGAGGTCTTTTGATTATTCAGATGGTTTGCAGTTACCACTGGAGGTGAAGTTGGCTTTGATTAGAGGTGTGGGAGGACTGCCATTGCTGAGAAAGAAGAGGGTGGTCGTTTTTTATGATAAGGGCTGACTGGAGTTTGCATGTGGTGCTGTTTCGTTTGTCAGTAACTGATGATATAGCTGTGCTGTGATTTTGGAAGATCTGGACTGTTACAGTGGTGTAAGCATAGGAGATTTTTCTGATAGAGGAGTTATATTCTGTTTTTTTTGTTCAAGTGTTTTGGTTGTTTGTTATGGAGATTGGTTTGTCTTTCTCCTTTGCTTCTTGTAATCGGTTTTGGATTTGTATATAAATAAATTTTTTCTGTTTAAAATATATATATATATATAAGACCATAACATTTCTTGAAAAAAAATGGGTACTTTGGCTTTCCAAATCATGATAGCAGGCAAAAAGAAAGGACATGAAGAATCATCAATAATAAAACCTAATAAAGACTTGCAAGAAACACCCCGGACGACTCACAAACCCATTTCCTCTTATCAATAAACTCTTGACTCAAAAAGGAATCATTAAGGACATCAACCAAAGAAACAAACTCCCCCATTTCCCTATCATGAAGACTTCTACGAAAACTAAAATCTCACGAATATGGATGATCATAAGATTGAAGCAATGGATACATCATGCAAACAAGAAACATGATAAAGGCAAGTAAACAAACAAAACAAAGGATACTCCCCCACACATAAATCCTCCGAAAAATGAATTCTTACCCTTATTACCAACCATAGCCCGAACATTTTGAGAAACCTCGTCAATTTCTGAGAAATGAATTTTCATGGATTTTGAAAACTTTCCCCTTCAACCCTACTCGAATCCATCCATTGGCATATAATCCATATTTGTACTTGATAACTAAATGCCATAGAGAGTTTTGCCCTAATGGGAATCTCCAAAGCCACTTGCCACCTAGAACAATATTTCTTGCCTTCAAATTCTCAATTGAAAGACCATCTTTATCCCGAGTCCTAGAAACAATCTCTCTTCATCAAATGATCCTTCTTTCCTTCATCATTATCTTCACACAAAAAATCTCTCTTCATCTTCTCAATTTTCTTAACAATTTTTCGAAGCATCTTAAATAAGAATAAGAAAAATGTGGGGATACTATTTAAAACAAACTACAATAGAGTTAATCTTCCCCCACTAGAAATAAAAACTCTCTTCCAATCATCTAATATTTTTCCCACTCTTTCCACCTCTGGATCCCAAAAAGATGGTAATAATGGATTAGCACCCAATGGTAAACCTAAATACATAGAAGCCATGCTCCCATGTTACACCACATTCGCTCCACAACTCTATTGATTTTAACCTAATGTTAGTTAAAGCAAACTCTTGTCTATGTTCACCTAAACTTGACACAATGCCAAAAACCTCTACAATATTTTTAAAATTAGCTATTTTGTCCTTGTAAAAAAAAAATTATATCATCGATAAACTACAAATGTGTTCCCAGTATCTTATTCCTGCCTACCATAAAACATTCTACATCTCTCAGCCTCGCTCACTAAACTACTTAAACTATCCACCATTACATTAAAGAGAAAAAGAGAGAAGGGCTCACCCTATCTCAACCCTCTAGAAGCCTTAAATTTACCATAGGATTTTCATTAATCATAATGGAGAAATTCATAGAAAACATCCGACTACCAACTCCTCCATTTATCACCAAAGCCTCAATATATATTTTTTTTGAATTTAATCTTTGACATCTCCTTTTGAATTCACGTATCATACAATACATCATTAAAAATTCATATGAATTTGCAGATACAAGTTTTTTTTTGAGAATTTTCTTTTGTTACATGTCAAAACAGCATAAAATGATTCTAGTTAATTGTAATCTTAGCAACAAATACTTCTAAGTAAACCAATTAAGTAAAAAATAGTTTTGATTCCTTTAATTAGTTCATTAACTTTGTGAATATACCATAATGCTACAATATGTACTTTTTTAGAACTTTTTTTTTTGATAATTTTGCTTATTATGTTAAAAGAATTATCAAATATATAATTTTTAAATTGATTGATAATAGTAAAATATGAAATATATTTTTACTATAGATGTATTATTGTCGTATCCATATCTTACCTTTTTAGATTTTGTTATATCACTGTATTTGTATCCATATTCGTCCTTTATAGATTATCTAGAAATTTATTTTTAATAAATTAGAAGACGTAGGCTAATCATATAGTTATTTTTTACAACTTTATAATGTTTATCTTGGCTCCTGCAAATAAAAAAAAATGTTCTTAGCTTCATCTTTGTAGGAGCCAAAAAAATGTTCTTATCCGAATAATGGAGTATAAAAATGCAATACATCCCAAAACAAGGAGCACATGAAAAGTCTACATTTTTATTCTTATTTGCAACATCATTTAAAAGGTGGAAGTAAAAAAAGCCAACTAACCAAGCCAGGAATTGAATTCAGGAACAGTGAAAGGTGAGTTATTTATCAAGAAAGATGTAAAAGATACATGCATAACACGCAGATATACAAGCTACTTTAGAATCTGAAATGTTATTAGAAGTACTGACCTGACTACACTTTATGATTACCTCTTGTCATTGGGAGAGCATTGTGCACTGAACTGTTTTTTTTTTGGTGATTAGCTCAAGATTTAGGATACCCTGTATCTAACTAAAGGCCCCAACCCCAAACTTTCTCTTCGCCTTTTATAATAAAATTTATCACAAACATGTACAAAGTAACACTTAAAACACCATTATTAGTTGTTGTTTATAATTCCAGCAACCTTAACCATGAAAGTTCTGAGTGTGTTGCAGCCCACCACTTTTAAGACCAAGTCAAATCCAACAAAATTCTCATCCCCAATGCCTACCACCACTCTTCTAACCCAGATAACAATAAACTCACAAGCCTTCATTAACCGAAGTTCAGCACAAGGCCTGCTCGTGTTGCATCAAATAGGTATGTAATTAACTCATAAGAATTATTGCCTGGATCCCAAGTGAGCCCTGAAAAGTTTATTCATGCCCCCAAATTGACAGAAGTGAACTCTAAGTCAAACTAGGCCCATTCCTTATTTAATGAGAATGCACGCACTTGCAATTAAATGGTCTCTAAAAGATTATGATATTCAAAAATTCTAGTACCAAATCCCTGGCATGGCTTGTTACCGATTAGGAGACATCAACTGAAGGATGGCAGCATAAAAGGCTCAGGTGTTCTTACAATCAAGGGTGTAATATGTCAATGGGTCTGCAGACAGACCACAAAGTAACTTGTTCTTCAAAAGACAACAAAAACTAACAGTTTTATTTTGTAGTCTGTTCTTCAGAAGACAAAAAAATATTGATTTTAATAGACTAGATTCTTACATATTCTTTTCTTTGAGGGTTAAGTAAGTAGATTCTTACGTATCCTTAAATGACTCATCCATACATCACAACTAGGTTGTCTTCTATGTACCTAAAAACTGACTCACTAGATTGCTTGCGGCCTCTATTCTGGCTAAAACATATGACAGAGTAAGACTCCATTAAATTGTGGTATTTAAGATTCCTCAAAAGCTGGAAACTAGGTTCTTTTAGTTGGAAAGACTAACATGTCACGTTGTGAGCGCGAATGGAAGTTAGTGATATATAAAACACTTTCTAAGAATGTTTGCTGCTCTCTCTGTATATAGCAGCCAGTTTGTTTCCTTAATTGAAGTTTGTGCAGCTTGTCTGGCCTATTTTGTGTTCTGAAGAGTACTTCATCAATTTTGTGTATCATTTCGCTGTTTAGTTTGCTACCTCACAATAAGCTATTGTTAGATCCTCAAATTCAATCTATATCAGTTATTTATTTGATTTCTTGGCACTCAATCTGGCCTAGTTTGTACTTCTGACCCAGCACAATAGATTAATGGGGACCCCACTTGAAATGTAAGTTGTAGTTTTGTCAGGGTCCCAAATGATTAAATGCTAAGTGGGCAAAACCTCAAATATAATATGTAAGGGTATCACCCTCCGCGAAGGATTCAGCTGACCTGGCCTTGCACCAGTAGCCTTTACCTCTCGTCCCACATTGGGTGATAGTCACCCACTATGGAGGAGGTACCACTAGCCATTTGATCACCCGATGTGGGACGAGAGGTAAAGACTACTGGTGCAAGGCCAGGTCAGCCGAAATCCTTCGTGAGGGTGATACCCCTTACATAATACATTTTCTCAGCAGCCAGACAGAAAGTATAGGATCAAAACGAAACTAGCAAATAATACCTGGCACAAACCTTGGTCGCTGCAGGGATGCCCCATAAATCCAAGGCCTAAAATTCGAAGCATTGTAGTAATAATTCAAAATCAATCCCCTTAAAAACCTATAATACAAAGGCGAAACCTCCAAATCATCTTCCACAACGAAAGCAAACTCGTCATCCGAGCTCGGCCACCATGCCTCCAACCACTGAGCCTGCAGCCCAACATTCGAAGTCCGATAATGCACTAACTTCTCCCCGTATTTCCACGAAAACCCATCAACAAAATTCAAAATTCGGCGCGATTCATTCAGTTTTTCATCCAGATTCACAGACCCGGTTTCCAGAACTTTGAAGTGGTCAATGAAGATGTGGAGATTAACTTTGTTGTTGTCGTAATGAGCGTTGGAGAGAGAGTGGAGACAGCGAGAGAGAGAGGCAAGGCGATCAAATGTGAGAACCTTGATGGTGAGAGTGAAATTCGGTGAATTAAGATTCTGGGTGTATACGGTTGTGAAGTTTGGGGAAGATTGAGAGAGAGGAGGGGAGGAGGGGTAGAGAGAGAAGACGAAGAGGGCGGAGAGAGATAGGAGAAGGAGGAGAGGGATGAAGTTTTTCTTTGGTGTCATTGAAGGTTAGGAAGTGAGAGAGAAGAAGGATGGCATTGTTTTGAGATTTGAGGTTCTGAGGATTGAACCTGAAGGGGTTTTTGGAGTTTGTTGGACCGCAAGATCTAGGAGATTGGAGTTGTTACTTCTGTCTAGTTTGGGGGTGAAAGGAGGAGGAGGAGGAGGAAAAAACTGATTAAAACTCGTTTGCTGTAAATATATTTTATAGAGCAGTGCTATCGGACCTAATTTATTGACCAATGACTTTTGATTAACTTCGAGTTTTATCAAATATTAAAATTTAGTGTCAATATAATAATTTTAATGATATCACGTCATTAAATTAATAAATTATATTAAATTTTTAGATTCTAATAATATTTTCTTATTTTATATAGATACGAATGAATTCCAGTTTATACGTGGTAGTATTTGATTCTATAATCTCGGTGCAGAATTAATATTGTGCTTGATTACTATTATGATGTGAGGCTAATGGTCCGTATGATAGAAAAGATGAAAAATTAGTAGTATGGAAAGAATTATATAAAATAGAAAGAAATATATTTTTTCTCGTTATGTTTGGTGTGATGGATAAAAAATTGAAGGGATATATTTTTCTTTGTTAGGTATTAGATAAAAAATTGGATGGAAAAGAAAAATATATGTACCAAATTTACCATTATACCTTCACATCTAATTACATGAATAAGATTAAAGAAAATTAACTAAAACGCGTGATTTTTTTTAATAAGTATATAATATTTAGGCCATTTTTAAGTTTAAAATATTATATTTAAACTAAAAATACTCCAATAAAAAATTAAATAATAAATATTTTAATTTTTACAACCAAAATTCATGTTTTATTTTATAATTTATTGAAATAAAATTTACTTATTTCAATCTAGAGGAGTACCACCGCTTCCTCCATTAAACCCAAATGGCAACAAGCTTGACCCAAAACGACATACTTGTACAACAAGAGCAAAAGAGACTGAATCACTTCAGACTTGCTTTAGAACGCAACACGGTCAACTCGTAGACCATCCGACTCAACAACCACATTATTAAATTCAATTATAGCATCAAATCTAGACTAACTCAAGATATAAATTAGATTTCCTATTGTTTTTCTATCTTAAATCAGAGATTAGAAAAATTCATTAACGGCTAGCAGTGGTTTCGCGTAATCTTCAACCCATTTCACCAAATTGTAGGTTGAAATTTTCAATTAAAAAGATGTCAAAATCAAATGACACTGAAGCAAGTTGAGTTTACCTCCATTGCCCTTCTTTTTCACAGTTTTTGTAGAGACCAGTCATGACCTTCTTTTTCAAATTTGAAACAGAGAAGCATTTGAAATTGGGTTCATCGCGACCTAGTGAGACACTACCACCGAAGGATATAAGCCTGACTCGCTCTCTTGAGAGCTGATTAGACGAGTTAACGGACGATAGTGAAGACAACGAATCGTCGGAGACCATTTTGAAACTCGGAATCGTCGGAGGCGATAGTGGCTTGGCTCGCTGGTGGTGAACACTAAAGTAAAGAGTGGTAGGCAAAATAGTCAATTCACAAAAAAAACTCATCTTCCCTCCATTTTAAGTTCATTTTCTGCCCATTTTGGGGGGGAAAATATTTGGTGGGCTCAAGGGAAAGCATTTTCCTTCCTTTTTCTATTCTCTCCCATTTTCCCTCCATACCAAATAATGAAAAGATTTTCCTTCCCTTCCACTTTCTTTCCTCCATTTTTCATCTTCTCTATTTTTTCTCCAACCAAACAATGGGTAAAAGATGTTTTCACCACATTAAAAAATAGAGAAATTTGGAGGCTGATCGTTCTATATGTACTTGTTTGGACTTAAATCCGTCAAGTAAACTTATTTGTTATAAAGTTCATTTTTTGTCAATTTTACCAGACTATCTCTTCCTTTTAGAAGTGAAGTAAAACTAAAAATTAAAAACTTCTAAATTTTAGGAGTTTGACGAACATTAAAAAAATGTGTATTTGAATGTTATTAGTTTTTATTTTTAATGTTACTATATATATATATATATATATATATAT
>CM042187.1:17203119-17214365 GCA_023539305.1 Ilex asprella
ATATATATATATATATATATGAATATAAATACAAAACAAATTCAAATAGTAAACAATAGTAACATGTTCAACAAAAAAAAATAGCAATATAGAACATTAAACAAAATTAAAAATAAAAATAATAGCATTCAAACCCATAACCAGAGGAAGAAGCCTCCGACTTTTCAAAATTTGCATTGTTTTTTGTATTCCTAATTTAAAAATGTGATTCATTGTTACTAAATTAAATGATATAGGTTTTAATTTTTTGGATCTTTTGTTGTGCAATACAATAGAAAAATGTTTGATTTTGTTACTTGTGGTAAAATGTTGATGTTACTATGAGGGAAGAGGAAAATTATTTTTACATATTCGATATCTTGACTTTCACAAGTGGTGATGAGTGTTCTAATTCAACTAACGATTATATGTTACTACTCTAAATAATGTAATTTTTTAATTTGTGGACTGTATTTTGTGAAAAGTAAGGAAAATTTATTGTTACTATGAAGGAAAAAAAAATTCATTGATGTTACTGTGTAAAAAAATATCTCATTAATGTTAAAGTGCAACATATATCCTACTAAGTTTTGTTAAAGTCGTTGTATTACTGTGCATAAAAATTTGATGTTACTGTGAAAAATAAATGAATGTTACGTTACGGTTTGTAATTGTTATTGTAAAATGTTTACATTTATTATTGAATGAGAGGATCTTCTTCAAACGAGAGAGAGAGAGAGAGAGAGAGAATTTTAATTTTAATTTTAATTTAGGAGTAAATTAAGGGATAATAATTTTTAATTTAAGAATTTAATTTAAAGCTATTTTCAAGGTCTTTAATGTTTCTATAATTGAACATAATAACAATATTAAGGGTATTTTTGGGATTTTAAAAAATAGTGGACTTAAGTATTTATTAGTAAGATAAAAAATAAATTTATCACCAAATAAGTTTCTTTGACGGATTCAAGTCATTTTAAGTTCATAAAAGAGGACTCAAACCTAATTTTCACTAAAAAATACATAGTTGAGAATTTATTTCTCCATATTTTATATTCTTTTTTTTGTTTCTATAATTCACTTACTTTTACAATACACTAGCAATGCACACGTGCGTTGCACGTGAAAAAATTTAAATCATAAAATTTTGATTATATTTTTTAGAAATACAAAGTATATGAAGTTGACAAAACAAAAGACTGCTGATATATGCATTCAATGGCTTCTTGAATCCAATAAAATATTTCTGGTATTACAACATAAAACCAAAAAAACTTCTAAATATAATTTACTAATTTAAAACTATTCCACCACCACCACATGAATTCAAGAAGTAACAAAATTAATTATACTCATAATATAATAACTTCTAAAACACTACAAGCCTAGTAATAATAAACAATTAAATATTAGGAGATTAGTTTAATAGATTAAACTCTTCATTCCATGAAAAATACATTTTTTGTGTGTTCACTATCATTTTAATGGGAACACCAATTCAATTGAACACATATTAATCTTAGTTCCAATTACAAAATTGTTGTAAGGTAAATAGAGCATTTATGCAATAGTCATATCCAAATATATGAAAAACAAAGTAAAAAAAAATATCATACCAGCAATAGGCATGTCTTGACAGAGAAAAAAAATAGCTCATAGGTTGACAACACCAAGTACCCGTGGACCCACCATTCTTCACGATCATAATATACTTAACGTCAAGGGAATACAGATGTCAAACCACTAATTTTAAGAGATTTTGAAGAAAAAATTTACTACAGAGATATAAGATTAAATATGTTAATGGAGTTACTGGAGATATATAGGTCTGTCTTCCTATATATATTACTAATAAAGTTGTTCAAAATATTTTGAAAATCTAATAGGTATGAAAAGAAGAAAAATATATGAGTTTAGTTCTTTAGTCTTCTAATTTTTTATTATATAACAATGAATAATGAATTTTCGATGGTTGTGTTTATCACCTAAAAATAGTAATTTTTTTTCACATCATATTAGAATTCTAGTTGAATTTGTTGAATTGATTGGAAAAGAAGAATGTACTGGCAAGTCATAGTGATAAAGTTTATCTAGTAAAATTTTTGGAAGTTATAGAGATAATTTTATCTAGCTAATATATAGTGATAAAATTTATTTAACAAAATTTTTGGAATATTAATGATAAAGTTTATCTAGCAAAAAATTTGGAAGTCATAGAGATAAAGTTTATCTAGTTAATATTTTGTAGGCATAATTGTATTTAGTGTAATAATTAGGGGTGAAATAAGAAATTAAAATTTTTTTATAGATGCTGACATTTATAAGTAGTATAGATTATCAACACGAATAGCTTAAGTATTGTTCAAGAAAATTTAATGCTCAAGTATTGTTCAAGTGAATTTAATGCTCAAGTATTCTATTCTCTTTGAACTTAAGAATTTCAGGTAAATTTCTTTTAAGAGAATCAATTTTTTTATATTCTATAATTGTCAATTCACGCATAAAAGAAGTTTGATAAGTTTAGACCCGTCGAAGAGTATTTGGTCTTCATATTACTGCCTCCAAAAGAGAGAGTAATAGATTATTATATAATTCTTTTAGCCCGCTTGAATCCTACAAGAATTATGCATGAGATTTCTTTGGGTTAAGTTCTCTGTATTCCTATTTTGAGTTCCAATATTCTTGTGTTTATTTATTATTTGTTTCAGTTTCATGGTTTGAATAATATGCATAACTTGAGATTGCCGCTCTTGATATATATATATTTTTTTAACAACTCGCTCTTGATATTTCAAACAACAACTATCTTTCTTGAATCTTTGAGACTGACTTTCACTTATAAACATTATATTTTTAGATTGAATTAAAATGATTGACTTATATGATAAAATTAGACATAAATGGATCTATAATTATTAGTTTATTTGATATTTTTGTATCAAAATTTTTCACTATATGATGAAATTGAATTGAAATTTAGTTGTACTTGAGTGATTATGCTATGAAAATAAACTATAAATTTTTGATATCTCATATTTCATATAAATATAAATGATATTAACTTGATAGTATTTTTTTTAAATGATTAAAATGATGAGAGAAACTTTGAATTGTTTTTAAAGGAACAGTCGCGTAAGTTTGAGGTACGAGCGTATTGACTTTTTAGTTAAATTTAATTTTCTGAGGCATTTAAGGTTGATAAGGGTAACTAAGTAAATATATTTTTTTAGGTCAAAAATAACATTACGATTGAATCCAGGAGGTCCGAAAACCTTGGAAGAGACATTTAGCGCATATAGCGGTTCAGATGGGTAAATGATAACTTTAATGTTTCAGGTGTAAATTGACTTTAGTTTTGAGACAAATCACAAAATTAAATATTTTTAGGTTAAAATAAAATTAAAATGAAGCTATAACGTCTAAAAACCTTAGGGTAGTCATAAAGATCAAATTAGAGATATTTAGTGACAAAACCGTAATTTCAGAGAAAAATACATTTTTTGGCCCTATGAACAGTAAAAATCGGGATTTATTGGTTTTAAAACACTATTTTCAGCCCATTTGTCTCATTATTTCTTTTCATTTTCACCAAATTCCAATTAGAATCCTAGGACAAGATAAAGGGAAAAAAATAGGGAAGAATAAGGTCTCTAGAGCTTGGGTTTTTGTTTGAAAATCTAAGAACATTACTTGGGATTCTTGGATCCACTTGGACATTTGAAGGTGGAGCTTGAGTTCTTGAGTTTTGAGATAGGGTTTTTCTTTCTGTTGCATATACATTGATGCATCTCATATATGTTCTATATTGATTTGTTTAGTATGAGCTAAATACATGTTATGAGTCTTAATTAAATGATGAGTTTATTATGAATTTGGAAACCTACATGCATTAAATGAATTTGGGTATTGTGGGTTTGAAACTCTAACTTGATTTTTGTTATGGGTGTTTGATTGAACTTAAGATTTTGGATTCTTTAGAATATATGTGATTTTGTATATATTATATATTTGATTTATCTCTTAAGAATGAGTATGTTCCTTTGTAAATGTGTATTTAGAGATTTTATGTCTATCATGTGTTTGATAAAATGTCAAAGTGACTATAAGTATTGAAATGAAAAATTGTGGAAAGAGGTATTGATTTTTATGATGCAATTGAGTATATTTTACCATGATTTGGGGTATTGTTGAGTTATTTTAAAGCATGAAAAGAGTGGTGTTGATCTATACAACTTTTCAATCATTTAGTTTGCGAAATTTGCTATAAAGGGTACAAATTGTATTTTTAGTGTGTATGTGATTTATTTTTAAAATGTGTTATGTTCGAAATAGAAATGTTAGATTTTGTAAAACTATGTATTTTTTTTTAAAAGTGTCAAAGTTGTGGTTGGTGTTGGGAATAGACGGTGATCAAGAAATTATGGTTTGCAACTTGTATGCTCGGTACTGACAGACAGATTGTTAGTAGACAGTTAGGGCCCTTGAGGGGGTTACCGAGGCGACTACTAGTTCTAAGGGGGGATTGGTGATGGTAGTGGTTTTCGATGACAACTTATGTGGTATCACAAGTTGTGCCTTACACATTTCCCTGAAAAGTAAGAAGGGCGATGAGACCCTCGGGTGGAAGACTCATAAGGTTCTCCGGGAATGGTTCATTCGTGAACTGGTGTTTGTTTGATAATATCTGCCCATATGGGTAGCATACATGAATTTTAGGTGCCAAGAAACCAATAGACCAACATTCCAACAAACTTCTTGAGTGGGCTGATGTAAGGTGAGGTTGAGACGAAAGTATGTGGAGTTAATATTTTTGAAATATACTCTAAAAAGAATAAGTTTATGAAATTGTGTTCAAAATAAGAAATGATTACTTTACCAGATTTGTTTTACATATACTTGTATAAAGATTTCCCAGTTTGTACTTTATAAAATCAATAGTTTTACATTATTTTTTAAGAAGAGATGTTTTATAGTGTTATTTTGAGATTTGATTTCGATGTGGTAAATTCATGGATGTTTCACTTATGTATTTCAAATGATTTTACGTAGTATACTTTCAAAAATTCTTATTACTTATCGTGTACCTAGACTTATTGATAATTTTTTTTTTTGTCTATCAATAAGATTGTGAACTGTCGGTATGTAAAACCTTGTATATGGTTGAGAAAATGATTATCTTACTAAGCGTGTGGTTGCTCACCCCTATCATTTAACATTTTCAGTTATGGGCATATGTTGGTGGACTGCATAGTGGGAGTATTGAAACATAAGATAGTTGTTATGATTTAGTTAAAGTATATAAAGAACTAGGCCTGACAATCGTGTCAAGTGGAACATGCTTGTGTCGGGTGGAACATGTTTGTGTCAAACCACCCTCCATCCAAACCCCATTCGTTTATATAAACGAGTCCAATTATCACATCTATACACGAATCATTTATTAGACGGGTTACCTGATACAACTCATGTGTCACCCGCTAAATAAGAGAATATGTTAGAGTATTTCGAATATACACGAAAAATTATCAACTTGTTACACATTACCCATGTTTGACTTGTTTACTATAACAATAAATCATGGCTGAACAAAAAAAATAAAGACAAAAAAATAAATATTAAGTGACTATTAAATTTGAATGAGTCTAAGAGATGGGAGGTGTGAAATTAGACAGAAGCTGAAAGACCTAACTTTTTTTAAAAAAAATTATAGTACCACTATTAATAAGTTAAACGGGTTGAAACGAGTTTATGGGTTAAACACGAAACCGGTTCATTTATTTCACCGGTATGCCGAGTTAACCGTTAACCACCCAAACCCGTTAAGACTACACTCAAACCCGCTAAATCCATGTTGGATTCGTGTCGGTTTCATGAGTCGTGTCTAGAATTGTCAGACCTATAAAGAACAATATAGAATGATGCATATTATTGAGGATTTGTAAATGATATATATCTTGGTTAATTTAACGGAATATGGATAGAGGGCTTTTTAAATGGTTTACTTGCAAAGATTTTAAATATTTTGTATATTATGTTCATAATGAAGAATTTTAGATAATTAGATTGTAACTCGAGTTTCGGAAGATTTTGTGGACCTCCATTTGCTAAATTGGTTTTGAACAATAATGATTTATTTGAGGATGTCATGAGAAGCGATGTATAAGCTTGATATGATGTGAATGATTAGTTAGGTATAATTATTATGTTTAATGCTCTCACAAGCAGTTCTCACCAATTATCTAGATGTTCGGTTTTCAAAGGAAACTCTATCAAAATTTTGTAAAAAAATGATTTATTTAAACTAAAGAGATACTAGATGTTTTTACAGCAAATCGACATTTTTTTGGAATAAACAAAGTATTTGTTTTAATCACGCTTTTATGAAATTTGGGGCGTGACATAGCAGCAACCTACCAACTGCAGGCAACAAACTAGACACAGAAAAATCAAAGATGCATCTATACTGGACAACATATGAGGCCAGAAAGTCCGCGACCCCATTGACTTCCCTATAAACATGATATATTCTAGCTTTAAGTTTATTCAAGACTTCCAAATGTTGCTTGACCATTTATTGATATATATTCAACTTATTTTAATTCTTTAATACATATATCCATATTTTATTTTCTATGTTGTAGTGGTATTATAATAACAAAAGCTTTATTCATTTTTTCAGGAACTATTGAAATGGTAGCTGATTTGTAGAAGAGTTATGGAAGACCTTAGGATTTTTTTTACATTTTTATTGTAAGTATATGTGGATATAACACTGAACCTTTTGTTTTAATTTTATTTTTTTTTATCTGTACTTGGGGATTAACATCATGCTTGGTAGATTTTAAAAAGTTTTTCCTAATTGATAATTTTTTATGTATATATATGAGCATATTTTACTTAGTGTTTAGATTTGTATATGAATGGAATTGTATGTGAAATTATTTGATTGTGATAAGTCTTTTTGGTTTGTGTGATGTATTTGTATATACAGGGTAAAAATTGATAATATAATTTTTTTTAAAATGACATTTTTTTTGCAGCGGCATTGTTGCTGTCACAATTGTATTTTGTCAACAAATACATATCATTTGCGACAGAAAAGTCTCTGTCACAAATGTCATGCAAAATTGTGGCACCATTATTTGTGTCAGAAAATGTCTACAACTAATGTTTTTTTGCGACTATGTAATGTCACCTTAAATACTTTTTTTGGCACTGCCTATTGCGGCTACTAAATGTCACCTCAAAGCCGCCACAAAAAGTATTTTTGACGACAAATATACTTTTTGCAACAACCCTTCACCGTCACAACAAATATATTTTCTTGTAATATATCTAAAAAATTGAAAAATATGCATGTACTCAAAACACCTTCGTCACTAGAACACAACATTTTTTAGATTCTTAGTGGTGGATAAATTAAACATATTTTAATTATTTCTTAAAATTTCCAATATTATAAGAGTTTTTTTAAAAAAAATTTAGCTGAGGCTATGTCCCCTTTTGGTCATGTAGTGGTTCTATCTCTGGCTCTAAAATTAGGCAAATACATCATAAGAAGAGATTGAGTTCATTATCGATAAAATATAGTAGATTTGTCACATATAAACATATAGTCTCAATTAACCTTTTAGTATTCATGGGGCGATCAATCAGCCTTGAAATAATCAATTTAGAAATGTAGTCTAACTTCTTGGACAATTATGGTGATTGGAAAATATCCAGGCAACAAATATCAAAGGGCATATACTTTGATTCGTAGGTGTATATTTATTTAATTGTTTCAGCATAATGATAAAAATAACATCAACACTACAAATAAAAATTGTCCACATGCAACGCAAATATGTACCAATGTGTTAAGTGATAACTTTACTTCAAAAAATATTATTGATAAATGAAATTGTGTACTCACCCAATAGAAGTATACATTGATAAATCATTATTATTGGTTTAGCATAATGCATAGAACAAACATTTACAGATGGTAGAAGAGAAATTTGAAAGAGGACATAATAGAATCTTGAAAAAGACGATATAAAAAATTAAGTCTTGCATTTTGCAAGAATTGGCCACTTAACCTATTTGTTGGTATAGTCTTACGAGATCGAAAGGTTCCCAATTAAACTAGATCAAATAGTTTCGATCATTTATTGTCTTTAAACTTCAAAAAAGGAGATTGTTGTGGTAGGTATGTGTGGGTATGTGGTTAATATATTCTATCATATTTAAAATTAAACTATAAAATATGACCCATAAATTACAAAAATCACATTTAAGGCAATTTCTCATAATATTCCGGTAACAAATAAATTAACCTATATACGGATATGATAAATATAAAATCAAAGCTATTGTCAAAAATAATTCACTTGTAACGCACATTTGCAATATCTAATCATTATATAAGTGATATAATACAAAAAAAATGTTATTATTGATTTTTTTTGTACAAAAGATATGATTGCAAACCCATTAACAAAATTTATTAGAACCGAAGAATTTAAATGATATGTCGTTGCTATGAGTTTAAGTTATAAATGAATATCTCGGGTTTGTGGCCAAGTGGGAGATTTTGGAATTTATGTGGTCAAATCCCTTGATATTAATTAAGTCATGGTTGGTGGTCTAATCTGAAATATATAAAATTCTAATCTGTTAATTAAATATTGCATTATTCATGACATATATCACAAATATATATTTTTTGTGATTAAATGTTTGGGTTGGACATTTTCTAGTTAGTATGGATGACTTAGTTAGTATGACCCATCAAGTAGTGAAAAATTATGTCAATGTAGTTAATCCTACTTGGAGTGTTTTAGCCTTCTTTGACAGTAGGGAGTTGAGAAAATATTGGTGGACATGGAGACTAATCAGGTGACTTGTAATGACTAATTGAACAATTAGTTGATACATTCTCCAATATAAATAAGACTATTTGAATACAGAGAGAAACACCAATGAAAAACACTCAATTGCGAGAAAACACATTAGAGATGAAAATTCAACTCTACTGCATTCATATTAAAGAGAGTTATCTCCGCATTCATTAAATTATCAGATCATTGTTCAAAAAATTCTTGCATTTATTATATGTAATCATCACCCTATAAATAGGGTTGGGTCTTATGTAATCAATCATTTTCAATAATATATCGATGTAGCCCATAGGGCGTTAGGTCTGTAGACATAGACAATTTTGAACCATGTAATCCTTTGTGTTTCATTGTTTTTATCATTATTATTTCTACAATCTATCTCATATTCTAAAATTCTATAGATGTTCGAGTTCTCTCTTGACTGAACTATCATTTTTTCTTTGGTATCACCAATATTAATAGTTTTTTTTTTTTATCTTTGATTCAAAAGAAACAACAGAAAAGAAGAAAATTAAAAAAAAAATTGCTTTTCTTGATTTTCCCTTTCTCTCAAACCAAACAAGGTTTAGGAAAAAACATTGACAATAAAAAATGGTTGTCTTGTAGAAAATTTTTAATTTTATTTTGTCATCATAAAGTGATGAATACAAGAATATGATCTACAACACACTTTAACTACAAGTTTTACTTTATCTCATAATAAATAATAAATAATATGATATATTTATATTTTTTATATCGTATTTGATACTTAAAGATTCATTAAACATAAAAGACCTAAAGCCATTATATATATTCTATGTAAAAAAAAATAACTAAAAAAGGTTAATTATAACTTTTTACAAAAAAAAATGAGACTAGTTATAACCATTTATAATTGATCCCGATAAGTCTTCATACTTTGAAAGTGTTCCATGATAATTTCATTATCAATGCCATCGAAAATGTCGTTTGATATATAAGTAATCAAACTATTTGACATTTATTGATTACTCATTCGATTACGTAACTTAGTTTTCACAATCTTCATTGTTGAAAATGTTCTCTCAACGGTGGCACTTGCAATTAGTAATATCAGTGTCAAAGTCACAAGTAAACTAGTAAACATACCACATCTTTTTTCGTCTCAACTATTTTTTAGCCAGGTCACCAATTCCTAAGAGGTCTTCAAACTCGATACTAGAGAGCACATCAACAATATAATAGCCAAGCTTATCAAAAAGTCTCATGAGCTGTAGTGAAAAACTCCACTCATTCTCCTTCATCATTAGGAGTCGCTGTTTGGATACTTGAACTAACTTCATAACATTCATGATATCTTGATCTTTCCTTTGTAGTGCCTAGGACAATTCATTCATGTTTCCCAATATACTTCTAATCTAGTGAAGATTGAATACAAATTCAAAAGATTGCAAAAAGTCCAAAAGAACATTTGTTTTCCTTCTTTGTTCTGCATTTGAATCATCATCTGAAATCATAACAAGCACCAATCAGAGCATATGAATCAAGCTAATTAGAATATAATGGAAATTGATGCACTAGCCACGCACATGTGTTGTGTAACACCCCAAATACCCCCTTGGACGGCATTACATTTTAAAGACCATTTACAATCATGAGAACAACTACATAACTTCATATCCAAAAAGAATTTACTTCATCATTCAAGCATATACAATAACATCCAAAAGAATATGCCCAACAGTGGCATTTACATCTTCAAAAGAATATCAGAGTAAATCTTGCAGCGGAATACAAAATAAACTAGACTTCTCAGTGTAAAAAAGAGTATCCTAGTCTAGTGCAAAAGAAAAGGGGGTCGCTCTATGCGTCCACCTCGGGATCCACACTCCCATCAATTGGAGTCTCCCACTGGGCGGCCTCCTCGGCTCCTAACTCCTCCTCTAGTACATAATCTGAAAAAGGTTAGCAGTAGGGGGTGAGCACGAAGCTCTATAGAAAATTTCTCTCAAACCCAAACAAGGTTTAGAAAACATTTAAAATTCGGTCGGTCTCATTTCGTAAATATCATATATAACTTTTTGAAGGAACACAGGACATTTTAAATAGATCTCAAGTTTAATCGGTAGCAATAATCAACGGAAAAGAATAAAATAAATTTTACAACAATAACCATTTCAAACTTTCAGTCATTTAAGAAGGGCGCCTTCCGATGCATTGTCCCATACCAATGCACCGGCAAGAACGACCCACTCACAATCCCATGTATATTGGTTCATCTCCGTACTATGTATGTTGATTGCTTCTCATGAATCTACCCAACGATTATACCTAGTCCACCAATCACAATCACAAGCACTTTAGAAAAGGGCGTCTTCCATCCCAATGGCAGTGACGAGTCCCTTCCTAGGAAAAGTATACTAT
>CM042187.1:17225759-17301660 GCA_023539305.1 Ilex asprella
GTATAATTTATATTTTAAAGTTTGGTTAAATATAATTAATATAATATAATTTAAATTTATATTATATTATATACTAAAAATAACTTAGGCTGTCCAAACAAGTTTTACTATTTTCTGTATTATAAAATTATTTTTAAAATCACCTAACCAAATAAATTTTTTATTTCAAAAAATATCAAAACTAATTTCTTAAAACTCTTTTCAAAAATTATTTTCAGATAGTAATTTTTAAAAACATATCCAAACATTCCCTTAGATTCTTTCGGTCAAACCATTCACAAGTCCGAAGGAACAGTCACACGCGAAACTAAAGTCACGGGGATGTACGTACATGCGTGGGACTTCCATCCGGAGTCGTCTGTTACTAACACGTGTCCGTAAATAACTGCATCATTTTGGCCATTTTTACTAACTTAACTTAATAGAGGTTTAAAATGTGAGGGGAGAATTGTACAATGAAAGTCACGTGGGTCCCCCAAAAAATTAAAAGTCATGTGGGTCCCACTGCAGTTTTTTTTTTTCAGACTGAAGCAACAACAGACATCACAATGAGTACAAAACTCAATTGCTTACGGGTACATATGCTCCCTCCAAAACATTAGAAAACAAAGAAAAAAATAAGAAAAAAAAATGGTAAATTAACACTTTCTTCCCAAACTTTTTAGTAAAATTACACGAAATATGTTTTTTTTGACTAGAGACACTACAGTATTTCTACTTAAAAATAGAAATATTATAGGGCCTTATAAACACACACATCCTCTCTAAGATTATTCGATGTAGGATAACCCTAACCCATCCCACCTAGGCCGATAGGCCTACCGATTCATAGACGGGATTAGAGGGATGAACGGAGCCCATACGAGACCCACCTTAGTTACGCACACGTGCCGGCGCAAAGTATTTTTGTTTTTGACCAGAGACACTACAATATTTCTACTTAAAAGTAGAAATATCATATGGCCTTATAAACACACAAACCCTCCCTAAGATTATCCGATGTAGGATAACCCTTACACGAAACATGTTCATATATGACAAATAGTATGAAAATGTATGATTTTTTGTTTTTTTTTTGCATTATGACAAAGATACCTTATTCATCTTAATATCAACAAAATATAAGCTTTAAATCTCTATTTTGCTCTTATTTTTTGTCGATTTATTTATTTTGTAACTTATCAAATAACAATAAAGTTGTGCATTCTTGTTCTTGAAGACAAGTGACTAACAATTTGATGAAAATTTTAGCCCGCATGAGTATTTTGGTGGTGCGAAATTAGTTAATGTGAATTATAAATTTAGACATTTTTGGGTTAACATGCACTAATAACTTTTGAGATTAATTAATAAATAGAGTTAATTGTACTAGAGATCCCTAAAATATGAAATTTGTCCTTAAATGTTTCAATTGTATCACTTTGATCTATGAAATATTGAATATATTTTTATATATTTTTTTAAATAGACAACGTCCAAATTATTAACGATTTTTTTTATCATAAACTTGTCACGTAATACTTAAATATGGACAAAAAATAATTTTGATAGTTTTTAAACAAAATTTATGGAACTCTTAACAAAAAAATATGTAATATGGATAGCTTTTGACTAAAATTTGGATAGCTGATGATTAAAATTGTGTAATTTAGATAGCTACTTAACCAAAATTTGAGTAAAAATTTGGTCAAGAGTTATTCAAATTATTTTTTTTGTATATATTTAAGTATTACGTGATATATTTATGATAAAAAATCGCTAATAATCTAAATGCTGTCTGCTTGAGGGACTATATAGAAACATACTCAATTTTTTAGTAACCAAAATGATACAATTGAAACATTAGAAATCAAATTGAGACAAACTGCATATTTTGGAGACCTCCAATATAATTAATCCTAATAAATATGGTTAGCAAGTGATTTTGAGTAATTATTAATATCTTAAATTTATATCTCAAATATGTATCCCAAATGAACGGGAACTTATGAAGCATGAATATTTCATTGAGGTCGGCGTATTTGTATTGAATACGATACTCGATAATACGTAAAGGATGCACCTCCTGCATATTTGATAATAATTAAATATTAGTATACTTCACGAATACTTTTGTGTTCAAGAAATATATATAATTTTTGAGTTGAATTTTTAACATTTCCTTTTAAATTCACATACCATACAATATATTTACAAAAATTCATATTACTTCAAAGTTACATGAGTATTTTTTAAGTATTATTTGCACTTAAATGTCAAAAGAGTATAAAATAAATCTATTACATTATAGTTTTAGCAAAAAATATTTATGAATAAACCGACTCGGTAAATGTTAGTTTTGATTATTTAATTAATCAGTTCACTTCGTGAATATACCATAGTGACATGATATATATTTTCTTCAAACTAAAATAATTACTACCAAAATATATAAGTATTATACTGATTGAAAATAATACAAATATTTTGTTATAGCTGTATTTTGATCGTACCCGTATTCTTATTTTATAGATTTTATCGTATCATCGTATCCGTATCGTATCGTACCGTATTCGTATTCGTGTTTCATAGACGAGAACCATTGAATGAATGAGTTCCATCAATTTTTTTAATTGATACTCATTTATTTAACCATCCTTATTCATTTAAGATACAAATTAAAAATATATAGTATTGCTTAGTGATTTTAGGTATTCATAGTTCACTTGGAGGTGGTAAGTCCGATGTGATTGGACTTAAAAGAGGTTTTTCATCGTCAAAATATAAAACAAAAAAAAAAATGATAAAAGATTTTTTGCCACTTGCGAAATGTTATAGGACCTTTGTGTTATTTTATAAAATAAAGGGGGTATCTCTGAAATTTAATTCAGAAACTGGAGAAAAAACTCAAGTGCTTCACACAGCAATTATGAATAACGAGAGAGAAAACACCAAGAAAAGAATAACGAGAGAGAGAGAGGGGGAGGGCGGCTTTTCCTTTCCTCCTCTTGCTTTTAAAAAGCAAGCTACCATCTTTCACCTTCTTCTTCTTCTTCTTTACTTTTCTACGTATAAACTCTATCTGAAAGCATCATTCAAACTTGGCTGTGGCCGCAACTGATCCAAGAATCTTTCAAGGACCAAATTTTCCGTTTAATTATTCCTTAAACTTCCATATTTACATGATCTGTGAGTACAATCTTCCTCTTTTTGTCCTCATTGTTGTTGTATCTGTATTTTCTGTTATTTGTTTGATCTTTCAAAATATGCGATGAAGTTAGGTTTCATGTTGACTGTTCTAAATTGACTTTGAATTCATAGGTTCTCTGGGTGGGTAATAATTCTTTACTTTAGCTTTTTAATTAATCTTCATTTTCACCTCTCTCTCGGTTCTATATGTGCATAAGTATCTATGTAAATTGTCTATGGCCTTGGATCATTGTTTCTAATGGAAACTTTTCTCAGTATTAAACCTTAAAATCTGTATTAATGTTGATAAAAGTTGTATCTTGTGCTGGGTATTTCTCTATGTTAGCAGAAGTATTGTAGTTTGATTTGGGTTTTTCATATTTTTTGCCTAATGTGAGTTAATTCCGTTGGCAGACACTGACCCTCACTAGAATTTGAGGTTAAGAAGTTGGTTCACCATAACAATTGGTTAATTTTTTTCCTTTTAGAAGTATTTGTGGGAGTTTTGATAGTTAATGAAGGATTATTTAGGCTCTGTTGGTCCACAGGGTATTCGAATTGGAACTAATGACGAGGGTAGGCCGTGATTTTGGTGATACAATGCAAAAAGATGCAGTCCCACCTGTCTCAGTTGATGTGATCTTTACTTCTAGCCGGTTTCCTACTTATAAAATTGGAGCTAACAATCAGATTGTGGAGGTGAAAGAGGATCCCAAGGTGTTATCCATGAAAGAGGTGGTTGCGCGAGAGACTGCCCAGTTGCTGGAACAGCAAAAACGTCTCTCAGTTCGTGATCTTGCCAGTAAATTTGAGAGGGGTTTGGCTGCCGCTGCCAAGTTGTCTGATGAGGTTTGGCCTTGCCTAGTTTTCCTGTATGTCTCAAATTCATTTACTTGTTTTCTTGGCATTAACCAAATTGTCATATAATGTTGTCTCATTGCTGAGTTTTCAAAGTGGTTGCTCCTGCTAGTCAGTCATATTTGGGTTTTATTTAGTAAAGGTTTTATTTTTTGGGCTACTCCACGACAAGAAATCTAGAACTCAGAAATATTGAAATCTTTGCTATAAACAAATGTAGCATGAATCAAATGTAAGACCTCACTTGGAATATCATTTGGTGTGTTGTGTACAAGGCACATTTCTTCTAGTCGCCGTACGTCCCTTGCTTGAAGAGTCAATAGCATTGACATCATGAAAGAATGACATTGTTTACCAAAATTAAGACTAACATTTTTGGGCTTCAGGCTAGACTCAGAGAGGCTGCTTCATTGGAGAAACATGTGCTTCTTAAGAAGCTTAGAGATTCACTTGAAGCTCTGAGAGGGCGCGTGGCAGGTAAAAACAAGGATGATGTGGAGGAGGCTATTGCTATGGTAAGCTTTTTGTCTTTTGTGGCGTAATTTTGTATTTGTTGATAAGTAATCTATTATCTATTCTTTCCTGAGAAATTTTCTTTTTAGCAATGTCATGCCACATGTAATTCGGGGTAACTTAATACAGCTGTTCCTTGTGGAAATATTATGCAAAAGGCAAGACTGTTGATTTACATAAGTATAAAGTTCTTTGTAAAATCCTAGCAGATAATTCGGTATCTGATTTAGGTACTTGCAAAGCCCCCTGCCAGCTTACGGTATTTGAAGGTGTAAACATTTCAGTTAACTACTGCTGTGAGTACCGTGTACAGGTGCCTAATGGAATGTGTAAAACAAGATGCAATGAGGAACTAATTGTGCCAAAATTTAAAATTTTTCATAAGCACACCGATAAAGCAATGACAAGGTTCCAATTTCTGCCCTGTGCACTTGGTTGTTTTGGGGGGTGGGGCATTGAAGAAGTAAAAAAACAAGCTCAACCAAACAACTGGAGTCCACACCATGCAGAGGCTACCCTAATTGTAATCTTTGATTCGGAGGTTGCTCGGATTAGTTTGGGAATCCAAGCTAACGAAAAGAGCAAGAATTTGATTGTTCCCTCCACTTTTAAAACTCAAGGCGATTTGATAAGGAATTGGAGTGTAACTTTTCTTTCAAAATGGCCAAACGACAAAGGTTTTTCGTTTGACCACTGAACTCTTGTGCTAGACCCCAACATTAGTTCTTCAAGGGATTGTTTAAAGACCAAGTGGTAGATCATGTATCTGCGCATGATGCTTTTTCTGTCACCAACATGACAAGTTCTCACAAGATCCAGAACAAGTCTTTAGCTTTCAGCAAATGTTGAAAGAGCATATTGGACAGGCTATTGAATAGCAGCATAAGCACTTCAGACTGAGCTTATGTCCGTTGTATCAGGCAGAAGCTGAGCTGAGTTATAGTGAATCACGGTGAACAGATTTCCAGTGTGGTTATATCTGTGGCACAGTGGATTCTTCTCCTACTGGGAGTTGATCCCAAGATCTCTTTTACTTTTCGAATGTTCTCAGCTTACACTGTCCTTTTCTAGTTGTGAAATACTGTAGATGCCTGCATAAAATCATTGTGTGGTCAGACTGTATTGAATCTGATCACAATACATTTCAGATGCTTTCAGATAAACCGCAGATTGCGAGACATGGACTGCTGTTATGGTCCACAAGTCTTATTTTGGGTTAATACAAGCTCCTTGTGAGAAGAAACATTTTATTGAAGTGATATAGTAGTACAATAGTGAAGGTGGACAAGAGGTCTAACCAAAAGCATTACCTGGTGAATCATAAAGAACATAAAAACAAGGGCTAATATGTGTCAAAGGTTGCAGGTCTTCATATGTTGTTCCATATTCAAAGTTCTATAGTTTACGATGTCAGGGTCCTAGTGCTAGTAAAAGTAGGAAAGATTGTTTCTTTTATGGAGTTGGTTTGTGAGGATTTGGGAGAAGCATGGGGTGTGTAGCCTAACCTCCGGGTTGGAGCCAAAAGAATTCAATTTGAGATTCTTAAAAGATTTGTGTTCTTGTTCTTGCTATCACATCTCTGTATTCTAACTACATCAAGCTTTTATATCGTTAGTTTTTCATTCCAAGTCTATAATTCTGTGACAGTCTGATCCTTGTGCTTTCCCTGAAGTTTTGGATTTTTATACACTTATGCTCTGCAATAGTTGGCATCCAGAATTTTAGACAAACAGTAATCTAGACTTCCAGCAAACTAGTATTTGAAAATAAAGCCAATGCCAAAATTTTTTCCATCTCAGAAACTTATAATTTTTCTGACACCCTACTCTAAATGTTCAAGCTTCCAAAATCTTATTGCATCACAAATTCACTGGGTATTTGGAGTTTTTACTTTGTTGCATCATTAGGCAGGGCTTGTTTCTGGTTAAATGGCCGAACTTCGACCATATAAGGCCTGTTCATGATGGATAGATTTGTTAAATATTAAGGTTCCACGAATAGTAAGGTTGTGTTTTGCAACAAGGGAAACTTAAAAAAAGGTTGTGTAAACTCCAACCAGAAAGATGTTTTGAACAAAATTTTAAGGGTTCCATACCTCCTTGAAAGGATTATACTTCCACGGCCTTCAGGAACATGATAGATATTGTAATTCATATATAAAAAAAAAAAACCATTTTTATTTGTTTGCTTTTCTGGCATTTAAAACCATCTGCCTACATGATGCTGGATGTATACTAGGCATTAGAGTACCTTACACTGTATTAGATGGATTTATCATCAAATCTTACCCTTGCATACATTATTGGCATATTAGATGGAAACATCAAGTCCTACCCTTTGCATAAACTATTTCCATACTTACAAAGACATTTATTTCTCTCTCGGAAATCCTTATGTACAGGCACACATTACATTATGCTTATGTTATAGAGTGTAGGAAACGGGAGTTCTACTGTAATGCTTTACTCATTACTAGACGCTCGTTGAGGTACGTTTCCTATGTGTGACACTGCACCCTATTCGAGGAATTACTAAAGTATTTTCCAGTGATGATATAATGCATAGCTCACATTCTCTCAACAGTACTCCCTATGCTTTCCCCTTCTCCCCCTTCCTTTTCCTGTATCTTTAGAGATCGAAGAAATTCTCTTTTAGCAGGACCAGATAGACGCTTTCTTACCCTTAATGGAAGATCCTTAAATCTCAATTACCTCATGGTGCTATAATATGAAAATATTTAGACCTGGAACAGCCTTTTATGGGCTGAAAGCCTAAAAATAATGCCTCCACAAACCAACACTTCATTTGTCTCAGATTGGGCCCCAATGGGGAAATGAGCTTGGTCTTTTCCATTTAATTCCTTAGGCTTCTCGGCCTTCTGGTCTGTCTTCTTATGGAACCACAGCATTGGAAATTCATGGGAAAACATGGGCACGATAATTCAACTAATGGCATTACCATCTTATATGATCATGTTGATGAGAAGGAAACCAATAGTTCGATTTGTTGAACGCAGATATGAAAAACAGGATATTGTAGAACCACGAGAAAAAATGGAGGGGTTTTAACTGCACTGGTGGCAAAATTTGCTGCTTGCAGGGAGAAGGAAAGAAGTGGAAGCATAGGGCATGGTCCAGTTGTGTTGCTGTGGAATCATATGAAGAAAATCATATAGGAGTGTTATCGGACTGTTTCTATGATATTCCTAATTTTTAGGAGATTGATTTGGAATACATCGATGGTGATTTGGTGGATTTTCCTTATACAGTTTCTTGAACATATTATCTCACATATTTTTTGTGGTTTAAATGTTTGATTCTCTGAGATATTACATCTTTTCTATGTAGCTAAGAAAGAAACAAATTCCTATAAATTGATTCCTATTGGAATGATGGTCAGAATCTGAGGTTATAATGATAAATTTCTCTGATGTATCATTCAATGTGACTCAAGCTATAAGCATGCCATGACTTCAGGTTGAAGCTTTGGCCGTTCAGTTAACTCAAAGGGAAGGAGAACTAATTCAAGAGAAGGCAGAAGTGAAAAAGCTTGCAAGTTTTCTGAAGCAGGTAAAATGAGTGTGTTTCTTGAGCAAAACTTTAAACTTCTAATGTTTTTTTTTGGTTTTGAGAGTAAGCTGATGCGTTCACGTCTGTAGTTTGACAGACAAAAAGGTTTGTACATTTTGGGAAAATGTTTCTTGATGATTTTAGAGACTTCAGTCCAATTACTGGTAGTACAAAGTTTAAATATAAACTAATGAATTCTGGACCAATTGCTTGTACAGGGTTTAGTGCTTTGTAGGTGAAAACTAAAGCCTATGAATATATTATCAATGTGCTCTGTATTTTTGGATTGGTATGCGTCATGGTTAAATTGATCTGGTCCATTGCGAACTAATTTTAGTGCTTCACTCTGGGCAAGCACTTTATAAGAACATTAAACTTCGTCATGTTGTGCATGTGCTATTTGTGCCTGTATCCATTGTATTCATCCATGATCTCTTTTCATTATAGTCTTCTGCAAGCCTTGAATTAAGATCTTCTGTGAGTTTTTATACCTAGAAGTTGAGCAAGGTTTTCAACTTCCGTCTGATTGGGCCTGTGTGCCTATGTATAGTTGAAATTGACTCGTTTCCACATGTCTGTAATATGTAATCTCTTGGCATGGATATAATGAACTTTAACATCTGGGACTTGGTGACATGCATCAGTTTAGATAGTTGAAACTGTCCAATATTCATCCAGACTTCCTTGGAGGAAATCCTGGATTGATATGTCTCTTTCCTATAGATGTCATGCTTGAAAACTTTCCATTCACTTTTAAATAATCATCTGATCTAGTGAGCTAGGAATATTTTAGTGGCTTCTTTTTGTGGACACCTCTATGATTCATGTCCTTTGGGTAGGCATGATTATCAACGTTTTATACCCTTACCTCATCATCTCATGTCTTTCATGGTACCGTATCATTTGGACTGTCTATCTACATCCATCTCTCGCACTTTCTCCTGGGCTAGGCTAAAAAAGAGATACAAAATAGGAGAAGTTCCCCTTCTTTGACAGATGGTCAGAACTTCATCTGGGTTTGCATCTTAGTGGGTAGTGATCATAAATTGATAAAGAAACCAGGTCACAGGTGCATTAATTAGAAAGGCAGAACTGGCAGCATCATGGGGATTGTGAATTGTTTTGCAACTATAACTTGGTTTTTGAGAAGTTGAATCTATAAAGGGCTTTTATGCGGCTTGTGATTGAATTTATGGTACTATGAGCTAATAATGAGAACCGCTTATTTCCTATGCCTCATTCATACAACTGCCTCTTAACTGTATTTGTTGGTCATTTGCAGCCTTTTACAAAAAACATCCTATGTGGAACATGTTTGCCAAATTATGTGGTATTAGAAAATTAGATTCCTCGGTTGGCAAGAGTTCCAACAAAACCACCCCAATTGAGGGGATAGACTTTTGTTCCTTCCCACCAACACCACCACAAAATTGATGAGCAGCTTCAATGGGAGAATCGGTAGGTCTACAGTCCTTCGTATCTCTATCTCTTCAAGGAGGTCAAGAACATACTTCCTTTAAGAAATAAAATACTAAAAAATGACCATTATTCTTGAAAAATATAGGGGAATCAAATCATGTGCGTTTCAATCAAATTGAACAAGGTCAGTGCTGACAGCAGCATTCTGTGAATCTGTCAGATTGCTCTGACGTGTTCCAACGAGTCTCAAGGCCTTAAGTTCCGATGAATCTTTGATGCCAAGTTAGATTATGAAATTCTAGGGTTTAAGATTAACATAATGATTGTGAGAGAAGAGAAGAGAAAAGAAAAGGAATATTGTGTACATTTTGGTATGTTGCACCCCATTTCTTGGTATTCTCTACCAGATACGTGTTATCTTCTACATCTTGAGGAACACTTCTTTTCCTCTTTGGTGAAGCACTATAAAACAGAGGTGCAAGTGTTAATATGACATCTTAGAAGAGGGGTTGGGTCAAGGATTGAATTCTCATCTTATGTCATCATTGTTTCTTTCTACAACCCAATCTATTCTTGATATTGTGAATAGTTGGTTTTTCTGTGTCCTATTTTGTTGATCATCTCTCTTTCTGTGATTATTCCATATGGCGAGTTAGTACACACACCACCACAACATTCTTTCATTATGTTTTTTCTTTGTCTTCTTTCTTTATATGTTGCTCTTTGAACACGTTTCTGTTTGCAGGCTTCAGAAGATGCTAAGAAACTTGTTGATGAAGAAAGAGCTTTTGCTCGAGCTGAAATCGAGGATGCCAGAGCAGCAGTTCAAAGAGTGGAAGAGGCTCTTCAGGAACATGAACGTGTGTCTCGGGCTTCAGGGAAGCAGGTTTATGTGCTTTATTTGAATTTTTTCTAAGGTCTTTAGATCACCTATACGTTGCCTTTTGATGCGGCTATCATTTTTTGCATTTTTCTTCCAGTTTTTTGTACTTGAGATCTCACTTCATTCCACTTGTCTTTCTTCTTAATGTTCCTTTAAACTCTATTATATAAATGCTGTAACTCTTCATGGTATATTGTACTTCCATTATTGTTTTTTTACAATTCTTTTGACGAATCTATGGCTGTGGTTCATGCATTTTATGTTTTTGTCGAGTTGCCTGAACTGTTCATAATTAGGAGAATGTCTATTGTAACATCATGCTAGATTTAATAAATCTAGAGTGAGCAATTTTGTTTTTATCTGAAAAACAGGTTAGCATGTTTCCTGCGGCACTGTAAGCCAGAAGTTTCAGGTAGAATCATCAGTTGCATGCATCATGAACGTAAAATGCTGCATACTTGAGCATTTTGTTTAGGTTTTGCAACTACTTCAGTGGATATTTTGCAAGAACATATATTATTATTTTTTATGTGCTAATGTGGTAGATGTGTTGTTTGCTTCTATAAGGAAGATAATTGCATAGTCTATCAACTTCCTCTTTCTGGACCTTTTGTTAGGCTCTTGTAGTCCTTTTCCTTCTTTCTACAAATACATTTTTCGAACATCAGGTGGTATTGTATTCCAAACCTATCAAGTTTGTAGCATGTATGTGTATTACTAACTTGTTATCTTTTCATTGAATAAAGGTTTTTATGGTAAATATTTAGGACTTGGAAGAACTAATGAAGGAAGTTCAAGAGGCTCGACGGATCAAAATGCTGCATCAACCTAGCAAGGTACTTCTATCTGCTTTCTCGAACACTAAAGTTAGGAGACCATTGAATATCATACAATGAAGCTAAAGCAGCAGCAGAGTGACAAAGAGAACACAAAAAGAATTCTAATGAGTCCTAAATGTGATAAAAAGCACTATACAAAATCTAACCATTTTCTTATTCAAATATTTTTCATCAGGAAACTGCCGTTGTTTAATTCTTGCGTAGGAAATAACCAAGACTCCTTTCAAGTAATTCCCCTGGGATCATTTTGAGTATAATTAATTTCCTGTCCCAAATCCAAAAATCATGCATTTAGATGCATTAAGTTATTAATAGTCAAAATAGCAAATAAACAGAGCGCTATATTCCACAGATAATAACATCTATCCTCTACATCCCAAAGAATTAAATGTTGAGTTGCAACCATTCAAACCTTATGGGTTACAATCCTTCGACATTATTTAAATCATTAAGTAAGCAAAACTATTCATTAGTCTCTAGTCACAATAAAGCATTGATACTTTAATCTAAATGTTTGCTCAACCACCCAATAAAGAAAAGATTTAGAGTAAAAACATTTAGAACCACCCACTGTGACAAAATAAGTGCAATTAATCTTTGTAAGACTGAAAGATAAAGTAAATAGAAGCTGCTTTAGAAATTGGAAACACTTATGGAACATGTTAGCTTCAATATGACATAGATTTATCGACCCACGTTACGAAAGACCTGTCATATCCACCAAAAATATGCTCTATGAGCAAGGGACAGTATATCAAAGCCTGGAGTTATCAAATCACGATGAAGTAAATTTTGTGAACTAAAGCATCTGGAGAATAATTAACAGATCTTAAAAATGGAGGTAACGATCATCTCCTGAATGGAATTTTTAAAGCTGAAGCATATTGTGCTTATTGCTTTCCTAGCGTTCGTTCGAAGCCAGGATCAAACTTTTCTTTTGAGAAGGACTGTTCCCCTGGTATTAACTGCTATTTTTCTACAATCGGTCCACAGTCCCAACTTATCAAACACAAATTCTTTCTCTGTTAAAACCTAGTTTTTCTTCTCTTTCTCTGTCTTCCCTTCTATTGAATTTATGCAAACTGTTATCCCTGTAGACCGGACCTATATATAGTTACAATAACACTTAGAGCCTTAAAGAAGACCTCAGAACACGTGTGTTTTGGGTGAGTTTGGAAGCCTAGGGGTCCAAATTTGTGGGAAACAAGGAAACTAGGTCTTTGCTACGGCCGAGCACCAATCTCTACACACTACAGCTTAGTTTCGACTGGAACAAGATTTCCAGAAAAGCCCCGAGTATGTCAACACAATGATGTGCATCATTGGATCAGTACACAACAGTACAGATTGTACACAAAGCTAAAATATTAATATTGCAGGATTTCTGCGGTATGCCTGGGAATGTGTTAATACTTATTTCCTCAAGTTTCTTTCTGGCTGTTTACTTGGCGGTTTGTTTCGAGTAATTTTAACGTTAATTTGCAGGTTATGGACATGGAACACGAGCTTCGAGCTTTAAGAATTCAGCTTGCAGAAAAGTCTAAGCGTTCGCTTCTGCTCCAGAAAGAGGTTTATATACCAGTTGTATCTGCTTTATGAGTTAATTTTATATCTCTTGGTGCCAATTCTTGATGCCATCTTTCACTTATTCTTGTTGCAAATGCATGTTTCATACACTTGTGGGTGGTTCTTTCTGTCTTTCCTTATAATTGAAGTGTAAGTGCAAAGGTTACCTTAGTTTTAGGCTTTTAACTTGCTTTGGTCCATTAATAATTTATTATTGTGATGCACTGATTGTTTGCATATTAATGTGTGTGCAATATTTAGAAACTTCTATATATATATATATAATGGCTCTTTCTCTGATTGTTCCTCTTTAGAAGTTTCTAAATATTTTTCAATAGCACTTCTTTTAGCTATAGGATTTGAAATTTGATCTATTAGATCCAAAATCATAGATTGAGATTTTGAAAGACCATTAATATTTAAACCATTCATGTCAAATATAGCTTTATAATAAACTTGTTGAGCTTGACATGAAGAACATTTATTGTGTTTGTCATCACTTTCACTATCAGACTCAGTAGTTGTATTAATTTCAAAATTTTCATAGTCATAAGAAGACGAGGAAGAGTCTTTTGTATCATTAAGCAATATTTTGGACCTTAAGGTCATCTTCTTGGATAAGTTCATTGATCTTTTGCTTTGTTAAGCATTTATTAGCATAATGGCCAGATTTGCCAAATTTGTAACACTTAACTTCTCTATTATTTTTCTTCTTTTGAGAATTTTTTTCTTTTTATAAAAAGAAAAATTTTCCAGATATTTTCTCTTTTTTCTTTTCCTATAAGATTTAATACATTTTTTAGTCTTGTTTAACTTGATTTTAGTGGACGAACTAAGATCAAGATGATAAGCAAATTGATCGCAAAATTCACTACACTCTTTTTTTCCTATTTGGTGTTATTTTTTAAGTTGAGCTTTAAGATTTAAATTATTACATAAAACTAACCCTTCATTTACACTTTCACTAATAAGTTCACCGTTAGTGTATTGATTATAAGGAATTATCATTCCTCAATGCTTATTTCGAAGCTTTATTCTTTCCTTTTCTGCAAACAAAGTAGGAAGGCCAGAAATAAATGTTTTTTTTCCCAAAAGTCGCTATTAGCATCACTTCTTATCATAACCTTAGTTAAATAAGTATCGTTCTATCATCTGAAATGAGTAATGAGGAAGTGTAGGACACATAAAATTCATAAGTAGTTTTTTACCTTTATCAGTATTTTGAATCTTAATCCATATAAAATGTTTAGGGTAAATTTCACTTGCACCCCTAACATATAATTTTATTATACGAACACTTTCTCACATTTTAAAGATTACACTAAGACCTTTTGACATATGAAAGTTGTGATTGTCACAACCCTTTCAACTAACAGACGTTGAAAAGACTAACGGTCAATATTGATCTCATCAAAATAAATTTTTTATAACAGCAAGAATACCCTTTTAAATTAATTTTAAGAGTTCAAATAAAACTATATTTAAAAATCAAATTTACCCAACACCACATTTATATTTACGTTAATTATAATATTGACACCATTTTTTTTATTAATCTAATATATTAAGAATTTAATCATTAACTTAAATAATCTTGAAATTAATAATCTTGCTAATTAATATGTTAATTAGTAATTATGTTCATTAAACAGTAGTCATAATTAAAATTTATAATTCATTAATAAATAAAACAATCTCTAAAACTGCCCCACCTTCACAGTACCACCCACCACCTCTAGTCACAACACGTCCACCTACCCTCCTTGGCTCATAGTAAATCTCTCCCTCAACAATCACCCAACTCTCTTCCTCTTCAATCCAACATGTCCACCCAACATGGGTTGGATTTGTTGATCGCAAATTATTTTGGATCGCATATCATTTTGCTCTTTTTGTTGCAATACTAGATTTTGGAGGTTTTGTTTGTCGGATCCATTGTTGTGATTGGATTCCCCGTTGTGGTTTTGGTAATGGGTATTTATGGTAGTGGGCGAGGGTGGGTGGTGTGGGCAAGTGTTGCGTCGGGTCTTGGTCTCTCAAAGAGAGAGAGAGAGAGAAAGAAAAGAGGGAGAGAGTGATTAGGGACTTTGTGGGTGATGAATTGATGGTTCTGGGCAATTTTTTTTTTTAAAATTAAATATAAGGCAAAATGGTCTTTTTGTTAGCATCGTTAACGATGCCTAGGTATTGGGGTTTCAGTGTAATTTTTTAAATGTGGGGGTGTCTCTGTAATAAAACAAATGTTAGGAGGTGCGTTTGAAATTTACCCAAATGTTTAATTATGGATTGAATCGGTGTATAAACTGCATTAGAAACATACTCTGTTTTGGTCTGTATTTGATCAATTGAAGTAGTGATTATCTTTGTTGAATTTAAAATTTTATTTTGTTGAGATAAAGTTAAACAATTATCTCACCAACCTTTAAGTTGTCAAGTAAAACTTGAGACAATAAAATTAGCAATTTGATGGTCATTATTATTATTAGTTCTACACACAGTTGCACACATTAACATTTTGTGCAAGATTTGATAAATTGATATTCAGAAAAGGCATCAATATTCCATTAATAAGTAATTTTTCCACTATATTCCCATTGGCTTGTGAATAAATTTTTTTCATATAAAATATCCTGAGATGTGGCTCTAGGAGAATATGACCTTGGGGCAGTATTAGTTATTAATTTTAGTTTAAATCTAATTTTATTAATTTCATTAAATTGTTGCATATTTTGCAATAAATTTTGAAATTGTTGAATCTCAAATAATCTAAATTATCTGATTGTTCAGTTTTCGGATTATTTCCAACATGTGATAAAACATTAATCTTATTATTGGTTAAATATCATCAGGTTTAATTTTTAGGCCTATCAGTGTTTCATGTAAAGCATTGATAAATTCATCATCAAAATTTTTAAAATTTTATTTAAATCCTTTAGAATCTGTTGGTGGTTTAAATTTACCTCTTCTAAAACACAAGGTTTTAGAGGAGGAGGAATGATTGGTTTTGGAGGAATTTTTAATTTTAATTAATTGTTTGCAAACAAATATTGGTATAATGATCTTATTAATATCCTCCTCTTTAGATTTAGGAATAATAAAAGTAGATGTTTCCAAAATTATTTTCTCACTATCCTCATTATTAATTGATTGAAGAGAAACTTCTTGGGGGGTGAATTGATTGGAGGCTTTTATGATCCTCAGAATTCCATTTTTTATAAAATTGCTTAAGTGTATTTATATGAGCCTATTTTGGATTTTTGTAAAATGATAAAAACCATTGGATAAAAAGAATTTCTTCAGTCAATTCTATTTGATTATAAAATTGATTTTTATAATATTGTAAATTTTCTTTGTTGAAAGACGTAAAATACTAAGCTCTAAACTTCTTATTTAGGAAGATTGAATTCAAAGGCTATTAGCTTCCTATCTACTTCGAAAGGTTGTGAATTCATAATGGAAATTCCATTTTGGATGTGGTTGGATCGAATTCTGCAGTATCCAAGATCTTGCTCATTGTACTACGTATTATGATGGTAAATTTCATGAGGAACATTTTGTCTAGAAAGCTTAACACCTTCTAATATTAACAGTTCTTTTCCTTTAGACCTGTTTAGAGACCTATCGGAAAAAAGAGTATGAAATATGGGACACCCTATAAGGGTGTTGAGATGAGGTACTTGACCTAGGTTGATCAAAACTCCTACCTAAAGAACATCTAGAAAGTCCTTCAATATTTATTAGAAATTCTATTAGAAGAAAATTGAATTTACACATCCCCTTTGGGGTCTGAGAAATTTGATTTATTTCCTTGTTAATTAGGTTGGGGAGGAATTACTCATTGTAAATTCCATGATTACGGAAAAGTAATATTTTTCCATTTTATAACTATATTTTGAGCAATTCTGTTTTTTTAAATAATTTGTTTCTATTAGAGTAGTAGTGTCTTATAATGAATTCTATAAGCAATATTAACAGGTTTAGTCCCATCCATATAGTTATAACCAAATATTTGGATATTCAAAGTTAAAACCTCCATTATAGATTTGGAATGTAATTAAAATAAACAGGACCAATACTAAGACTAGATTCCATTAGGGATTGTTGAAAATCAAGACATTTAGTATCTCTTAATGCTAAAACAAAACTAGTATTAGTTCCTAATAGGGTTAAAGGTTTTAATGTAACCCATACTAAACCAATATGGAGATATTAATATTTCTCTTTGTGTCGAGTAATTTCCCGTTATAAACAATTGTAAAGTTTCTATTTAATTTTCCAGTAGAATTGTTTGTTCAATTATTTTAATTGATAAACTTGAATTAGGCAACTGGAAATTACTTGACGGAAGGAGAAATATTAATATCTCCATATTGGTTTAGTACAGGTTGCATTAAAACCTTTAACCCTATTAGGGACTAAAACTAGTTTTGTTTTAGCATTAAGAACTGCAAGATATCTTGATTTTCAACAATCCCTAATGGAATTTAGTCTTAGTACTGGTCCTGTTTATTTTAATATATATATATATATATATATATGTATATATCGATTCTTCTTTTGCTCTCTACATGGGTCCCTATTGAAGTTCTCTTGGCAGTGTGCTTAGAATGGTTTAAGGTTCCTTGAGGTTGTATGGGCTTTCACATTCTGTCTGTCTGTAAGGCATAGCATTCAATTTTATAGTGGGTTATCTTCTTGAAGCTGAATAATGTGACTTTTAAAATTTATCCACAAGATTCGGGTTCCAAAACCTAGTTTGGAACCTTGGTCTTCTTAAAAACCCGGGGCGTTTATCAGAATTTCTGGGATTATTATGCTACAAATTAGTACAGACTCTTCTGTTATCAGGTTGATTGGTTGTGGTTACATATGGGTTGTGAGTTGACTTAAAGGGAATAATACCTTGCCTAGTGCAAACCCTGAACTGTTTGAACGAGGATGGGCATTGACTGGCTGATATGGGAAATTACTGCCCATATCTTGGGATGAGAGACATAAATAGCAGAAGTTGAAATAATAGTTGTAAAATTCTTCCTCTTTCGTTGTTTTGGAAGGAGAACTTCCAATGAAAACATCCTGTACCAGATTTGTATTCCTTCCAATGAGATCTTTTTTTTTTCAGTCCTACATAATCAATAGTATTGTGCACCATGCATAGCTCCTTATTGACCATAGTCCATATGTTTTGCATTCATGCAGGGTATTATTGAGTGTAGGACTTTAGCAATGTGTAATAGAGTAATAGATATCCTCATGCATATACTTGTAACTGTTTGAAATGGATATAATTTATATGTTTAGCTATTGAGACAATTGGTTGCATAATTTCATCTAGATGATCATTACCATACCCTGTAATCAACTATTCTTCATGCAGCTACTAAGTTTAAACACCCGAATCTCATGAACTAGCTATTTAAAGTATAAATTTCTACTCATGTGCCATACTACACATCCATTTAATATTGAATGGTATTAGTATTATACTGATAGTTTTAATGCAACGTAACCCAACTTTTGCTCATCGAGAAAGTTGGAAGAAGGTTGACAGATGCTCAACTTCCAAAGATGCATTGAGAAGCATGGGGTTGGGCTGGAATCCCCTCCTGCAGTGTGTCTATTTTGGCTAAATTTCAGATAACACATTAAATTATTTCTCAAGGATATTTATATATTTCTTCCATCCAAAAGTGAACCCCATCAAAACTTAACGTGATTCAAAACCCAAGCACAATGTTGATATTGACTAGTGCATATTGAAATTTTTACTCTTTTTTTTTTCCTTCCAACTGACAAAGCTTATACAGTTTGATCTGAACATCTGGTTCCTAACAACCCATCAAACTATGCCACCATAGTTGGTGTTTGACTTTGCAAAAAAAATTGTAAGATATGAGTGCAGTATGCTTGTTTTGGAACTTTATGATGCATCTGGGTGTCTTTGCTAAACACATTTTCCTTTCCATTTGGCTGATGTCTTTTGATTTTGCGTTTCTGTTCTATTGAAAGCTATATGGTATTTTGCTGAGAGCTTGAGATCTCGGAAATATGCCACTAAATTCTTCTGCTCTGTTTTCCGTGGCTTCTTTTTCAGCTGGCAACAAGCAAGAGGGTTATCGAAAGCATATCACACTTATATGAATTCGATGGTCCTGAGGCTTTGGGTTCATATTTGCGTATCCAACCTTGGTCTGATGGAGCACCGGAACTCTCCGAATGTTCAATTCAATGGTACCGATTAGCACCTGAAGGTGGAAAAAAGGAGCTTATTTCAGGTATGTAGACTATGACCTACCGCTCCACATATCAATAATTTCAATAAAAGGTGATTATATGTTGATCAGCTCATTCTCGTCACCGAAGATACACTGATTTTTCGGCATGTTTGTTTAATGACCTCTCTCAACTTGCATTTGTCAGTAGATACTTTTTTTGGCCATATGTCTCTTGTAGAATTATTGGGATATATGGCTTAATTTGACTTCTGGGGAATGTTGCTACTGTGATATTGATCTTCACTTAGTCTTATTTGGACTATCGTCTAGCTCTTTTGAATTAAAGGAACATAAGGGTTTGGCAGTATGTTCTGCCACCTACATAAAACTATGTCAAACTAGATGTCTCCGAGTCAAACACGAGTCGGGTGAGATTCGTGGTTTACATGGGACATGGAATGGTATCAAAATGAAAAATGCTGAATTAGATACATTTTGGCACTCTTTGAACGACTTGTGATACTATTTAAATGAAATAGAATTATATAAATAAAGTGATAATAATTTTGAAGGTAACTATCACAGTTACCATTAGACCAATGGGCCTTTGGTATAATACTCCTTGTCTTGTGAAGACTTTGTCTTCTTGAGGTCAAGGGTTCAAGTCTCTCCCCCTCCCAATAAAAAAAAAAGATATAAAAAAAAACTATCACATTATACTGTCAAATTTTTCATGCCAATTTTCTCACGCTACTCAAATATTTCAGTCCAATGAAATGTGTAGCAGACAACCTATAGAAAATCCAAGTGCCGTAGCGAATGGCTTGGTAAGGAGTGAATTGTTATGCAAATATGCAATCAGAAGCATTTGGAGTATGGAGTGAATTGTTATGCATAATGACTAAGAGGATTTAGTGGTGGCTTGATGGCCAACCACCCCTGTTGGACCTGAAGGTTGTAGGTTCAAACCTCATCTACCCCTTCCCCATATACAAACTGTTCAAAATAATAATAATAATGACTAAGGATGCCATTGTCAACTTTTTTTATTTAATTTTATTGTGAGGAAATAACTGAAAATTGAAAAGGCAATTTGTGCTTTTGCTTTAAAAAATAAATTAAATAAATTATTCAAGAAAGTTACAGAAGCAATTACACATTATGACAATAAATGGTGACACATGCGAAACAATGTGTCATAACATGGTTGCTTGCTGAAATGAAGATGTTGAGACGTTACAGTGGTAGGAAAATGTACCATACTTTTATTTACCTCCAATGGGCTATTCCCAACGATTTATCTTGGTAATTATCCTGTGCATGTGGGACAAAGGGTACTGCAATATCGAAGAGGATAAGTTGGGTGCAAAGAGGTCTGGATATAATTTTTAGAGAAAGAAAAGTGACATTGATATTGATAAAAGGATAGATCAACTAGTAGGATGGTAGAAGTGGATCATTGTCATGAACAACAAGGCAAAACAAAGAAAGCTTGAGTGAAATAGTGGCGTCATATGCATCGGTGAGCAATGAATGTACTAATTAGGAGCGATATGAGTCTTTAATGTCTTGATTCAGTTCAATTCTTCTACCTTGTTGGGACTTACAGATATAGCTTTGTTTCATCCATTTTGGTCATTGGATTTGGAATAGGGGAATTAGAGCTAATTTTTGCTACGAATAATTAAATAATTGGAGTTCAGTAGTTTGCTATGTTTATCTCCAAATCGAACCAGATATGGTGATTTTGTCACCATATGTTGGCGAGAAAGTCGAGGACAACTATTTCCTGGGGTTAGACTTGTCTCCCTTGAATAATTGTGATGCAAACGGTGGGCTGTCAGTGGTTTTTTCCAGTCCGTCCTTGAAATTTCTAAAGTGGACCAGAGCTTAATCATTCTCCTTTGTCCATGTATAAAGACCACTTTATTGGTTCATTGGTTGTAATCTCAGTTGATGTCCCTGTCATTCTTGTGTTGCTTGAATCTAGATATTCTGCAGTAAATATTGCTTTATTTTCTTTATACACCTCTTATTTAAGTCATCTCACTCTAAGAGACTAAGAGATTTGTTCTTTCTTCCCAATGCAAACTAGATCGTTTTAACTTCTGTTTATGCTTTTGGCAGAATATTAACCTCAAATTATCTGGAATTGCAGACAATAGCTACCTTCATTCTAGATCTCCTGAATAGGAGAGTGCTTTGGAAGGTTGTAGAATGGGTCTCTGATTACAATAATTTCTACCATGTGAATAAATCGTGGTGAATTGATGCCAATAACTACTTTCTTTCTAGGGCTCCTGGATAGGGTAAAAGAGAGTGCTTTTGGAAGGTTGTAGAAGGGTTTCTAGTTATGGTAGCCTTCTAAACCACTATTTACCCTGAAATTTTGAGCTACTAGAGAGGGTGTAACATTAGTATTTACTTAAAAAATGCAATTTTTTGGGGAGTAAGGGATGTGATTCTTTTTTGCAGAACATGGCTACTTATGAAAACATATATGCTTCGCTTAGTTGTGAACCCTAATCTGAAGTCCAAGTTCTTTTCGTAAATGTGTAGTTGGGTTTTAAAGAATTAAAACAAATCTAAGTTCTACACCAATCATATAATCTGGATATGCAGTGGCTTCAAAACACTAAAGTTTTTCTTCTTTCTTATTTTCTCTCATGTTTCCATTCGCTACAATTCGAAGTACATTTTCTGCACGAGTTTGTTGTCAAGAAATTGAAGGCTGATGCCTAAGTGGCAAAATTACCCTCTCCACCGCTGAAGTATGAATGTCAACTAGCTATACCCTTGATATTTCAGGATCTGGAGTTCTCTTGGGTATAGTTAATGATATTGATGTTTTTTTACACCATGTCAAGATTACACTTTTGCTACTTACCGCGCTCCCTGCTACTAATCTCTGAAGCAATACCGCTCTTCCTACCCATATCCGACAAGCCTTACCTCCACCATCTCTAAACATCAATCCCCTGCTTTTAGGTTTTACAAGCACTAGTCTTGATATTTTCCAAAGTCTTTCTCATTAGCTAAAAAAAGTGTTTATGCAAGTAAAGAACTACATGCAAAGTCGAGATTTGAAGGTAGGAAGATCAAATTTTGTCCTATTTGATGGTCCTTTAATGTTCCTCTCCTGAGTATCATTATAAATTTTGAACTCCATTTAATTTGTAGTTCATATAAAAAATTATTTGTATGTTATTTTGGCTTCTGATTTTGTGAACAGGTTTGTGATTGATTCCTGCGCTCTGAGTATTTATATTCGATAATTATGTACAGAAAAGGAGAGAGTTAGGAGGGGCGACTCAGTTTGTATGGTGCTCTAAATTGGTTAGGAAGAAGTAAAAGAAAAAGTTTTGGTAGAGATGCATATGTGGTGCATTGTTTTAGGTGATGTTTGTGATGCTTAGAGAAAAAAGAAGGTTTGTGATTGATTCGTAGCTGGCAGAAGGCAATCACTTAGAGAGAGAGAGAGAGAGAGAGAGAGAGAGAGAGAGAGGAACTGGTGGTTGTGTTTTTCTAATCTATAAATAGAGAGCTGGTAGCATGTGTGTCAACTGTGGTTGCTTGATTGCATTGTCATGATAGAGAAACTAGCAATGTAAACAAGTTTAGGTTTACAGATTGTACGGGTCCCTCTTTATATGATAACTCAATTGAGATCAATTTGCGTAGAAAATCTAGAATTTCCAAAACCATGGGTATGTTTGGTTTGTGTTTAGAAAACAGTTTTTTGTTCTCAAAACTCTAAAAATAAGGAAAACATGTTTGGTTAGATTTTTTCAATCTCTAATTTTCAGAAAAAGTGGAAATTGAGATAGATTTTTAGAGAACATGTTGGGGGTGTTTTGGGGAAATTTGGGAACAAATTTTCAAGAACAAAGAAAACACGGGAAACAAGCCCAATTAATGAAATCACACCATCGAATCCCATTAACTACAAAATAGGAGCACCGACGATTAACTCCAGTTGCCTTCTCCTTCTCTGCCGATGTTCGACGACAACGTATGAGCACCAACGAAGGCTAAAGGTCGACAACGAACAGCTGTAGTCTTCTCTCTCTCACGCAATCCATCTCCTCTCTCTCACGCTATCCATCTCCTCTCTTTCTCTTTTTTGCAGCAAATTTGAACAGATTTGTATATATACACAAATCTGTGTATATATACAGATCTGTGTTCAAATTTGTATATACACACAGATCTGTGTGTATATATATATGTGTGTGTGTGTGTGTGTGTATTATGTTATGTATATGTATATGAGTGTGTGGGTGTGCAATGGTTGTATGTGTGGTAGGTGTTTGAACAGATCTGTATGTTGTAGGTGTTTGTTGGCTCTGTGTGGGTGGTTGTTCTTATTATGTGAGAAGATAATGTGGAGAGAGAGAGATAGAAGACTCTAGAAGGTGGAGAGAGAAGGTACAAAAGTGTAATATTATTTTTTTTGGTCAAAAGTAATAAGTTTAAAAATAGTTTTTTGGATTTTTATCCAAACAGATTTTACAATTTTTTGTTCTTTAAAACTATTTTCAAAAATATATAACCAAACAAGTTTTACAATCTAAAAATTTTCAAAAACACTTTCTTAAATTTTTTCTCAAAAACTATTTTCAGATACTGTTTTTTGAGATGCAAACCAAACAGGCCCCATATTTCTCTGATAGAATTAAGAAGGTTTTTTTTTTATAAATGTAAAGGGATAGTACTGAATGCGGCTAGTTAGCAATGTGTAACCGCACTTTAAGTATCATGTATTTCCCTAGGACATATATGCATTCATTTTCTTTACAACAGGCTAACAAATAGGTTTTTTTTTTGTCAATAGTATGCCTTATGTGTACGATCTATTGGATCTTTGGTTTAGGGCACCGAGTCAAGAATGAATCATAATTCAGGGAATTTTACATAATTTTTAAAATAAGATTACTGTAGTTCTCACTTTTGGTCATTTATGGTTACCACCATTTAGTGTAATCGTTGGTGTATGTCGTGGTAAAATTCTCAGAGTGGCAATCACAAGGATATCAGTTCAAACTCGAGAGAAACTGTTATATAAATTAATGTTATGAATATTATGTTATTTTAATTGAGGGTATTGTTATAATCTTTAGTTTATTATGAGTTAATATAAATATGGGTGATGAGAAGAGAGGTAGGGTAATTCCTCAACCTTATTTTCTAATATCTTTTTCTAGTCTCTCTAATTTTGTCTCTTCTGCTCTCTAAACTCTAGATCTTTAGATTTAAATTTGGTATCAGAACAATCAAATGAAAGTTCGAAGTCACATGAATATTCAGGAAGGTGTTGAGAGGTTGCTATGTTGTTGACGACATCGCTAGAATGATGACGTCATCATTGGAAGTGACCAAATCCGACATGATTTGATGGTTTGAGTTGGTTTTGCTGCGTAAGTATGATGGTGATTTTTTTGGGCTTGTTTGAAGTCATGTGAGGTGTTTTTTTTCGAATTTTGAATGATTTTTGGATTTTTTGGAGCATATTTTACGATCTGCGATTTGACTAAGTTTTAGACTATTCCAACGACTCTAAAGGAACCAGTGGGTGCCGGCTAAGTCCACAACTCCGTTAGGTGCTTTGGTGGAGTTCCAAGCACAACCCACTGATTTTCTGGGCATTTAATGGTTTCAACAGTGGTTTTCTCAAGCTCCAGCGGTGGTTTTTTCGTCAACAGGGGTATCGTCTTGCTCCAGTAGTGTTGGGTTGCTCCAACAGTGATATTTCCTTACTCCAGCAGTTGTGATTTGGCCTCAATAGTGATTCTCCAGCCTTCACTTTGCTGCGGTAGCGACTATTTTGTGTCCTATAGGTTTGAGCTTTGTGTTTTTGATACTTGTGGCCTTTGTGAAGGTCCCTTTTGGAGTGTAGGCTATTGGGTTTTGTTTTTTGCATTTCTAGTTACTAGTTTGGCTCCCTTTTGTGTTGGGATTATCCCTTTTGAGCTTTGTGTTTTTGATACTTGTGGCCGTAGTGAAGCTACTAGTGAGTCGTTTAAGGATTCTTGGATGCAACTTTTCTCTATAGGGGCAATTATTTGATCTGGTTTGGATCATGTCTGTTATCAACGCAAGTAAATGAGCTAAATGGATACCAAACAGGAGGAAATAAGAAACCCAAATTTGAACTTGGTCTTAGCCCGTGGATCCCTCCGAGAATTCGTTAGTCATGACATGGTTACTCAACTCGATGGAGCATCACATTAGCTGTAATTTTTGTTTTTAAGATAGCCTATGAGATTTGGTCAGTGGTGGCTCAGACATATTTATTGGTTGGGAACGATGCCCATATTTATGAGCTCAGGAAGAAGATTCATGAAAACAAATAGAAGGATATGACTCGGGCATAATACTATGCATGATTGAATAGTCTATGACAGGTGTTGGATTATTACTAGGATCTTCAAGCAGATTGTGATTGAAACAATGCTAAGTTTAAAAGATTGATAGAAAAAGAACGAGTACATGATTTTATTGTAGGCCTTAATATGGAGTATGATCAAATCCATGTAAAGGTTCTGGGTAGAGATCCCTTTCCTTCATTGAGACAAGCTTATGCTTATATGCAGCGGGGGGAGAGCAGGAAGAGTGTCATGCTTCATACTTCTTCTCATGATTGGTCTGCTTTAGCAACTATTCCATCGAGAGAAAATAGATCATTTCAACCTCGTGGTGATGGTAAAAATGGGAGCATGAAAAGTGATATGTTAAAATATAACTATTATGGAAAAATAAGACACATTAAAGACTATTGTTGGAAGATACATAATTATCCTTCTAGGGGACGTGGTGGTAATAGGGTTGGTCATGTGTGCTCTCATGCCCATATGACCGAGATTGTTAATCCCTACCCTCCATGGTCCATCTCTATCTACTGCTACTGATAGTGTGAGCTTCACTACGGAGGAGATGTAGATGGCTTGATACTTTTGCATCTACTTCCACTTCTGTTGCTCCCAATTTTTCTCACACATGTATACAAACTTGTGCTTTTATGACATCTTGTTCTTTTAATCTTTGGATTATGGATTTCGAAACCACAGACTATATGTGATAGGTTCCTCAAGTATTTTCTTCTCTTATTCCGCATGTTGTAGATTTGCAGTAAAGATAAAGTGAGGGTAGCAGATGACTCATTGTCATCTGTATCAAATGTTTCTTTTATTGTTCTCCTTTTATGTCTTTGTCTTCAGTTCTTCATGTACCTAATTTTTCTTCTTACTCTCAGTCAATAGCATTGCAAAGTCTCTAAATTGCTTTGTAACATTCTTTTGATTTCATTATATTTTTCAGGAATTGGAAATAGGGAGAATGATTAGTAGTGGTGGAGCTTATAGTAGTTTATTTTTGTTGAAAAATCAACCTTGTCAGGAATTTCTAGTTCTGTGGCACTCCAACAGTTATATTAATGACATTTGTTGAAGTATAAATATTGAAGTTATACTCTCTCAAATAATTTAAATACTTAAAATAGATTGTTGTTTAACATAGTATTAGAGCAGGAAGTTCTGTGTTCGAATCTCGTCGTCACCCCAATTATTAAAAGATTTTCATGTGCTAGGCCCAAAATCTAGCTTGCACTTGAAAGGTGTGTTGAAGTATAAATACTTAAGTTACAATTTCTCCAATAGCTTAAGGTTTTAGAGTAGATGGTTGTTTAACAACATCGAAGACTTGGTCATCCATTAGTAGGAGTATTAGAGATTTTTTTTTTCAATTTTGATAAAACAATGTAATAAAGATAATTTTTTTGTGATGCTTGTAAATTTGCCAAGTATACAAGAATTTTTTATCCTAGTAATAATAATAGAAGTATTGCCCCGTTTATGATTGTTCATTCTAATGTTTGGGGACCATCTCATATTGTTTCTCTTGTTGGATATCAATGGTTTGTTACTTTCATTGCCTACTACACTTGGTTACTTTGATTTATTTATTGTATAGCAAGGATGAAGTGTTTACTTGTTTTAAGAATTTGTAAAAATTGGTAAATACTCAATTTGATGTCAAAATTAAGGTTCTCAAGACTGATAATGGGACTGAGTACTTTACTGGAGAATACCAGACTTATCTTACGGAACTTGAGTAGAATGGTGTTAGTAGAGAGGAAGAATTGACATGTGCTTGAAGTGACACGTTCCTTGATGTTCACCATGGATGTCCCTTCTACCTTTTTAGGGAGATGGAGTGTTGATTGCTGCATATCTCATTAATTGGATGTCTTCGAGAGTTTTTGATTTTGTTACTCCTATAGGGTTGCTTCAAGGGTCAGTTTTTCTTCACTTTATTCCTCTTAAGGTGTTTGGTTATGTGTTTTGTACATTATTATTGAAAGAACAAGGGAAAGTTGGATTAAAAGGTGTTGCGATGCGTCTTTATTGACTACTCTGCTACCTAAAGGGGTATAGGTGTTATTATCCTCAGTTCTAGACATTCCATAAGACAAAGTCATATTTCACTAATCGTTTACCATCTCTTCAGGGGGAACAGTATATTGAAGAAGAGATGCTAGAGATGAATTCCTTCTCTTACCCTCTAATCAGGACTTGGGTCAGGAAGAAAAATCTAGTCAAGGAGACTTAGGGAGAAACACCGGTTCAAGAGTAGACTGCTTGCGGAAGATTTAGATGGAGGATTTGCGATGCTATTGATAGAGATCGAAAAGGGATTGGATGAGCTTTAATTAAAGAATTTAATTTTATTATTTATTTTAGTATTATTTTATTAGTTAAAGAATATTTGTTTGACTAGGAGTATTAATTAGAGTTTGACTAGGAAATTATTAGAAAGTTTTAGTAGGATAGGGATTTGAGAGTTTGATTATGAAACTCTTTTAGTATTTTAGTAGGAAAGTAGTTTTTATTTTAGTAGGGGACTTTGCATATAAATAATGGTGTAATCCCAACTATTTTATTTATAGTGATTATGAATAAGAATTGAGTATTTTCTGCGGAGATTTATGTGTTTATTCACCGATTTCTTGCGAGGATGAGGTAATACCTTTCCACCTCTCTTATTTCTTCTTCTCTTTCTATTCTGTGATTTCTAAACCTTCTCGATTTACATCAATTGGTATCAATTGATAGAGATCGAAAAGGGATTGGATGAGCTTTAATTAAAAATTTGAATTTTATTATTTATTTAGTATTATTTTATTAGTTAAGGAATATTTGTTTGACTAGGATTATTAATTAGAGTTTGACTAGAAAATTATTATAGATTTTAGTTGGATAGGGATTTGAGAGTTTGATCATGAAATTCTTTTAGTATTTTAGTAGAAAAGTAGTTTTTATTTTAGTAGGGGACTTTGCCTATAAATAATGGTGTAATTCCAACTATTTTATTTAGAGTGATTATGAATAAGAATTGAGTATTCTCTGTGGATATTTATGTGTTTCTTCACCGATTTCTTGCGAGGATGAGGTAAATCCTTCCACCCCTCTTATTTTCTTCTTCTCTTTCTATTCTCTGATTTCTAGACCTACTTGATGTACATCAATTGGTATCAGAGCCTAATTTCGATTCGCACAAAAAAAAAATGTTCACTGTTCATGCATGCACTGTTCATGCGTACACTGTTCATCGAAAATATTGTTCATAAAATTTTTTTTTTTCTAAATTCTACTCCATTGAAGATGGTTTTCAACGCCGAATTAAATACTAAAGTGGAGGCTTTATCTCAAGCACAAATTAATTTGCAAAAAGCTATGAATGAGAGGATGGATTTACTAGAGGCGTCCATAATATCACTAAAGGAGGTCATGAAAGCTTATCTCTTAGATAAAAAGGGCAAAGGAGTTGAGAAAAACGTCGATAATAGTCCATCTTCAGTCATCAATCCTCCACAGGTACTTATACAAGCCCTTCCACCACGAGCTCCAGTTCAATTGAATGATGAACTGAAATTAGATACCGTTGATGAGACTAAAATTTCTCCTCATCATACATCAATTGCTTTTGATAAGTTGATCTCAAAGGATCTTCTTACAGAAGAAGTTAAAGGAGTTTTAAAAGGTGCCACTATAGATGGAGTTGTTATTTTGTCTCCATTGGATTACATGCTTCCTTCACCTATAATGGTGTATGTGGATAAGACTGTGATGAATACAATGCACGAAGGGATTATTTTTTACTATGGAGTTCTACAATGCTATTTTCTTGGAACACAAGCTTCTTCAAATTTTTTGGAGTACTTGTGGCCTTCCAACTCTTCGGAGAAGAGTTTTTTTCAGCAGAGGAGAATTGATAGAGATCGAAAAAGGATTGGATGAGTTTTAATTGAAGAATTGAATTTTATTATTTATTTTAGTATTATTTTATTAGTTAAGGAATATTTGTTTGACTAGGAGTATTAATCAGAATTTGACTAGGAAATTATTATAGAGTTTTAGTAGGATAGGGATTTGAGAGTTTGATCATGAAACTCTTTTAGTATTTTAGTAGAAAAATATTTATTTTAGCAGGGGACTTTGCCTATAAATAATGGTGTAATCTCAACTATTTTATTTAGAGTGATTATGAATAAGAATTGAGTATTCTCTGCTGAGATTTATGTGTTTCTTCACCGATTCCTTGCAAGGATGAGTTAAACCCCTTCCACCCCTCTTATTTTCTTCTTCTCTTTCTATTCTCTGATTTCTAGACCTACCCGATTTACATCAGCTATACTCAACAATAGTCTAAGCATATCACCACTCATGAGCCACCAAATCCTTCATCATCCCCAGACTCAGTTCTTGAGATCTCTTCCCAGGTAATTAGCCTCCTTATAGTAATCTTATTGATGATAGTTCTTTACCTATTGTTACTCGAAAAGGAGTTTGGACTTGTACACGACATCTTATTTCAAAATTTGTTTCTTATGACTCTTTGTCTTTCTCTTATTATGCTTTTGCTTCGTCTTTGTCTTCTATTTTCCTGCCTTAGAATTTGAATGAAACGCTGGCATAATTCAAGTAGAAAACAACCATGGTAGAAGAAATGAGAGCTCTAGGGAAGAATGAAACCTGGGAGCTTATCTCTAGTGTTAACTGCGAAGCATAATATAGTTGGTACAGTGGATAGATATGAAGGAAGGTTGGTAGCTAAGGGGTTTATTTAGGCATATGGTATTGGCATTGACTATTAGGAGACATTTGCTCCCGTGGTGAAGATGAATTTTATTCGTATCATCCTCTCTTGTGTTGCCAATTTAGGATGAGATTTATAACTAGATGTGAAAAATGTATTCTTTCATGGGGACTTAGAGGAGAAAGTGCACATGAATATTCCATCGGAGTTTTCTTCTCCAAATACAGAGGAAAAAGTATGTAAGTTGAAGAAATTATTTTATGGATTCAAGCAGCCTTCTAAAGCTTGGTTTGAGAGATTTCATAATACATTGGTCAAGTTTGGGTTCAAGCAGAGTCATATAGATCACACCTATATTCATCAAACAAGGGAGTGGTAAGATCTCAATTCTTTTAGTATATGTTAACGACATAATACTTAGAGGTGATGATGTGGAGGAAGTGTCCAAACTTAAAGTCCACTTTGCTAAAGAGTTTGAGATCAAGGATTTGGGGCGATTATGATATTTTCTAGGGATTGAAGTGACCAAGTTAAATAAAGACATCTTCATCTCATAGAGGAAATATATCCTAGATCTCCTGAAAGAAACTAATATGCTAGATTGTAGACCTGTTGACTCACGTATTGAGACAAACCACAAACTGAGAAGTGATGAAATCGATTAACTTGACAAAGAAAGATATCAAAGGCTTGTTGGGAGACTTATATACCTTTCTCACACTCGCCTAGACATAACATATGCAGTGAGTGTTAACCAAATTATGCATGTTTCTCAGGCTCCTCATCAAGAGGTAGCTCATCGTATACTAAGGTATCTCCTAACAAAGAAATATTGTTCTCAGGTCATCTAAGAATAGAAGTTTTCACAGATACAGATTGGGCAGGCTCAATTGAGGATAAGAGGTCCACAACATGTTATTGTACCTTTGTAAGAGGAAATTTAGTTACTTGACTGAGTAAGAAACAAGCAGTAGTGGGTATGTTTCATGGTATTTGTGAGCTTATGTGGCTGAAAACCTCAATGAAAGACTTGGTGCTTGTGTTGCCATAAATATTTTTCACTACCCGGTTCAACACGACTGAACCAACCATATTAAGATTGACAGATACTTCATTAAATATAAGCTAAATGATGGGCTAATTTGTATTCCATTTTTGGCGTCGAAGGAACAACTAGCTGATATGTTTACTGAGAGACTTAGTATTAGAATTTATCATTTAGATTTATTCAAGTTGGGCATGAGAGATATCTATGCTCCAACTTGAGGGAGAGTGTAGGTTGTTAGGTTATTTTAATTGAGATTATTGTTATAATCTTCACTTTATTATGAGTTAATATAAATTCCGGTAACATTTATGGGATAAAAGGTGGGAAATCAACCAGTGCCAAACTCCAAAACAGACTTGAGTAACATCATTATCTTCATTCTGATATTTTGAGTTATTAGAGGAGAGTTGGAAAGTGTTGCACCACCAACTATTCTAAAAGCTTATTAGAGCGGGTGTAACATAATTATATTATATCTTTCAACATGCCTCTCATGTGCGGGCTAGATTTTGGGCCCAGCACATGCAATCTCATAATTATCACCGTTACGGTGACATTTGAGCACAAGACTTCCTGTCTATAACCATGTTCAATCATCAATTTTTCTAAAAGCTTAAGTTGTAAGAGATGGTGTAACATAAACATTCTAATTTTGATATAAGTCGTTCTTTTATTTTATATGCCTTGATGTTAATGAACTCATTTATGTCAGGGGCTACCAAGGCAGTTTATGCTCCAGAACCATTTGATGTTGGTCGAAGTTTACAAGCTGATATAATTTCAGATGGTCAGAGAATAACATTAACAACTACTGGTCCCATTGATCCAGGTTTGGCCATGATCCTTGGTTTTAACATGGCTTATACGATTTTAGTGTTATTCTTTTACTTCCGATTTTGAAAATCCAATGTTGAATTATCAATGTTTTAATATGTTACAATTGAAACAAACTGAACTTACTGACTGATGAAGTTATCCTAAACAGCTGCAGGACTGGGAAACTATGTTGAAGCATTGGTGCGAAGGCATGACATTGAATTTAATGTATGTTTTTCTAATCACTTTAAAAAGTGTATTCTTGAATGGAAACATATTAAGCATCGTCCTTGTCATGAAGTCAAAATTCCTTTTTTAACTTGGTAAGTTTGTTGATGTAACTGATGTGCTCATTATTTTTGGCTTTTAGTGATGAGTGAGTGAAACTATAATTGTGAAGGCATGAAACTGAAGTGAACATATGTTGTCCTATTGATTTCAGTAAGTCTTTTATTTAGCACCAGCACCAGTGTTGTTAATTGAAATGAGATAGTAGAATAGAGGGAAGAAAAGAGGGACAAGAAAGAGAAGAACATGAGATGGAGAAGCATTCTAATTCTACATACAATATCTTAATGCCAGTAATTTAATTCGAATTGCAACAAGCCTGGTATTCATTAGGCTTCTTCTTAAGGTCAAAGTATTGGAACAAAAATAACACAAAAGTCGAAATAGCCAAATCCTGAAATTAAAGAAATTACATGATTCAATTCTAACAATAAGCCTCATAATATTAGTCGATGTCTTGTGACTTTGACTCACATAGGTGTAAAACCCCTTTTCGCTTTCTTCATGATGATATTGCTGATCTAACATAGAAAATACTTATAATGTCATCTTGAAGTAGGTCTCCAAGTTGGTATAGGTGCTGCTGAGAACGTGGTGGAAGTACGAGTAAGAGTGCTGAAGAAAGGATGACTCCCCTTGTGGAAATGCCTGCATGCACTATGGGAGGCTCGCCGCACTTTGAGAGGATAACTAATTATCATAGCCAATGGTATATTAATCAAATAAGCATTAGGTCCAAGCCCAGGCATCATGAAATAGTGTTCAATTGCATTAGAGTGCAATTTCTTAAAGGAATTATTTGCATAGGCTTAGGACAAACATGCACCATCACACTGCTACTTTTATTATATCATTATTTTCTACGATGATCATCAACAAGTTTAAATATACATTACTGAAAAAGTAATTTTTTGCCTACTATTAACATAAAGGTCACAGATGTGCTGAGCAAAATATTTGGTAGACTGGGAAAAGAAAATACAGGTGACGAATGGATAAGATCAATGGGCTGCTGAGGGAAAAATCCATGTACTGTCATAAAAGGGCTTTGACCAACAGAAAGATTGATTGAATTGTAGTCAGCCAATTCCTCAGTAGGCAAGAACAAGTCCCAACTGCCCTCTTTATCACCTACAGTACATTGAATTAAGTAACTTGAACTTCCGTTAACAACCTTTGTTTCACAGAGAGTCTAGTCATGAAAGTAGAAGAACATTTCAAGTTTGTAAAAAAACTTCTGAAGTGTTCTCCAAAAGTTACGAACAAACTTAACATCCCAATCAGACATCATAGAAGCAGGGAAGACATAGAAGCTGGGAAACCATGAATTAATGCTAAGATAAATATGGGTCATCCAAGGATACCTATCCACTTCAATTAATGTGGGATCATGGCTCCTAGTTGTCTTAGGAGTAGCAAGGTAATGCTAAGATAAATTTTCTGAAATGGAATCATGATCCCTTTTTAATAAGTTTCTCAGTTACAATCTGCACAAGTTGATTTAATGGTTAAATAAGGGGTGAGACATAAATTTGCAAGACTTGTGTAAGAATGCCCGTGGCCGCGTAAAACCTGCATTTAACTGATGTGTGTGGTTAGTGATTGATTGTGTGCATTTGATGTTTGCATCGCAGCCATGAATTCGGAAGGTGCGTGGTTGGAACGATTCTCTGTTACCATAATAAAAATTTGTTAGTTACTTTGGAAAACATTTTTTGGGAGCTTTTTGGTGCAAACTTGAATTTTTTTCTCGTCTTTTTGTCTGTACATTAATGGTCAAAGTCAAACTAAGTTGTTAATGGTAGATTGGGTGACTTAGATGTCTTGTGATGATAAGTTGGGCAACTGTAATTTGTTAATAATGCCCATTATAGAGTTTCCTCAGAAACATTTGGTCAATTTGTCTATAAGATAATAACCCTTTTTGAGATAGTACATGGTTTTTCCCCAATCTGCTGTCACCTGAATTTCTTCAATTCTTGAACTCATGCTAATATCAGGAGAAAAAGTTGCTTTTGGCGATAAAGATTGTAACTGGATGTTGACGGTCACTATAGGAATCAAGAATTTATAAAGAGTACCCTTGTATGGTATATGTTTGTCCTGAACATTATTCAAGAATTCCCATTGGAAATCTGATGCTAGAGTTGGTGGATCTTATTACATTATCCACGGGGTTACACCCAATGCTTATTTGCTTGACTTGCATTGGATACGAGCAGTGTTTAGAAAAGCTCGTCTAGGCGAGAAGCGAGGTCTTCTCGCCTTGAACACCCTAGGCAAAGCGAATGTGACTGAAGCGAGAAAAAACGAGAAAAGCAAGCGTCTTGAGATTAAGCGAAAGACAAAAAAGCAAGCGCCTTAGTTATGCGAGGCGAGCTTGTGTTTTATTTTTATTGTGGACCGTTAGATTATTTTATTTTTATTGTGGACCATTGGATTTGGGCAATTGGAAAAAAAATTATAAGATGCCCATACACCCAATTACCCCCTTATCCCATAAAAATAAAATCCAACTCTAATTTTGCTCAGATCAGATTAGACGATCGGCTGCTGCTCATTCCTCTCCAATCGGCTGCTGCTCATTCCTCTCCAATCGGTTGCTGCTCCTTCCTATCCAATCGGCTGCTGCTGCTCGTCTGTTGCTCATCTGCCTGCTGATCCTTCCTCTCCGATCGACTGCTGTTGCTTGTCGCTGGTGACAGGTTTGTCTTCTTCTTCTCTGGTTCTCTTTTTTTTTCTCTTTTGATTCTCTTCTTCTTTTCTGCTTCTGCTTCTGCTTCTTCTCTTCTGGTTTTCTTTTTCTTTTTCTTCTCTGCTTCTTCTTCTTCTTCTCTGGTTCTCCTCTTTTTCTTTTCTCTTCTGCTCTTCTGGTTCTCAGATGGTCTGCTGTTGCTATTTTTTTTATTGCTTCTGTTGATGTCTAATAGTGCTGTAATTTTTTTTTTCTGCTTCTGATTCTGGTTCTTCTTCTCTTCTGTTTTCTGTTTCTGCTGTTCTGTTTTCTGTTTCTGCTGCTTCTGTTTTTTGTTTTCTGTTTATGCTTCTGTTTTTTGTTTTCTGCTTCTCTCTTCTGTAATTTTTTTTGTACTTCTGATTCTGTTTTTTGTTTTTGCTTCTTCTCTCTTCTATTTTTTGTTTTCTGTTTCATCTCTCTTATGTTTGTTTCTGCTACTTCTGGTTCTGATAGTGCTATTTTTTTCGTGCTTCTTTAATGTTTGTATGTTGCTGCTTCTATAATGTTTGTATTTTGCTACTTCTGTTGTGTTTGATTTTAAATGTTTAAGCTATGACTGTTATTAAGATTTGAGATATTATTAGTGTTTTTTTTTAATTTAAATATTTTTAATTTTACTTGCATTTAAATATTTAGTATATATAAAATTAGAACTTATATGTTTAGAAGTAATTAAACTAAAATATATATATTTTTTAACTGTTCGTTTTGCTTCGGTAAAGTGTTTCGCTTCGCTTCTTGCCTCTCGACTCTCAACTAGGCGTTAGGAGCCTTGGTCACTTCGGTTCGCTTTTGGCCTTAAATAACACTAGATACGAGTATACTCTTGTTTTCAATATGGATGAGTTGTTTCTTTATTGAGCACATTCATGGCTCCCATGAAGTGTTCCTACAAAACAAGGGGATGGGAGTTGTTTCCTCTCAACACCACTACCAAACTTGAGAATGAGATTGTTGGTTCATTACATGGTGGGTTATAAAAATGTTTTGTCAAATAGAATGATCGTTCAACCTCCGAATATGTTGGGATTATAGAAAAGTTTTGGTCACCTTGATATATATCTTTTGGACCAATTCTATCCCCATAATTCTCTAGAGTGGAGTCTTGTTGAACCAGGGAAAATTGATGATGATCAGGGGAAATATTGGATAAAGATTTGTGTCCGTGTGAGATGAAGGAACAAGATTTAAAATAGATCCTATTTGGGATTGGTTTTGGATTAAATTTATAATTCTTTAATTTTGGGTTTTCATACACTTGAGCTTAGTTTTAATTTGCTTTCCATATTTGGACCTTACTGGGAGAAGCCTATAGATATTAGGCTTTTTTTAATTGGGAAACATTGACTGAACTCGAAATATAGAATTGATTTGGATCTAGTGTCTCAACTCTTAGGTGTGTTTGTCTGTTCTTTTTCTTCTTCTTCTTCTTCCATTTTGTACTCTCTCTCACTCTCTCTTTGCACTAAACAAGTTGCTAAAGCAGGAATAGCTCCAAATAGTGACTTCATGCAATCCATAAGAATGTGTTAGATAAATTGTCATATGATTTCTGCTTTCCGTTTAGTTACTCAGCATCTGGCAAAAGTCGGTGGCTAGTTCAACCATAAAGGGACGCATAGGCTCCAGTCTATCACAACTACCTCTTTGTAATGGGTTTTTTTTGCTCACAACAGTTGCTAGATGCAGAAAATACAGAAAGATTCTAACAACCAGATGTTGCTATAGATGTGATAATTCATTTTGGATCACGATAGAATTTATGTTGTTTTATATTCGTAGTTTCAAACCATCCAACATATCTATTGTATGAAGCACTTTCTTCATGACTATTTGAGGTGTGCCCTCCTCCAATTCCTCCCCCTCATCCTCCAAATCCTGCTGCCTAATTGATTTGCTCTTTCATTTGCTATTCTGTTATATAAGAATGGCTATTGAACTCAGAAGTCTCTGTATTGGGGTTGCTCTCTCAGCCACTGGTACACCCATCCCTAATTCAAGGTTCGAGTATTGGTCATCGACTTGGAGAACACTAAAACACGTCACGTCATCATGGGACAATATTGGGTGATATGCATGAAATGAGACAGAAGAAGTTGGATATGATGAGAGATTCATGCCATTTCGTGCCTTTGCGGGATACACCGAGATTCGTGGACAATGACTTCGAAAACTTGGCCTAGTCGTCCAAGATGTTTCCTAGTCAACCATGAGACAAATGAGACTCGTGGTTTCTATGAAACGTGTATTGGTCCCGAAATGGAATTTGTCGTTTCTGATATGACTCAACAGAGTTGTATTGCTGTTGGCCGATACTTCTTCCATGCACCCACCCCATGTGCATGCAGTGGCCACATAGTTCCACAAATTCTGGATCAAAGAAAAAAGTTTTTTTTATCTGTTGTTCATCAGTGGGTTAAACCAGCTAGTTCTTATTTTTATATACGATGTAATGAAAATTGGAGACTAATGCAACTATAGTGTCCACTTTGATTTTCTCATTAATTGCGTGATCTTTCTCGCGCAAAATAAAGTAGTACGAGGTGACGATGGTTGGATCAATTTCGGTTTTTTCTGATAGTTTCACTCAATCTATTGCTCATATTTCTTTTGTTTTCTTTGTTTACATCTACTCTTGTATTTAATAGATATTACTGTGTTGGGCTATGTTATGGCATTTTCCTTTTTTTCCCATTTGGCTATGAAATTTCATTGCTAATAGATATTATGTCCAAATTTATTAACTAGGCAGTGAATGTGATGTTTATGCAATAGCATATTGAAAATTTCCCATCTTATTAAAGTGATGCTGGTATGTCTGAATCTAATATTGTTTTATCTTTTGCTTTGCAGGTAGTTATTGCCCAGATGAATGGGGTAGACCACCCAACAAAGTCCATCCATGTACTTCATGTGGGAAAGATGAGAATGAAGCTTCGGAAAGGAAAGATAACAGTGGCCAAAGAATATTATTCCACTTCAATGCAGGCAATTTGCATTTAGTTTCTCTTCCCCTCTTTTTCGTGACTGTATTAAATTGGCAAAGCAGTGAAAGAAAATCTCCCTTTGGAGGTCATGTGGTACAATGCTTTGCATGTGTCTATGGTCTGTCTTTTGTTTGACAACACAATGGCTGCTTAGTAGGTATTAAATCTGAAGAAAACTTTAAGATCACATTTCGATGGTGTTAGGAATGAACAGGTTCTCCTATTCTTCCTTACCGTCTTCCAAGGCAATGGTCATTCAATAAAATGGTCCTCAAGAACCAATTTATTTGAGTACTGCATGATATTACTATTAATTGGACGATGTTTTTTATGGTTAGCTGTAGCATTGGTCCACATTATTACTTGGTCACATGCTGAATCAGTTCGTCAAAGACATGCAATCATGCTGATATTATTAGTTATCAGAACATCCTGATTTTGACTTTTGGTGTCTTTAGGTAGGCTTATTCTTAGCTTCTTTGGAAACCACATGTTGAATGCAAAACAAGTTTTTCACATATGGCGGAGTATTTTTGTGGTATTTCTGTAGGTGTTACTTGTTTAGCTTTTGTATTTCTTGTATATCAAAGGTTCTGTTTCTTCATGAGAAATTGGCTTGGTAAAAAGCTAGTCGTCTGTTAACTTGTTGGTATGTTGATTTCTTTCTCTTTGATTTATATGACCATGTTTTAGGATACTCATATTAAGACTGGTTTTTAAACCTTCAGCTATGTGGAGTTAGAGGCGGTGGCAATGCTGCTGCTCAGGCAATGTTTTGGCAAGCAAAGGTTGGGATGTCCTTTGTATTAGCATTCGAATCAGAGAGGGAAAGGAATGCAGCCATTATGCTTGCCAGACGGTTCGCATTTGACTGTAATGTAAGTCTCAAACGTAAAAGAGCCTCATATGTGACATATAAGAATACATATATGTTTCTTTTACTGTAATCCATTCCTATTTTCTCACCGAGTAGGATTCTGAACTGCAATTTTTTTGGGTCCCAGATCATGCTTGCTGGGCCAGATGACAGGGCTGCTCTAGGAACCTAGCAGACATACCTCGTTTTCTCATCCCAAGTGTAATTATAGTGATTTACCCGTGTATCATAGATCTACAAGTTTGTACCAGTGGAATTCATTGCTTGATTGTGATATGGGTTTCCACAATTATTTCTACTTTTTCGTTTTCTTTTTTATCTTGTACGCTAGGCATCCTTTTATTTGCCTTTGATTGTAACAGTTTTCTTGTCTTCCAAGTTATAATTTGCTGTTTGTAGTGATCCAACAAGTACAATCTTCAGATTTAGTTGAATGGAGATTGATAACTGAGCCATAAAACATCAAATTCATCTGACATTCATTCTTGTGACCCTACACTGAAAGCAGGGGGTGATTTGCAGAGGTAGAACATGTCGGTTATTCTCGTATGATTTCGTGAATGATGGTTATAATTTAGTTTTGTATGGTTTTTATATTTAGACAATTCAGAATTTTGTTGTATTGGCAATAAGAACCTTGGTATGGAAATTGCAGGCAGGTAGAGTTTGATGTACTTATTTGGTTGAATGTTTTGTTATTCTTGGTACTTACGCATTTTCAAGATTCTTATCCCATTTCTCTCCTTTTTTTCAAGCTTTGCTCAATGCATGGCAGTGAAAACAGCACTAAGGCCTGCCCACACCCACAGGCATATTGCACTCGAAAAGCTTCCACTGCTGAGAAGTTCTACCCACATTTTTATTGCGAAATGAACTACTACTCCAAACACACAAGCATGTACAAGTTGTGTGAATGACATCAGTTCTAAAGGTAAGAATACAAGCCAAAACCAATGCGAGTAAGCAAATCACAATGGCATTGAAAAAGCTTTTTGGCCTCCCCACTAGTATATTGCAGTTAAAACTTGATGAGCAGATTGCCGGTCAAAATGAAACGATAATGTAGGAAACAAAACATGCTTCATAAGCTCGGTCACAGATTGGACATCCAACTTGCCCAAAATCATATTGCATTCCTACCATGCAACACCAACCCTTTCCTAGAACACCTCCATTCAGTTCACCAATGTTCCCACATATTTGAGTTAGCCCCGAGGCCAACACATAATTGACTGATGTTATACCAATTCCGCTAGATGTTTTAACAAAGTATAATGTTTCCAAAACATAAAATTTGAAAGTGTAAAGATGAACCCTGATCTTCTGTAGAAGCAATAAACACATCCATATGAAGCTCAATCCAAAGTTCGACTAAATTATTTCGATCTAAAGATCCCTTGATACATCAAACCACAGAAAGAACAGAGTTGGAAATTTGTCACTGAACAACGCTCACACAAACCCCACATTTACAGCAAGGATTAGAAGTTAAACCCCTGACATTTGAACAGATAGGGAAAAGACTCTAGAAAAAAGGCCATTGTATTGTGTCATCCCAATAAGACAACTAAAACATTACAGAAGCAAAATGACAAACTGAAAATTGATAATGAAGCAAAAGAAACCCAGTAATACATTGTACATTTTCATTAAGACCCCAGTCCACCTGATAATTACACACACAAGTGTAAGATAGGTACAGGGGTTAGAGGGGTTTAAAAGGAAAAAAATCATAAAATAAAAGGGGAAGGAAATTCAAACTACAAGAGTCAATTACACAAACCTGGGTAATTTCCAAACTTTTAGTCAGAGCGGAATCATTTTTTCAAACTGTTGCTGTTAGTGGATGACATAGAAACGTATAATACAAGCTCCTAAAACGCCAAAAAGAAAGCCTCCTATTTCAGCATTGTCTAAAGTACTATGCTGACTTTCTTATCACCATGTTTTACAAACTCACTCCCTGCCTCTCTAATCTGCATTACATACACATATATCTAAGAAAAGAACTATCAACCTGTATGAGTATGTTCATAAACCACAGTGCCATTTCAGTGAGTCATCCTTCTTCATCATAATCTTCCTCTTCCTCATCTATCCTATTTAAACTGGCAAGTTGAATGGGATCAATGGTCATTCTCTCCATGTCCACAAGTGGCCAACAGGGGTATTCCTCATGCTTCATTTCAAGGGAGGGCTTTGTTGATGGACTAGCAGGAGTTACAACTGGTATGGTTGTGGAGTCCCCGTTCTCATCCAAGTCCACATTAAGATCAAAGTTCCGAACTGGTAAAATTGCATTCTCCCCAATCGAAGTGTTTCCCTTAGAATTCAGAGGTTCTGCCCCACTATCCAGCCTTTCGAGATTTTCCTTTTGCTTCCCATTGCTCAGCTGAGAAATGTCCAGATCATCTTCAAATTTCTCGTAATGAAGAGGCAACTCTTTCTCTAATGTTCGACTACCTCTACCACGGCCTCTACCTCTACCCCTACCTCTTCCTCTGCCACTATTAGTCTGACCAGTCTCTTGCTGCAACCATTGTCGGAGGATGCATTAAAATAATAAACTTGATAAAGAGTTTGTTGATCTACAAGATACATCAGCACCAACCCACCAAAAGGGGAAAAAACAATCATTGATTAACATCATCCATTATCTCATGTACAAAAAGGACAGTTACAGCGTTTAGTTTCCACACCACACTGCTTTCATCTCCTAACATGCAGTTTTTAAGACACATTATGTAATTGTCCATTACACATGCCAATGTAGCAAACATGAATTAATTCCCACAAAAATTTTGGTGTGATTGGTGAATACCTGGCCAAATATTAGTAAATTATACCTGTATTTGATTCATATCATTGTCTGAAGCTAAAATAGGCGCCTATTTTAAGTAAGCTTGTTATAAAAACATTAACTATAAAAATATGTGCTTATATGTGAAAGACCCCACATTGATTTCTCTCATTTGCTTTAATCCAACTGCTAAGAATTCAAGTTTCCCAGTTTGAGCTGCATTAACAAAGTGCTGAAAGCCTACAATTCATCAAGAAATTAAAAGAAACAGCATGTTACTTACCATCCTGCCCCTCTTCAACTCATCCTCACTGCCATTTTCTTCTTCATCAACAATTTTCCTGCTTAAACAGAGTAATAGCAGTATTGTTAAACATCAAATTTCATATTCCATTACCCAAAGTGAGGAAAAAAAACCTATAACGTTCCCAAACCTTCTTTTAACAGCAGATTTGTCTTCACCAGCAGCATCTGAACCACCTAAATCAGGAACTTTTCCGACAATATCCCTCAGGAAATCAAACACGTTAAAGCTCTGTACACACTGTTTCCTGCACATTAAATCTTAAGTGAGATGCCGACGGGAGTACAAACTGAATAAAAAATAAAAAATATAAACCATCCATTGCCTAATCTCCACCATTTAAAATCTAGAGAGAAAATGTATTAAAAAACTTACAAATGCAAGGAATTCAAAGTCTTTGCTCCCCTCTTAAGTGTAATCTCATATGTACGGTCACAAAGATCTTGCAGAAATAGTTCCAAAGCTTTAGCTGTGTATGATTATTCACAGACAATGTATAAGTTGCTATAAAAAAAACAATACTACACAATTTATTAAGCAGAAAATAAAAATAAAAAGGAAAGTAAGATAGGCAATTTACCCAGGAAAGCAACTGTTTAATCTCCCAAAAGCTCAAAAGCCTATCATAGAAAAGAAATACTGACAATACTAATAGGAGACGCTTACAAACTAGAAGAGGTACAGCCATAGCAATCTTCCCCACATCCTCATCAGCTTGCATTATCTTCTTAATCCGAGCCTGAAAATGAATACTTCAATCAGATAGTAGTGCCAACTAATATGTTTGGCATAAAACAGTCGCAATACTCTGGGAAATGCCAATTAACATATACAATATATCAATTAATAATGTCCGTGATAATATTTATTGGACTTTAATTCGGATTTTGCTCTGAGATGCAGGAGTATTGATTCCTATCTTTTCATATGCCTTAGTGATAAACCCGATGATGAAATGAGAACAGATTCAATGATTAATAAATTTGTAGAGAATTTTGTTTAAATTTTATTAAAAATCATGTCAGTTAGATCTCATTTCATTCATGCATGTGGAAGTTGACATAAAATTGTGCATTCATACATTAATGCCAGCTTTGAGGGGTTTTGGAAGTCAAAAAGTCAGTTGAAGGATGAATTGAGGATAGTTGAGCAGTGTGCTTCAGGTTCCAGGGAAGAAGAAGGTGGACGGACATCTGGTCTAAGCTGATTTTCTTATAAGAACTCATTCCTCTCTTCAATCAAATCATAAAAACCCCTCAACCTTCTTCCCTAGCATCCTTAGATCATGAAACTATCTAGTGAGTCCATTTTGCATTACTTGTTTAAAATTTAAATTGACACATATTGCTGCACAAACCACAAATGTATATACCAAATGACCACTACTGCTGTATTGTCCTTTCAATCCAAAATAAATGAGTAAATGACCACTAACATCATAGTATTTACAAAATATCATTAACATATCACACATAAAATCAGTGTTAAAACTTCTGTTCATAGTTTTCAAATCGTAAGATTCGACACAAATTTTAAACAAAAATAAAAAATAATACTACATATTTAAAATAGACAAAATATTGAATATTAAACATTATTGCATTCTACAAATAATAAATTGACATAATCATATCGTCTAAATAGACAGACGCTAGCCTTTTGCTTCATTTTTATCTTTTGTTTAACCATTTTTAAATTCAACAACTTGACCATATCTATTCAAGAATCACAATAGTACACCCAGTACAGATTAGGTTACAAACATAAATGAAAAAAGAACAAATAAAAAAATTGATTGGAAGAAAATATATAGGCCAACATTTTGAAACAAAAAATTAAAACCTAATAAATTATCCATAAAAGAATTGAGAGCAAAAATCAACTGATGATGAGAAAGCGTTAGTCGTGACTTTTAGTTTTAGACAATGCAAAGCGAGCTTTATATAACGTCAGAGAGATAGCGAGCATAGAGGTTAAGTTTTTATTAGGGCGTAAGTTTCTTTGTAAACAAAACGACTTTTACTGTTTTAATGGACAAAATGAAGTTGTTTTGTAAAAAATTTGGATTTTAAAAAAATGATTGAATCGTACGACTCAGGTACAATTCAACTCTAAAACGATTCTTATATAAGATACGAATCGTTTTGTACCTGTATCGACCTGAATCGTATGAATCGAATCGCAAATCGTACGATTTTGATAACTATGCTTCTGTTCATAACCTATTTTTCACCACTAATGTAAAAAACATAAATATTGTCCTTATTGGAGTATCCAATCCAAAATCAATTGGCAATAGGTGTGACAACACCTTAAGTATAGAACCAACTTTTGTGGTTCTAATTATTAGATATGGGATACAAGCTCTCTTAACACCAGGTTACACCAAGAGCAACTCAACAACATTAAAAAAAAGTTTGGATTTTTGACCCCAAATTTTTAGAAGACCCCATAAGTTTAAGTACATTACTAACCCAGAAAAAATTTAAATCCATTAAATTTTAAACTTTAAAAAAAGGTCCCAAAAAATTAAGTAAAATCAAAATTTTTCCATAATTTAATTCATAACATTAGAAATCTAAAAATCACAAGTTGAAAAAATAAAAAGTCCCCAAAAGTCAACTCATATTTATTCCTAGCCATCCTCCTTCTCTATAAAAATACGAAAAAAAATATAAAAAAAGAAGTTGAAATTAAACTCTCTCCAGTAAAAAATAAAAACAAAAGTTAAAACATTTTTTTCGGCAATATTAGCACATCTTTGTTCTATTTCTCTCACATAATAAATTGAAAATAAATTATTTTTTTAAAAAAATAATATTAAAAATAAAAAATGTATCATTTAGTGTTTTCGCTCTAGGCTTCTAATTGCCTTGAGCCACCCCTTTGTCGCACGGGGCACTCAGACTTGTACATGAGGTCTGTCAATAAACAAACTTCGCCTGCTGATCACCAAAAGCCCAACTCTATACTATGTTAGAGCATCCAACTCAAAACCAAGCAATGAGTTGAGTGGCTCTCAAAGATATAAACCAACCTTGGTGGTCTTGTTTTTTCGATGTAGGATCAAGCTCTGTTAACAACTCTATAACATTGGGCATCATTGAATTTTAACAACACAAACGACATTAAGAATGCATGTCATTATTTTAGTGCTTATTGTTAGGTTTTCTCTTAAAATTTGTATTAGTAGGAATAATTGATGACAAAATACCATTAACATATCACGCATGGAATCAAGTGTTAAAATTTCTGTTCGTAACCCCATTTTTCACCACTAATATGAACAACATAAACATTACTTTATATCTTTTTTTTTAAACGATATGAAGAATGCAATCATGGACATCAATTACTCCTACCAAAACAATTTTTTTTAGAGAAAACCAAACAATAATAAGCACTAAAATTATAACATGCACGACAAGTCTAATGAAGTTTAAAAAAATTAAGTAAAAATGAATGAAAAAGAAGGAACACTTACGGCTGGAAAACGAGTATCGAGCTTCTTCCTCATGGCGTTAAAGTCTCAGCATCAACATCAATCGAACCCAACAGAGATCGAAATCAAATATAGGAATTTTGGAAGAAAAGAAAAAAAAAACTATTGGAAATCGTTACGTCTCTCCTCTTCTTTTTCGTCTTCGAACTTCCTAAAAAATGATTCACTTTTGAAGATTCGGATTCTCTCTCCTAAACCGCCATTTCCGGAAGCTATCCACTACCAAGTCCGACTCTCTTTCTATCTTCTCTCTCTAATTTTCATCGAAAGTTTTGGTATGCTCTATATTTAAGGTTAATTAAAAAATACCCCCTCCAAGTTTTAGTCTAATTACAATCAACTCCGTTAGGTTTTTATTTTAATAATTTACCCGCTTAAAATTTATTTGAGACTAAATTAATTGAGTGAGTAGGTGAAAAATATAAACTTTCTAAAATACTCCAAATATCAAAAAAAAAATTCTACTTGTTTTTTGTATCTAACACTGAACATCTAGTTGTGGGTTTTTGATTAATTTTAGATCACGTGAGTAGGGATGGTAGTGGACTAGAAAAAAACAGGTATTCGTTCAAACCCGTCTCGTTTGGACCGGGATGGACTATACGTATTGGACGGTAGACGTATACGGGAATACCCGTATAAACCCGTGCGGGGATGGACTTACCCTCCGTCCCGCCCCGCCCAATCTCGGTCTCTGTTACCCGCAAAAAAATAAAATAAATATAAATATATATTGAGTTGATTGAGATGATTTTACTACTATTATATTATTTTTAGACATTTGTTTGGACATTTGTTTGTGTTTTGTTCAAATATGTAGTATTTTAGACATTTATTGTGTGTTTTATTCAAATATATTATGATATATTATGTTGTGTTAGATTATTTAAAATATTGTTGGATTAATTAAAATATTAAATTTAATTAGCTTGGGCTTGGACGGGTACGGGGGAAGCGGGGACGAGAACAGGGATTAAAAATTTACCCACGGACGGGGACGGGGATTAAAAATTTACCCGCTAACGGGGGTGGACCGAGGATGAACGAATTTTTTTTAAGCAGGTACGAGAATAGAGACTACACCCCCACCTCCGCTTCGGTCCATTGACATCCCTACACGTGAGTAGGTCTCTTATTGAATCGAATTCTGATTCAAATTCGAATTCAAATTCAAATTTAAATTCGATATCTTATATTTTTACGAATTCAAATTTATATATACGATTCAATTTGAATTATTTATATAGATATTAAAAAAAATTAGTTAAAATTCATGTATAATTTGTGAAAATTTAGCTACTTAAGTTATTTTTATCGGATTAAATTTGAAATTGTTAATGAATTCGAATATAGATCAAAAAAATAAAATTCATTGCATTGAACTTTTGAAATCGAATTCAGATTAATTAAAATCTGATCCAAACACAATCCGTTGACAAGGCAACACACGAGACTTTCCTGAGAAATTTACGTTATTTTTAAATGGTGTTCAACTAACTATAGGAGTAAAATGAAGATTATTCAAACGTCAAGGGAAATTTGTTAAAATTAAAATCTGAGGAAGTCAATTTCAATATTATCCAAACACATTTTATAAGGGCTACCATTCATGTCTCATATGGTGGGTTTATGTCAAAAAATATTTCACTCTCACTCGATTGTTTATTAATTCGTATCTAATAGGTTGTGCCATATTGAATTTGTGTCGTATATGATTGTGTATAATTAGTATATAAATGAGTCGAATCGTATAATTTTTTATTAATTTCACTCACAACCAATTCATTAATTAATCGTGTCGTATTAGATTCACTCGTTTATCAAACAGGTGGAATTAAGGAACACCAAAACTCGCATTTATATCATGTTAACAAGTCTTATTATATTTTATCACTTCTAATTCTAAGTAGATCAGTGTGGGACAGGCCGGGCCACAATCAAAAGCCAGCGCCAAAGAGCATTCTGGACCACCATATTGCTGACAGGTCAGTGTGTCAACCTGGCTTAAGACCAGTCTAGTGCCTGACCCTAATATGTCTTAAATGGGTTATGTTTTGATTGTTGGGTTTTTTTGGTATGTAGGTATATTATTTTAAATTTATTTGAGAGAAAGTGTAAGGATAAATAGGAATGGCAGTGAATTAAAGTGAGGGCGAGATGTGTAGTCTTTGATGATGCAATAAATTAGTTTGTATATCACAATCAAGTAAATAGTCTAAAATGTAGTAAAATAGGTAGAGAGTGAAGACAAAGTTTATAGTGGTTCGGTCAATCAAGACCTACGTCCACTTTTAATGGCTGAGTTCTCCGGTAACTTTATTAACTCCGGAGTGTAGGAAGAGTAGAGAATTACAAGACAGAGAGACAAACTTGATTTTGTGAGATATGCCCCCCAAATGTTGGGGGAGTACAATTTATAGTCGTCCACGTAGTAATTGCATAGCCAGTCTGACGGTCATAACAGATTTAGGGTTATTTAATAGTATTAAATAGTTTAACGGCTTCTTGACGACCTTTCCTCTTCTTGGCGACATCTCCTTTCCTCAACGGGTTAGGAAGTTATAATGCTCTCCAAAGGACTTGGTCAAAGGGTGAATAAAGACTGACTCTTTCCAAGTGGCAAGGGTGAGGCTCTTGGATGACCCTTACTCCAAGGTGGTAGAGGAGGAGGCTCCTGAACTCAAGGTGGAGAGGAGGTTCTCCAGCTCCTGGACTCCAAGGTGGAGAGGAGAAGACTCTTGATGACCCTGCATGCTCCCCTCTTGATGTAACTCCTTGAGCTTGATGAGCTTGACCGAGTTGACCATATTGAGCTGAATTTGCTGGATCTCTTGGAGTTTGGCCTCTTGGGCTTGTAACATAATTTGGGCCCTTGGGCTTGGCCCATTAGTCTCCATCCTTGCACTTGCTTAAAAAAACTTCGTTCATCCCCGATCCATCTTCGTTAACGGATATAATTTTATCATCATCCCCATCTGCGGGTAAATTTGTAATCCCTGCCTCAGTCTCATCCCCCCACCTTCACCCTACCCCTGTGTAGGAGAGAGGCGCTCAATGGAGACGGAGTATAATAGAGGAGTAACTTAGTAAGTTAGGGTTTTAACTTGGAAGTATTTAATTATATATATAGCGGGTATAACGGGGGCGGGGTAAGAGTCAGTCCATCTCCGTCTTCATTCTCGTATGAGTTTATATGGGTATCCCCGTATACGTCAACCGTTCAAGATGTATGGTTCATCATCGGTCCATACAGAACGAATTTGGATGAATATGTGTTTTTTCCCAGTCCATTGTCATCCCTATGAATAAGTTGTTTACCCTATTAGGATCTTGTGATTAAGTACAAAATTCAAATGACATTTTATTTATTTTACTTAGTTACTCTTCCTTAAAATATGCATAATTCTTATTTTTTCACTCTCTCCCCCTATTTCTCACACGTTACTCTCACTCTCTCCCCTATTTTTCTCTATTTCTCTCTCTTAATGATAATTTTTTTGAAATATGTAAATATTTGAATTCATTTTTTCATCTCTCTCTCCATATTTTCTTTCACCATTCCTCTCCCACCTGATTCTCTTTCTTTATATCAACTTTACAATAACATAATTACACCAATCAGTTACAATTATCATACAATATACTAAACAATGTGTTTTGATAAACTAAACAGTTATACCAAACAATTATGACACCAACCAAATTTGTCATTTAATTGTTTACATAAATTAAAAAGTTACCCAATTTAGTATCACGACATAGTTACACAAATTATATGAACTAATTTTGGTGTAATGGTAAACTCTATTGTGTAGTGATAAACCCAATTTGGTGTATATAATTGATATAACTATTCGTAATACTAAATGATGTAACTCTTTGGTTTATGTAAACAACTCAATGACAAATTGAGTAGGTGTTGTAATTTAGTGTAATTGTTTGGTGCAACATTTGGTGTATCAAAACTCATGAATAACTATTTGGTGTATTATATGTCAATTGTAACTAATTGGTATAATTATATTATTGTAACGTTGATATAATAAGAGAAAGAGAATAAGGAGAGAGATAGTAACAGTAAGAGAAAATAGGAGGAGAAAGAAAGATGAAAAATAAATTATTTTTTTATATATTTGAAATGAAATAAATTATCAATGGGGGAGAGAGGGAGAGAGGGAGAGAGAGAGAGAATAGGGGATAGATAAAGAGAGTAACAGAGAAGGATAGAGAGAAAATATGGAAGAAAGAATGAGAGTATAATGGAGAGAGAGAGAGAGAGAGAGAGAGAGAGAGAATAATGAATGATTTTTAGTATTTTTTCAAAAAAATGCATGTAGGGTTAAATAAATTTTTTTAATATACTTTAACTCAATTAAGTCTAAATTTTTGTATATGCTTTCAAATTTCCCTTAATTGTTTTATCATTAAGGCCCTTCGTGTGCTACACAAAATTTACAATTCTTTTGATTTTTTAATTATTTTTGTATTTTTACATTATCACTTGAGATATTGGATAAAATTATAACAAATAATTGGGTGATATACAAATAAATTTTTTGAATTTTTTTTAAGGAAGTGATAGTTACAAAATGGAGTGTATGGATAGTTTACATGTGACATGTGGTAAAGTATAATGTAAAAAAATTATACCTAAATAAATAAAAAATTTAAGAAAAAAGAATTCTTAACTCTCTTTCTGAGATTGATTGTTATGAAATACATATTAGTGATTCTTTTCAACCATAATATCACTTGTAGAGAGAGAAAACTAAAGAGATACTATAAATTGCATAAATTTTTCAATATTATGTATAATTTTTTTTTTAAAATTTATTTAATTGAGACAAATAAAAGTTCTAACTATTTTTCATAATTAAATCCAGAAATAATGCATGATGTCACACACTAATAATAAACCTATTGAAGGCAAAAATAAAAATAAAATTGGACCTTAAAAAAGGCCATGTCACCATTTGTTGATAAAAAATCATACCAATTTTTCTTCATAATTCTGTAAGTATAATTTTTATATTATTTTGTAGTCTTTATTTTGTGGTGTTTATGTGAAAATCTTTATTCGATAATCCAACCCTTATAGAATAATCTTTAAAAAATCACATTTTCAACAAATATAATTATTTTTCGGTTCATTAGTTATTTCTTAACGTGCTCGTGCATTGTTAGACTTGTATTTAGTCCAATTTCCGATTGGTTTCATTCAAATTGAAAAAAAATTGTCCAATATATAATTTTGTTATTTATTTTCAATCCTTATATGATGACATTTTAAATAACTAGCAATGCACGACGTGCGTTACACGTGAAATTTTTTGTTGAAACATTTAATAAAATACATAAAAAATCTAATTATGTAGCTACATTAGATATTATCTTATATTTATTATATTTAAATTGTTTGTATTCTTTTCATAACTATAAACATCAAATTGACTCATTTTCTATGATTCTTTTATTCGAGCTACCAAGTAGTAAGATTTATAGATTTTTCTTTTCTTATTTTTTTTCTTTTTGTCTTGTTTTTATTTTGTGCATTAGTAATTTTTTATCAAATTATTTCGTTTATGAATGAAGAGATAAGAGAAATATAGCCATTTTTATGCATTAGAGATAATATTGTATCAATGGAGCTGTTAACGTGTATTAATATTGGGGTTTTAGGAAAAAATAGTAATGTTGTTTTTTTATATATATATCATGTTAATCATAACATGACCATTCAAAAGTTTTGCAAAAATAGAAAAATTTGCATAATATGTTTAGAGATTAGTTTGTTATTTAAATACAAAATGATATTATAGTAATTTGAATATTTAAATACAAAAAGATATGTTAGCCTTTATAATTTTTTGTTAAGACAAAATAGTAAATCATTTTTTTTATTTATGTTAAGGTGTTTTTATTAGTAGTATAAACTAGTGCTCCTAAGCTGGCATCGTTAGTAGACCGCATATTGTACATTTAGAACCTCAGGCATAGTTAGTGGAGGTAGGGGTGAGCCGTAAACTCAGACATTCGGAGTTTTAAATTTGACAACTCTTTTGAGGACAAATCATGAGAGATTTATTACTCATGAATTTTATATTCTTAACGTGGATGACTTGCCTTTGACCAAACTGAAGAGAGAATAAATTGAGGTGCACGTAAGTTGACCCGAACAATCCTAATTATAATACCAAAAAAGAAAAGCACATTTTAAGTTTAGCAAATACAGCTAGGAGCAAGTCAAGAGAGAAATTTGTCGAAAAGAACAAGTATTTCTACTACACTAATACAAATATGACACGATATAGATACACTGATATGATAAAATTTGAAAAATAAAAATAAAAATATGTTCAAAATATGTCTATAATAAAATATATTTTATTATTTTTACTATTATAAGATAACTTAATAATTATAATTTCTAGTAAATTTTGTAACCATAATACCAAAAATTTGTAAGTTTTATTTTAAAGAAAGTATTATTCATCTCACTATGGTACATCCATAAAATAAACGTGACTTATTAAAGAAATTATAAGCAAGATTTCGGTTTACTTAGAAATCATTGTTGTCAAGATATCTGATAAAAATACATTTTATGCTTTTTTGTCATGTAATTATAAATAATACATATAAAAATCACCTATGTACCTTCAAAGTTGTAAGGATTTTTTTTTTATGTGGATTCAAGAGAAAAAGGCAAAGAATAAAACTAAAAATTATACATAATATTTGCTTATAAACCTTTATATTTGAAGTATATGTATGGAGGATACCCATTGACGATGTATTTGAATATTTAATTATTATTGAATTTATATTATTGAATATTTCACGAATATCATATTTAATATACATACCTCAACCTTGAAGAAAAAGTATCATGGACGAAACCAAGTGCAGGCCTACGGGCCCCTCAAATTTTTAAAAATACCTTATGCTCCCCTTAAGTTTTAAAAACTTCATGCCTTATCTTTGATTTTATTTATTTTTATTTCTTAAAGTACTTGAATTAGTGTACTCAAAATGCTAAATGATATTTAATAGCCCAACGGAAGATATCTATCATATAAACATGACAGTCTTCAACAAATTTATCCGACGATCTCAAATAGACTCATTCAACGGTTACTAACATTCATATCAAAATCGTTCATATTACACCTGCCTTTAAACACGAATCATTCCTAATGAATCTAATAAACAATGCTCCACTTATGAGCAAAGACATTTGCTAAAATGACTTTTATGACCAAAAAGATATCCGACTGTAAAATTGACTCGATGCATTGAATCAATATTAATTATAATTTATTTATAATCACTATATCATGTCATTAATTATTTTTACAATGGTAGGGACGATTTTATTTTTAGATTTTATAAATCAAATTAATTTTTACATGGTATAGCGTAGATTTTGATAGTTCTATACAAACAAAAATTCGACATTAACGCTAACATACTAGTGATCTCATTGAATAAAATTTCTGATTGTGCCACGCCACTACTTTTGTCTGGCCCCAGTTTGGATCGTGGGCTCCATTATGCAAAAACAACGAATCTCGTGCATTGATTCTTATAACTCCGAATTCATTTTTAATACTCCAGTGAGACCGGTCCTATCGAAAGAAAATGCTGTTTCAATTAGGAGATTACCGGATGGAGTCGTTGCTTCTTACAGTATCGATTTTTTTTTTTTATTGTTTTTTTTTGGGTATGTATTGCCAATTACTAATTTTTGGATTTAATTTATAAATTTTTAGAATCAAGTTATAACTCTTGAGGGTGTTTAAAAATGTTAAGATTGATCATAAATGCACAATATAATTTGACCATTGAAATTTATGACTTTATCACAAAAAATTGTACCGTGATCTCAAAAAATTTGTATAATAAAATAAAGTACAATTCAAATTTCAAAAAAAAAAAAAATGATTTTTGTTTTTCACGGTTGAGATTTCTTTAAATTTTACTATAAAGTCAATTTGATGGCTAATATTAACATCCTAAATTTAATAGAAAAAATATACCTCTAAAGGTATGTTTGTGGTGACTTTTTAAAACTGTTTTTAGAACTTATAACTTTTCATAAATATTTTTTTAAAAAATAATGTTTGAAACTGCCCCACCACCACTATCCCTACCACAATCACCACCACCACTGTTGCCACCTCATCACCATCACCACTACCACCTTCGTCACCCCACCACCATTTCTGTCACAACAAGTACCACCATCATCATTGTCGCCACCCCACCTCCACCATTCCCATTAACACCACCCCTACCACAACCATCACCACCACCACCACCAGGGTTGTTGCCCCCCCTACAACTATCGTCGCTGTCCCACAATCACCTCTACCCCCACTGTCCCACGACCATCACTATTACCATCCCCACCACCATCACCATTATTACTACTCACTTGCTATAATCGTCGTCCACCCATCACAATCGTCATCTCATCATTATATTTATTACCACTATACCACCATCATCCCATTACCATTGTTGCCCACCGTTAGCACCCACCACCACGGTTGTCCTCATTCACCACAACCATCAGCATTTCCCATAACCACCACTGTCGCCCCCCACCACTACTACTACCGCTCACCTCTATTATAACCAGTGCTTAAATTTCTTTCTCTTTTCTCTATATTTGTAATTTGATTTTGAATGTGAATACAAATATATTTATTGCTGACTATTTTTTTTATTATTCTGTATCTACAAGCACTGACAATAACTAATTTATAAATAAACTCCCAAAAGTAATATATTTATCTACAAAACTTATAAATTTTGGTATCTACCTACTTCAGCACCATGGTCAAACTCTATGTTTCTTCTTTCTCCCTCTGCGGAGCGGATTGATGGAGAGAATTGAAAAGAATAAAATGAGTAAAAATGGAAAAGAACCAAAAGAATGTGATTTGGGTTTGACCATGCTGTTGGTTCATTATGCTTGCTGGGTGTTGAATTTTTTATGGCCTTGGTGGCCTATTGAATAGAAATAAAGTAGACAAAGTAAGAAATAAAGTGAAAGAAGATAACGAGCACAAAGCTTGACAACTGTAAAGAAGAATAGGTTGCAGAATTTTTTTTTCTTTGCCTTGTTTTTTTTCCACATTTTAGTAGGCTCTCCAATGGCTTCTTAAATAGAGATGTCAAAACAACATGTGGCATTACACGAGATGTATTTAAATTTATTGACTCAAACAACTCTAATCTAAGTCTAACAACTAAAATCAGATTTATTTTAAAATTCAAACCATTCTAAACAGACTTAGTTTGAATTATTTCTAACACTAGGTTGATGGTTGATGGTTGTTGGTTGTCGATCTTAGTGGAAAAGACATCTAAGGTGGTATTTGATAAAACTGAAAGTTTAAGTTTGAAAGCTAAAAGTTGAATTTGTGGATTGTTTGGTATTCACTAAAATTTAAGTATTAAATTGAACTAAATTGTTTGATAAATACACAGAACTGACGTTTGAAAATAAATTAATTTTTAGTTTCATCCTTCCACACTTTAATTTGAAAATATGTCATAACATAAATCATAATCACTATTATTATATTGTAGTCTAAATTTAACAAATATTTGATCAAAATAAATAAATAAATAAATAAATAAATAATTGAATAATACAATAAGTGAACAATAACATCTGATAAAAAAATAGCAATAACTAATAAATAATCAAATAATATTCAAAAAATACAATAAATTAACGTATTTCATTAAAGATGATTTCGCTGAACTCTTTCAGTTTTCAGAATTAAGTAACAATATTAAGTAAGAGATTTCCTACTTAATATTGTAGTCTATTTTTAAGGAGCACTTAATATATTAAGAAAGTTTAAATTTTGGTTATCAGATGGGCTTAATTAATAAGTGATGAATACATTTATTTTAAGTGTTAAATTTAAATTAACAAACACACTCTAAAAGACTTTTTGTTGTGTTGTTTGTTTTCTCCTTTTCTTCTTTACTTCTCGTTATAGCAGTTCATTTATTTAATTATTTTTGTTCAGACATTATTATTGAAGAAGGGGACGCCGAAATTCGAATCAACGACTTTAAAGTTCAATAATGTGAGCAATGACTATTAAACCAACCATTAATGACTGTTCATTTACAAGGAACACAAAAACATGCACAGTGCACTCTCTCTCTCTCTCACACACACACACATTGACAGAGAAAGGCGTGAGCATATTCTGCATGATGTCTTTTTGTCAATGGTGCTTAGGTAACAAGGGCATGATATGTGCCACTAGTGCACATTTGGCCATAGAGTAATACTAGACCGACTGAATATTGGAACCGAGAATTAGGACTAAAATATGAGACGTTAATATAGTTGTTCTTTTGGTCTCACTTTTACTCATTTAAAATTCAATTTCTGTTTAATATGTCAGTGTCACATCTTGACACTTTTGATATCTGTTTTTGATCTCAATATTTGGTCAACCTAACATTACTTTAAAACTAGAATTTGAGCTTTGAATCAAAACTTGAAACTTCATAAGCTGTATAATCTATCATAACACCTAGGCTCTTACTAATGTATGGCCCTAATAGAGTCAAAAGGGAATTTCTTTCCCACCATGTGAAAAGCTTGGCTTATATTGTTTCTAGAGGTAGTACATGGGTGAGTTCGGTTGGTTATGAGTTGGGTTAAATTGAATTGAGCTAAAATAAATCTAATCTATTTTTCACTCACGTAGTAAATGAATTATAATACACTAAAATACACACTAATACACAAAAAATACACACACATATATTAACACAAAAACTAAAACACGTTTAATTAAAAAAATACACACATAATGGGTCGCGCCGATTGCGAGCGATCTGTGGGTCGACCAGTGGGTCATGAGTGGTGTATTAATGTGTGTATTTTAGTGTACTAGTGTGTGTATATTTTGGTGTATTAGTGTATATACCTGTATTTTTTGGTGTGTGTATATTTTTTGGTATATTAATATAATTATTTAATTTTAATATTTGTGTTATTTAATAAAATAATAAATACTCAACCCAATGGGTACTTATTTGTAATTCATATTAACTCATTTTTTAAAATGAATCATATTACCCAACTCATTTAAAACTCATATTGATTAATATAGGTACCCAACTCATTTATTTATGGACGTGTTGAACAGATTAATGAGTAATAAGTTAAGATTGTCACCTCTAATTATTTCTATGTTCTATGTTTAGGGAGTCGTGTGCCTTTGTAGACTCAATAAGGAATTTCCCTCCCACAATTTCTTACCTTGGGTTGGCCTCTCTTGTTAAGTGGTTGTTGCATGTCAGACTTACTTAAGGCCTTTATGCTACTACTATTATGATGTGAGCGGTTTAAATGGGTTTGGTCTTTTCCAATTATCCTAGTGTTACGGGGTTAATTTTCGCACTGAATTTTTGCCTCCTAATGGCACTGAGATCCAACACTCAGTCTCAGCCAAACACACAGAATGCACACAGGAACAGAGTATGGACAGAATGTAAACACACACACAGAACACAGATGCTTTACAGGCTAATCAGCTAAACCTTTCTTTCTCATAAAGTATAAGGAAACTCAGGCTAGGGTCTGTTTACAAAAACGTGCCCAATCACTCATGGAACACTACAGGGTGACGGTTACAAGCCCAAACGCTTAGGCATGTGCATAATTCAAATCTGCCCCTTTGATTAGCTGGCAGAGAGACTGTGTCTGAGGCAGACAGAACCTGTCTGCAACTTCCCTGTATGCTGTCTGCACCTGACAGAGATCCCACATGCACTGCACACTTGTTTGAACAACTGCACAGAACTGCCACCATCTGCAGGGCACATGCACAAACGTCATCACATGTTGTGCATGTGTCTTTCTCCTGAGCCCTCAGCCTTTGAATATATGCAACCCGTGCTTAGTCATGCCCAGCCCATGGCTCAGCCCTTCCAAGTTAGCATTGCTTCACAATCCAAGTTGTCTGACTCGTCTTGCATGCATGCTTCCTTGTGCCCACGTGCCTATGCATGGATTGCCATACTCAGCCATGCAAAGGTCTTCAATCAACCCACTGGTTGTATCTGATCAAGCCCAACGTGTCTATGCATGGACTGCCTCTCTCAGTCATGCATGAGACTTCTGCCAATCCGACATAAGGGAATACTCTACCTGAGCATCACCCATTGTTGGCTAAGGCATGGGCGTCTTTGGGAGAGACTACTACATGCCAATGCCGCCAATGGCTAAAGGGGTAACTAACCACCCCCACCAGAAGAGCTCGACGTCCTCGTCGAGAGGTTGTCCCAATACGCCTTGACCTGTTTCTTAAACTGCCAAAGAGTTACATCTCTTTCCCAACTTGCATCTGCCTCGGAACCACCCTTCCACTGTACCAGAAAACCAGTCTTGCGATTCTTCTTACTCTGACCCATTGTCCGGTGAGATAGGATTTTCTCGAATTCTCTGTCGAACTGTTTCCTGATAATAGGCGGAGCCTTCTTGGCTTGTTTCCTTCCAGCATTCAGTAAGTCTTCGTGATATGGCTTCAGAAAACTTACATGAAAAGTTGGATGAATTTTCAATCGATCAGACAGCTTTAAACGATAGGCTACGTTCCCAACTTTCTTCATTACTTCGAAGGGACCGTCATACTTGGAAACGAGCCCACAGTGCACTACCTTGCTGTTGATCCTCTTCCATAGAGCAGGAGCCAACTTCAACAAAACAAGATCACCCACTTGAAATTTCAGTGGTCTGCGGCCTTGATCGACGTACTTCTTCATTCGTCTGGCAGCTTTGGCCAAGCTGTCCTTTGCTTCGTCAAGCAGCTCTTGCTTAGAACGAGCAAACCGGTATGCAGCAAGACATTTTCCTCCTGTTCTCTGCTTCACCACTTCATGGGGAGTAAGTGGCTAATGTCCCATGGCTAACTCACTGGGACTCATTCCTGTAGCAGAAGACCTGTGCAAGTTATAACAAAACTGGACAGTGTCCATCAATTCCACCTAATTCTTTTGGCTTGCAGTGACATAGTGTCGTAAGTAGTCTTCCAGCAAGGCATTAATCCTCTTAGTTTGTCCGTCAGTCTAAGGATGGTTTGCTGTGGAGAACTTCAACTCAGAACCCATGAGGTTGAATAGCACAGTCTAGAATCCGCCAGTGAATCTAGTGTCACGATCACTGACTATGTCTTCAGGCAACCCAAAGTACTTCATCACGTACTTGTAAAACAATTCTGCAGCAACATCTGTAGGACAAACATGAGGCGCAGGAATGAACACCGCATACTTGGAGAAACGATCGACCACCACCATGATCGAACGCATGCCATCAACCTTCGGTAGATTGCATATGAAATCCGTCGAGGCTGACTGCCATGGTCTGTCAAGAATAGGCAGAGGCTGAAGCAAACCTGCTGCCTTCTTCTTCTCAACCTTGTCATGTTGGCACACAAGACAAGTTCTGACATAGGCTTCGACATCATCTTCTATCTTGGGCCAGTAGTATGAGCGAGCCAGCAATGCAAGCATCCTCTCTACTCCTGGATGTCCAGCCCATTGGGAATCGTGTGTCTCACGCAGCAATCCCAGTCTAAGTTCCCCTCCAATAGGAACATAAAATTTGCCACCTTTAGCATAGAGCAGACCATCATCGATCCAATACCTGCACACCACACCCTCCTCGACTTGCTGTTTCAATTTTCCATAAGCAACGTCAGTCTGAGCACATTCTCTGACTCTCTCAACGAAGTCAGTCTGCACACTGGACAGTGCAGCAACATAGTCTTGGACTTCCTTTCTACTCAATGCATCAACAACTTGATTCTGCTTCCCGGGTCTGTGTACCCATACAAAATCGAACTCAGCAAGAAATTCCTGTCATCGGGCCTGCTTCGGGGTCAACTTCTTCTGGGACTTGAAGTAAGTGTTTGCCACATTATCTGTCTCAACAGTGAACTTGGTTCCCAACAAGTAGTGTCTCCAGATTTCAAGGCAATATACCACAACAGTCATTTCTTTCTCATACGCTGAGTAGCGTTGTTCTGCATCTTTCAATTTTCGACTTTCAAAGGCCACAGGGTGTCCCTCCTGAACAAGGACTCCTCCAAGGGCACGGTCAGACGCATCTGTATGCACTTCGAATGGCAGATCGAAGTCAACCATTCTGGGTACAGATGCAGTAGATACTGCATGCTTCAACTTCTCAAAAGCTATCTGACAGGTACCATTCCAGTCCCACTTTTGGTCCTTCTTCAGCAAATCAGTCAAAACATTACACTTCTTGAAATATCCTTCAATGAATTTGCGATAGTAGTTGGCTAGGCTAAGGAATGACCATAGTTCAGACACCTTGGTTGGTGTAGGCCAATCAACAATTGCCTTCACCTTCCTTTCATCCATTATGATTTGGCCTTTGCTAATATAATGTCCCAAGAACATCACTTCTTGGCGACAAAATTCACATTTTTCCTTTTTGACATACAACTGATATTCTCTAAGCATTGAGAACACAACCCTCAAGTGATCTAAGTGATCCTCCAAAGTTTCACTATAGACCACAATATCATCTAAATAAACAACCACAAAGACATCGATGTAATCGTAAAAAATATCATTCATTAGATTACAGAAAGTTGCCGGGGCATTAGTGAGCCCAAACGACATTACAAGGAACTCAAAGGAACCATAACGCGTCACACACGCAGTCTTTGGTTCATCCCCTTCTGCAATCCTAACTTGCCAATATCCAGTCCTGAGATCCAGCTTTGTGTAGAAGGTGGCCTTGGACAGTCTGTCAAACAGATCAGCAACATTCGGAACAGGGTACTTGTTCTTGATTGTTACTTAGTTCAAGGCTCTGTAATCGATGCACATACGCAACGACCCATCTTGCTTCTTCTGGAACAGAACTGGGGCTCCATATGGCGCCTTGGATGGCTTCATGTTGCCAGAATCTAGCTTCTCATTCAATTGCTTCCTCAATTCTGCCAGTTCCATTGGAGACATCCGGTATGGGGCACGGCCTGGAGGCTTAGCACCAGGCTCCAGTTCAATCTTGTGGTCAATGGCACGTCTGGGTGGAAAGCCTTTGAGGAGTTCAGGGGGCATAACATCAACAAATTCCCCCAGCACCTCTGCTACTGCATCAGGCCCTTCAACCAACACATCTGGTTTGATTTCCACCAAGGCTGCGAGGTATGTCATCTCGCCGTTCTTTAACCCAGCGTTTATCTGCATAGCGGACAACATTCCCATCTTCCGCTTTCCTTCCTTCTTGCTTTGGTCTGCCATGACTGCAGGCACAAAGCATGGTGCTTTCTCATCCGTGATCAGCACTCCGTTCAAGTGTGGCATCAGTGCCACCTTTGCTGTAACAAAGAATTCATTCCCTAGGATGACATCGAAGTCATCTAGGGGCATAGCCATCAAACTCACGTGGCCTTCCCATAGACCCACCTTCAGGCATATTTCTATCGTGCCTTGCACCGGCTTTGCTTCAAAATTCACTGCCTTGAGTTTGCTTGAATTTTCTGACAGTTTCAGACCAAATTTCCCCACCTCTCTATGGGCAACGAAGTTACGGGTGGCACTAGTGTCCACCATGGCCTGAACTTCCTTGCCATTCACCAAGGCCTGAACAAACATAAGGCCTTTTTGGGGTTGCTGAACTTTGCCCACAGTGATTGTGTTCAGCAACTAGAAAGGGTTAACTCGAGTGGGACAGTCATCATCACTGTCTTCCCCACTTGTAGCGACTAGGGCACTTAGTTTCTCATGTTTGGGACAATCTTTCCCATGATGGGGACCACCGCAGAGGAAGCAACCAGAATCAAAAGATTTGTTCTTCTTGTTGTTGTCTGGCTTTTTCGAGTCAGCAACATTCTTCTTCTTCTTCCAATCCGTCCTCTTTGCGTCCTTGGAAGTGCCAACCTTATCTTTCCTCCCACCACCATCTTTCTTTTTCTTCTCAGACGTGACTTGATTGCCACCCATTTTGAAGTCAACCAGGCCATCTGCAGCGATGATAGCAGTGGGTAAATCACGTACCCCCTGCCTTCTCAATTCGGCCTGTGCCTAACCTTGCAGTTCGGACATGAAGTTAAATAATTTGTCTTCCTCTGACATGTTCTTGATGTCCAGTATCAACGAACTGAACTCCTTCACGTACTCCCGAACAGTTCCAGTGTGTTTCAATTTTTTGAGCGAATCCCTAGCAATCCATGTCATATTGCTAGGGAGGAATTGATCCTTCAATTCCTTTTTCAGGGATTCCCACGTCTCTATCCTTGGACGCCCAAAAGAAGCATCATCTTCATTCCGGGTCCGCCACCATAACTTCGCATCACCAGATAGATACATACTGGTTATAGTCACCTTTTCCCCATCAGGCACATGGGCAGCCTTAAAGTACTGCTCCATGTCCTAGAAGAAATTCTCCAGATCTTTGGCACTCCGGGTATCTCCGAATGCCTTCGGTTCAGGGACTTTGATCTTGGAAGACGTTTCTCCCATAGCAGGACGAGAATTCATGGCCTTCTTCATCAGGGACACTTCGTCTTCAAGATCTTTCAGATTCGTTTTGACAGCATCAGTGAGGGACATGATGTCCTCCATCATCGTAGTAATCTTCTCATCGGTGTTGGTCACATAACCATCAAAAGCCATCTGTAAACCAGCAATCTGAATGGCGTGCTGTTCCATCTGCACAGACACGCTGACTACAGCATCAATTTCGGGGGCGCCCAAAAAATCCTCAAGCCGGGTAATTCGTTTACGTAATGCAGCAACATTTCCACCGGCCATGATTGTAAACTGAAGCTCTGATACCAATTGTTACGGGGCTAATTTTCGCACTGATTTTTTGCCTCGTAATAGCACTGAGATCCAACACTCAGTCTCAGCCAAACACACAGAATGCACACAGAAACAGAGTATGGACAAAATGTAAACACACACACAGAACACAAATGTTTTACAGGCTAATCAGCCAAACCTTTCTTTCTCATAAAGTATAAGGAAACTCAGGCTAAGGTCTGTTTACAAAAACGTGCCCAATCACTCATGGAACACTACAGACCCTGACATGCCTATTTATAAACAGGGTGGCGGTTACAAGCCCAACCGCCTAGGCATGTGCATAATTCAAATCCGCCCCTCTGATTGGCTAGCAGGAAGACTGTGTCTGAGGCAGACAGAACTTGTCTGCAACTTCCCTGCATGCTGTCTGCACCTGACAGAGATCCCACATGCACTGCACACTTGTCTGAACAACTGCACAGAACTACCACCATCTGCAGGACACATGCTCAAACGTCCTCACATGTTGTGCATGTGTCTTTCTCCTGAGCCCTCAACCTTTGAATATATACAACCCGTGCTTAGCCATGCCCAGCCCATGGCTCAGCCCTTCCAAGTTAGCATTGTTTCACAATCCAAGTTGTCTGACTCGTCTTGCATGCATGCTTCCTTGTGTCCACGTGCCTATGCATGTGCTGCAATACTCAGCCATGCAAAAGTCTTCAATCAACCCACTGATTGTATCTGATCAAGCCCAACATGCCTATGCATGGACTGCCTCTCTCAGTCATGCATGGGGCTTCTGCCAATCCGGCATAAGGGAATACTCCACCTGAGCATCACCCATTGTTGACTAAGGCATGGGCGTCTTTGGGCAAGACTGCCACATGTCAATGCCGCCAATGACTAAAAGGGTAACAAACTAGCCAAAACTTGATATGCGAGATTTACATTCTACAATCTCAATCTGTTTTATCATCTGTACTCATCCCATTCAAACACATAGTCAACCGATTCAAAGATTTTATAAAGCTATAAAGTTGAAATAGGATAAACAATTGGCCGTTATAAAATATGCAAAAAGTTAAATGAGTGGCTAAATACAATATGCAAAGATTTTGATTGGATTTTTTTTTTTGGGGGGGGGGGGGGGAGGGTTTGATAAAATCAAATCTTAGGGGGTGAAAAAATAAGAGAAAAATGGAAGAAATGTCTCTCGATGCCTATCTAGCGGTTGAACTTGACTTTTGGTAATTTAGAGGTCTCAAGTTCAATCCTTTCTCACACCCCCTAAAGACTACTCACCATTGTCCCTTTAGGAACATGCTCTGACCTAACTCAAACTACGGTGACCAACCGTTAAACTTGAGAGAGTATTCGGCACAAATTTTGACACCCTGTAATTAAAAAAAAAACTAATTTGTTTGCTAGCATAATAGATAGAGAACGGTGTGATGGTGGTATTTTGCTTCTCTCCAACACATACTTAATAGTCTGCGATAAAAAGATAACATGAGAAGAAATTGAACATCAAATATATTATGCCCTTAAAATCACTTTTCTGTCACAAAAGGATAGCTTATTCAACAGACCCAGAATGCTCCACAGGGGTAGAAGCAGTCCTTGTGAAAGGTTCTGTATACCACTGATTAGCTGCACGAGTAATGAAGCTAGCTTCTGCAGTCAAAATCTTTATAATGAGCAAAGTTAAAAGTTCTAGGGAAGCAATTGGCAGCAAAGTAAGAATTGCAAACAGTAGGATGTATGTAATTGGTGATTGGGCATATTGGTAATTTCACTATGGAAGCCATGCCAAGTTCTACACTTACTTGTCTTATAATAAAAGTTACAGTCAAACCCCCCAAGACTCCTGCCACTGGCGAGTCTCGAAAGAGATGTATGCAATCTTACTCTAAAGTATATAGAGAGAGTGTTTCAATTAGAGTTGACAACAGGTTTGAAATTATCATTGTTTCAGTTAGAGTTGACAAGAAGTATTAACAGAAAACCAATTCCACTAGGCAGTCGCCATATTCAATGATACCGCACTTTCAAGATTTACAATATGAATCCAAGTCAGGCTGCAACAAAGACAAGTATAGAACTTTGTTCTACACATCACCTCTAACAATAATTATTGATAATAGAGTATTTTCATTAGCCAAAAGACTTGCTGGCAATTGGAAGATTATTGGGTTCTTTTCACTAGTATGTGTACATAAATAGGTATGAAAGTGGTGCCAGTGACATGCTGGAGACAAAAATCATACTTGACAATGTCAAGTTTGTCATAATTTATGCTGCCCATATGTAGGATGAGTAAACCGTACCAAGAAAAACAAGAATCAGTCAAACCAATGTTGGGGGCTACAAATATGTATGAAATATATGATTCAAAGAATTTTTTGGAGTTTTTTTTTTTGTGGTGGTTTTTTTTTTTTTTGGGGGGGGGGGGGGCATGGAGTAAAGATGAGAATGTATTGGCTCTAATACCTACATTTTACAACCCGTTCAGTCAATTGCATTTTGGCTCCAAATGTCATTTCATTTCTTTATTTTTTTTTCCTGTTGGCATTGTTTAATAACCATTTACCCCAAGGAATAAACAGACAGATAAATGATTAAACAAATATTTAAAAGTTGTCCATTTTAAGATGTACAAGGATGAATAACCTGGCTTACCAGACAAAAAACCTGGACAGGTTACTTGTTGCTTACCTGACACAAAGACATCTTTGTATTCACTATCATCATAGACAAATTGTGGGGGGTCTGGGGAACCGACGCCAACTATGGTGCTTCCACTGCATAGTATAATGCAAAGCGAGTAATAATTTCATATGCAGAAAATGAAAGTGAGGTGATTACTTTTCAAGAACCAACATAAAATGTCTTATATTTTTAAAAGTTTAAAAACTATTATTCTCCTCGACAGGGAAATATTCATATACATGGGTATACAAATTCAGGTGGAAAAAGAAAAAAGAAACAAAATATTGAATGCAACAATGCATATTTGGACCATTGGAACAGTGTATTGTTTAATTCCTACCTTCTTAAAAACCACCTCACTTAGCAGCTCAAAGAACTCCTCAGATCAAGTGTAGATCATTTTCGTGCAGAATTGCAACACAGATATTTAAGGATACATGTTTCAAGAATTTTGGTCCTCTCAATTGCAGTCTTGTATTCTAGAAGCACTGTATGAATATTCACTGCATGACCAACCTTTTCTCAGAAAACAGCTGCACAACCTCAACTGTAAAAATCCCAGTCACATCCCCATGGTCTCAAGCCACGTTTTAGGCATTATGCTAATGGATTGGAGTAAATTATTCTTAGGCTTACCTTATCCCATTTTTCCCCAGTTTTTGTTACTCCAATTAGGCCCCGTGCTAGCCCTGAAAAATACTCCAAGATTCAGGTGAACAGTTCATTACTCCTAAATACACCTCCCTTCATTAAACGCACCTGATCTGAGGGTTAAAAATTTGGGTTGGGGTACTATTGCATCAAACGACTATTTTGCCCCTAATTTTCCCAATAATACTGTCATTCAATATCTCATCCAAACAAAGTAATATATGGGATGAGTGGGGCCCACTAATCATGCAATACTTGAACCAAATAAGAGATGAGGATGAGAGGATTAGGAAATTCTCTTTCTTCTCCTACTGGATCGGTATGGGTTGGATGGGGTTGTCCACTCCAGTCAATCCTAATACCTAATCCAAACACAAGACAGGAGAGTTATGGCTCAGGGCTTGACTTTAGCGAATCAATGAATCTCTAAAAAATATCAGGTCTACCACTCAACTAAAAAAGAAGAATTTCCTCCAAAGGACCACAGGCCAGGGAAATGTTTAAAACTCGGAAGGGATGGTCAAGTGGGAAAACACCAGGTAAAGTCAGTATATCACTTTCTACTAAATTTAGTACAAATATCCCAAACGTGATGAGGCTTTTTTTTCTTTTTGTAAGTAAAGACAAAATAAATGGATAATAATTATGTTGTGTCATCGACTTTTCAAAGAAAACCTCTACAATGTATTATACCTTGACACATTTCTATGTATAGCATATTCATGACCCAGCCCAAGGATGGAACAAAGACTTTATGCTAGAAGGGGCGAATGGTGGCATAATCAGAAATTTTATTAAATGAGATCATTCATTAAGTTGAGGTTAATGGCAAAGTTTTCCAACCTATCAGAATCAACTTTACCATGGTATATTTGATTAGCTTAATTTCATCCCATAATAACTAGAGTACAACTAAATTCCAACGCATTGTTCCTAATTTCAAGACAAAATCCTCAAGCTAGTCATAGCTCAATTTCAACAATTATAGCTTTCCAAATGACTATTTGTTTCTCATAAGCCTCAGAATTATAACGAGTTTTCTCAAACTCCTATTATTATCCTACTTCCGTGAAAAAAATTGTATTATGGGCTTTCCCATACCATTTGAAGTAAAACCTGAGCCAAGTAGGCGTGCCACCTGTAAAATAATGTCACTTCAGTTTGAAAACTGCAACTTAAGGTTTCTTTCTGTGAGCGGATCATACAACCTTACATACACAGTTAATCAAAGCATATAAAACAACAAACAGAAACTTGATCTTTCTTTCACGAATGAAACATATGATTGTCATTCCACGATGATATGTACTTCCTTCAGCCGACTTCTGAAGAGCTTTGAGTTCATAAATTCATTATCTAACATTAGCGGGTATAGTGTCTGTGGGGTTCCAGGCAAATGACAAATTTGGGCTGCTTGTATTTCAGTAGAGATCTGAACAACAGTGATATTAAAGATGCTGCAGTACATTCAGCAAAGTAATCTAAAGGTTTAACAGGCTCCCCTAGCATCATTCATGCACTACTTGAGTAATTTACTAGAAATGGCAGTTAAAATGGAATATCAATATTGGCCATCAAGCAAATATGAAAGACGAATATGAAGCTAAGGAAGTTTAAGAATAATACAAATCCATGTCACTACCCTACAATCTCCAACTCAGTGAAGTTTGTTGGAAGAAAAATTGTTAAGAGCTGCTTCATAAAATGTGAAGTGTGAAAAAATAAATCTTAGGAACTTAGACCATATAAAAGCTAGAATTTTAAAATAGACATATTCCAAGAATGCCTACCTCCCAGACATTAAAACGGCACCATATTGTCCACGGCCTGCAGCAATTACTCGCTGTTTTAATCTTTTTAGAGAAGGGAGGACTTCAAATGCAGGAGGTTCTGTCAAGATAACATGGTAATGTATGAAATGCTAATAGTCTGGAATCTGGATTAAAAAAGTGCCAAATCAACTTTGAAATATTTGGAGTCTAACACGCTCCAAGTTATAGTTCAGTAAATAAATAATTACTTTTCTATACAAATAACTTTCTGACTTGCCACAATCGCTTATCAGGTTTGAAATAAGTTGGTTTGGGGTAAGCAGAAAGCAGAAGGGTTGTTTTGATACACGATGCTGTCAATTGCAGTGCCAATGATAAAAATAAAAATAGATATATTGATGTACATGTATTAAACAAAATTCTTCCTTGAACCCAAGTCATTTCAAAGCCTGATATGGACTGTTGTGACACTGACACATACATATAGAGCGTCAGGTTAGTGTTCTTCATGAGTGCATTACCCAAATCATTGACGCATACATCTTGAGATATTCCATTCTTTGAGATGTTCTCCAGCAAGGTTAAGGGATCAACCTTACTAGTTTGATCCATTCGAAGACGCTGTGAAATTAAAACTCCTCTTAGAAATAAAGTTTGGTGATAAAATCAAGAAACTGACACTTTTAGGTTGTTCACCAACTTTAATCCATATTACCTTGTAAATTTCAGCTGTAGAACATGACTGTGGAGGCTTCATGAGAACCATTGAAATGTCGAAAGGTACAGGTGTAGGAATATCTTCAACCACCTGAAAATAACCAAAGCAAGATTTTGTAATAGCCTTCATGAGGTGCAAAAGGTTGTTAGAGGTGCAAAAAGTGGTTCAAAGAATAGTCCAAGCCTTCAAGGGCACCAATTTGCTTTCTGGAAAGTTCAATTGTATTTCTCATCAAAAAGCCAGGTCCAGGAGAATGATGTTGATGCAGGACAAGTGAGAGAAAAACATAGATACTACACACCCCGAAATGGTATGATTTCATGACCCAAATTGTAGTACTTCCAGACCCTAAATTGTTAAACCCCAAATGGACCCATATCAAGTTAGTCCCAAATTACTAAACTAACCCCAAATTATGGTCATGGTTATTTCATTATTTTTGTGATCTTTTAAACTTATATTTTGATTTGCTATGATTTGACTTTTTTACATAATATAAATATGCAACCTTTAGCTTTTATCATTTAAAAATATTAACCAGGTACATTCTTTTGGAATATCCTTCATTCTTTGGAACTCTAACAAAAATAAATATTATTAAGCTGTGTGTATATGGATGATTAATTATATAATTTATATACTAGTGAAATCGATCCATAAAAGTTGCAAGCAAATCACGATCTAAAACAACGTAGCAACTAAGTCTACTGATACGATACTACGTCCCAAATCGATCCACGTAACATTGGTAAAAAACTTGCTACAGTTTAAATCATCAAAATAGACATTGTGCAGTAGGAATAGGGTATTGTGAAACAAGCAGCTTCAGAGTGTTTTTAGGTGTTGATTTGAGAGCCTAAATGAGAGCTAAAAGTTAGGCTGATAAGGCTCATTGAGTAAGGTTGTGGATATGAGTAAGGGTTGGGCCGTTTACGTTATTGTTCTTGTGCTGACTTTGAGAGAATTTCTCAAGGTTTTAGAGTTTTGAGGTTCAATGGATAAAATTTCAAGAATAAAATGATTTGGCTTTGTGGTATAAGATTTATATGGGTGAAAGAATGCTTATTCAAGGCTTTTCATACTTTGTTGAACCAGCAACTAGATATGGCATCAGGTGTGATCAATGACAGACACACATGTATTAGTTCAACAACATATCTTTCATCATCTGCATGTTAAACACATACAAAAGCGGCTACTCATAATACTACAAGGTTCACGTATTGAAAGAGCTCATATAAGCATAAATTCCTGGACAGGTCTGCCCTTATCATGATACAGGTCTCCACTTCCAAATGTAGATCCAAGCACTCATTATATTAAAATGATCGTTAACAATGACACCCGAATTTCCTCTAACAAAGAAAAAAATTTATTCTCAATTCTTCCCTTAGTTTTAGTTGTTTAAAATGCTAAACATTTAGATATACTTAGTAGATATCAAATAGACTATAGAGTCCCTTACATGAAGATTCAAATTCATAGCAACATATGAGGTATACACAGTTTAAAGTTTTGACATTCTTGATTCCGCTATGACTACTTTCCTTAATGAAATGGAAATTCTACCACATGGAAAATAGTACTTCGGTACTTCCCATAATTCACCAACTGCCTAAAAGCATAATACCAGTTGCAAGTTGCAACAATGTTTTTTTGTCCTTCTCTTTTCCTTTTTTAAGTCTCTCTTGGGACCGTGTCAACTGTAGGACTTCAAGCGATGCGATAAGAGCAGATAGTATGGCAAGTTTTGTAGGGTAAACGTATGGCTTTCATCTGAAAAAAGAAGCAAAAGGAAGGGCAGTAGAAGAAAAATAGTGATTTTGGAAGAATAATAGACCTTCACATTCTCTCTCCGTCTGCTACACTTTGGACAGCAAAATGAGAATGCAGCATGAAAGAGTATCTTAACACTCATAAACGAGGGCATAATTTATAAGGAAAGACCTCAATCGTGGAAGAAAAATGTAAAAGGTGATGAAACAAAGGAGATATCGAGAGACTATTGTCTTGTTACCTAAGTGGAGAGGAGAAGAACAAAAAATGATCAAAAGTGAGAAACACTTCTGACAAACGAACATGAAATATGAGATTCTAAGAGAGACAACTCCTTTAACAATTAAACCAAAAGACGGCGATGATTCTGATACTAGAACTATTTCTGCATTTAATAATTACCCAAATCAGCAGAAAAGCAATAGCTTTTCAACACTTGTTCGATCAACACAATTTTGTCAATAAAATTATTCAAATCCTGTCCGGCCTGTTTACAATGGGCTCACAAATCATTTTCCATTGGAGATCCAGCCCTAACGAAATATTGAAGACCATGCCAGGTACGTTTTTCCCAGATCACTGTGTTTGTATCATATGGCCATCTCTTCATATCAAATGAGCATTTCTTCAGTACCACCGTACTACTCACTATATGCCTAATGGGTCTTAGGGTAGTAGTCAGTCATCTGAACTAATTTTGCTATTATTGGCTTTTTTCGGAAAGGTTGCTATTATTGTCACCAAACACAGATACTCCAAAGTTTCTTGATGTGCTAATAATTCTTTTTAATTTGCTAATGTTAATATTATTCAATTTGTTTCGATTGACCCCATGTCCACTAGATTTCATAGACTTTCACTCATCGAAATTCCCAAATATGACTTCTAGGGTGCCTAGGTTAACATGCCTCTTATTTTTGAACTTAAAAAATGTTGTTGAACTTAGAAAAATGTTTTTGAAACTTGAAAGGATATTTTTGAGCACTTAAGAATCAGGGTATGGAGTCTTGTTAAGTGACACTCCTTGTACTCAAAACCATTTCCTATTCTTTCATTGCCATGTCATTGCCCTCTCCATCACCATCCCTGTTAAATATCAAGATTCGACATGCACCCACTACACTTCCTCAACCATAGTGCAGACACCTTTCATTTGTTTAAGCTGACATACCTCGCCTCTACCTGTGCAATAGGCAGCTCCGTGAGAGAAAAAGAAGGGAATATCTGAACCAATCTCACTAGACCATTCTTGGAGTTCCTTTTCTGTGGCAAGACAACCACTGAATTGATTTGCTGCCCACAGAGCAGTGGCAGCATTGCTGCTTCCACCACCAAGCCCAGCCCCAGTAGGCACTTTTTTATCAAGATGTATCTGCCCAAACAATAAAAGGAAAATAAAAACCAAGCCAGATCTTAGATAGCTACTCATCCAAAATAAAAATCCAAACAATACATTCATCTAAAAATTTTGTGGGTTTTACCCAAAAGTAGTTGTCGGTGCCAGTCTTTTTCCTGTATAGATTAAGGGCTTTTATGATCTGCAAAAGATGTTTACCAAATTATGTACTTCACAATAAAAAAATACATAATAAAATTGAGAAGGAACAAATAAGCTTATGCCTTTACCAAATTCTTGTCATCAAGGGGAATCCCAGAAACATTGGTTGACAGACGATCCTTAGATTTTGATGGTGACAAAGAGAATTTTATTTTATCTCCCAGACTAATCATCTGAAGATACAAAAAGGATCATGAAATTATTCTTTGAAGAATAATTCTAATTACTACAGAACTTCAAGAAGTACACCTAGTAAACAGAGAAAGCTTCTGAGTACCACGTTCAACGTGTTCATCAACTATGTGTTCTTGTGTTATCTATTTATACCCTCTAATTATAAATTTACTAGTCAAGAAAACTTACATGAAAGAGAGATGCCAAATCATGAAACCCATCTTCCCTCTTGCCTGTTATTCTCAAGAAAACATTTATCTGCACCCCACAGCACACCAGATTGGACAAAAATTAAGGAAACCCCAAAAGGAAGTGAAGTTTAATCCTCCAGATTTGGCTACCTTACCTTGCAAGGCGAAAACAGAGTGAGCCTTGAAAGCCCAGCATTTTTATCCACTTCATCAGCTAATTTATTCAACTTTTCATCAAGGTCATACGTAATCTAACAAACCCACCAAAGCAAAATTCACAACAAATCCAAAATTACAGGAAATTACCCTGAAACATTTCAATTCACAACAAAATAAGGGATAAAAGTACCTCAACTTGTTTAGTGCCAGTTTTGGAATCAGAAGCGCTGGCTCTGATAAATTGGGTTCTTCGGAATTGGATTTTTTTACTGAAGGAAGATGACCCACGTGGCCTATATGAAGAAGACAGACATAGATTACCTTTTGTGAAGGAATTGACTTGGTTTTTGCCATTACAAGAAGTGTAGAGGTGGTGACTGCAGAGAAAATGAGAGGAAGTCATGGCTACTGGAATGTATATGCTTGAAGAAAGATGTCAAATTGAAAGAGAGTTCAATCAGTCAACCGAAGGGAAGATAATGCTTTACATGTGTAATGTCTCACTCTCTCTCTCTCTCTCGCCGCCAAAAAACAGAAGAAAATGGTGGGTGGGCCTCTCGTGCTGTCATGTGTGTATTTTAAAAAGTTCGTAACGGACAAAAATGGTATGCATTTTTTTGGGGGTAGATTTGGGTCCTTTCGTGCTGTCATCGTTCTTGGGGGTGCTTTGCACTTTTTTAATGGGCTTTAAATCACCCTGCAAAACGGTTAAAATATTCAAAATATTTATATTTTTAAAAAAACTAGAACGTATACTTTGAGATTCGAAATATTTCAAAATATTTTAAAATATTTTTATATTTTAATATATATACACAATTATTTTCGTATGTTTCAAAGTATTTGAAGATATTTTGATATATTTCGATCAATATTTTTAAAAAATAAATTCTTAAATTTTTTATTTTTTTTTATTCTGTTTTCGAAACAGATTGAAATGTTTCCGCTTTTTTGGCGACCAAAATAATGCACCAAAAAAAAATTGATCCTTGTCACCTAAGAAGCACGGATATGAACACGGGTGTCGTATCCAATACGATATGGATATGGCGATATGATAAAATCCAAAAAACATAGGATACAAGTACGATGAGGATACGACTAATAAAAATACTTATATATACTTTTATATATATAATAACAACATTAATAATAACAATGTAAAAGACTAGGCAGGTCGCGGTCGCGATCGTAGTCGCAGTCCCTAGGGGTGTTCACCCTACCCTACGGGTAGGAAATATGTTCTTCCGCATTCCTACCCGAAACTTTGCGGAAGAGTTTTTTCTTGGCCTACCCTACCCGACAGCTTTAGTATTCCTACCCGCCTTCCTACCCGATTAATCGGGTAGGAAGTCGGGTAGGAAGGCAGATAAATATTTTTGTAACTATTTATTTTTGAATTATTTTAATAATTTAATTAAATAACATCCACCAATTTAACAATACTATAAATCAATAACATTAAAATAAAAAATAACTACAATAACAATTATAATAAAACACAAGAAAGTATGAACATCAATCCACCATAATTGTTCCACAAATATAATAACAATTAATTTAAGTTCAAACAATATGAAATACAAAATTAATGCGGGTAGGGTAGGGTAGGAATGCGGAAATAGATGGTTATTCCGCATTCCTACCCGATTTAATCGGAAGAACAAAAACTCTTCCGCATTCCTACCCGATTGTTGCGGCTAGTCGATTTTTAGGGTAGGGTAGGGTAGGGTCGGGTAGGAACTTGCGGCCAATCGAAAATTTGAACACCCCTAGCAGTCCCTCCTCTCGTTCTTCTTCTTCTCCTCCTCTGGTCTTCTCGATCCTCTCCTCTCCTCTTCTCTTCTCTTCTCTTCTCTTCTCTCTCTCCCTGTGTCAAACACCGAATGTCAAATTTTGTGAACAAACGATGCGTTTTTCTTTTTTGTTTTTTCTTTTTAAGCCAAATGACGCATGAAACTTTTTTTTTTTTTTTTCGGGGCCTCTTAAGTTTTTCAAATAACAAAAAGTATATCGTCGTATCCATGTCATATCCGAGCCGTATCCGACCAAAAAAATTCAAAGTCACTGTTCAGGACACTTCTATAAGTGTCGGATACGTATCCGACCGTCGGATACGCATATCCGTGTCGGACACGCATACGATACTGTCACGACGATCACCCGACGAATATCCGTGCTTCCTAGCTTGTCACCCTCTCTGTAGTTAAGGTTTGGAAAATTATCAAATTGATTTCCTAAATTCTAATTTTGTTAATATATTATCTTCCAAGCACCTGCAGTAAACCAAGCTAATAATCCTAGGCCCTAGGGGTAGAGTAAATATATAAGGCTCATTCGATTATCGTTTTGTAAAAAAATTGATTGTATTAGGTAATATTGACTAATTTTGTAAAAATGGATAAAATATAAAGTTAAATATAAGACAAAAATGCTACGCATTATAATACAATATTTGATAAGACACTAAATTAAGAACGGGATAATAGAATACTAATTATATATTGGCCAAAAAATTATCAATTTTATCTAGTTATTAATATTTTTGTTTATTTGATAGGTAAAATATTAAACTTATAACTTACTACGTTTGACCTGGATTATTTGAACAAGCATTTTAAATAAGAATATATAGAATATAGAATATTTTTAACAATCAAATGCAATATAAGTTGAATTATAAAGTTTTAATATGCTATAATTCTATAATTCACCGTTTAATACTGTAATCAAACGACCTCATAATGTAAACGTTACACCACATCAACATTTCTACGTGGCGTAATCGTCAAATAAAAAACAAATATGTGTAAGGTGAATCCCACTTTTTTCCAAATGGTGGTTGTTATCTTATATGGAGCGTATAGTTATTCGAATAAGTGAGTTCCGTTTTACATATTTGTTGAATTATCATTAAATTGTTATATCACATAACAATACTGATATAATAATTTAATCATTATATTAAATATATTCTTTTGGGAGTGGTTTGAATTAAGATAAAAAAAATACCACGTGTAAGAGGGGGGGGCATGTGAAACTGTTTAGGGGCATTTATACCATTGTTCTTGCAAAATGAATGACATATAATGAAAATACCTCCCCAAAAAAAGCATCCTTTCTTATAAGGAAAAATGTTGTGTCTATCAAAATTTTTATCAAATTTTGATCTCAAAATGATGCAACACTTTAATAGCTATTAGATGGTCAGCAAAAGTTTGTGTGATCTATTGATCTAACGATTCACAATTATTTTGGTGTAAAAGATTTAGGTGAATAGTGTTAAGGACAAAACTCTATTTTGGTGTATTGTTTCGATAATCTAAAAAACAGAGACGAAAATATCTCAAAAATACCATAGAAATTAATATAAATTTTGAGAATTTATCTTTGAAAAATTAGGCAAAATATATAGAAGTATCTTAAAACAACTCAAAATATTTTAAAACATTAGTAGAAACATTTCGCAATATTATGAGACACATCAAAATATTTCAATTTTGATTCAATTATTGATTCGTTTTCAACCTACTTACAACCATTTCGAAGTAAAATTTTGGTTATTGCATTATTGCTCTTAAAAGTTAAAATACCCACTACTTCTTCCTCCCCACTTGTCGAGTAAATATTGAATACAACGGTGGTACCATGTCACAATTGATGACATGGTATCACCAACCAATAATAAAATCTTAAATGAAAAAGGTGAACCCCACTTGAACTTACATGGCAGGAGGGTGAGAAGTTATTTGCTTACACGACAGGTTAGTTATTAATTTTTGTGTAGTATATGTGCTTATTTATTTTATTATTATTAGTTGGTGATACCACATCACCTTGCCCCGTGATATTACCGTTGTAATGAATATTTTTCGAGAACGTC
>CM042187.1:17302060-17322200 GCA_023539305.1 Ilex asprella
GACAGCAACACTACCTGCCCTCTAAAAACTAGCGCCCTAAAACACCCTCACCCCTTGAAACCCATGGACCCCTCCTCCAAAAGAATAATGTATGTGCACCAATTAGGGGTGTTAATTGAGCCCTTGTCGAGCTTTTTTCAAGCTTAATTTACACATAAACGAGTTGACTCGTTTAACTATTTACTCTTAAACGAGCTTAAAATAGTGTTCAAGCTTGACTTGATTAACAGCCCTAGCACCAATTGTTTGGTTCTAAATGATATGGTAGCATTACATTCATTGGATGTGTAATAAGTGTCGGTGGAAGAATTTAGGTATTTTGTGGTGATTTTTATTTGCCATTTTACCTCACACAACTAATCTTAACAAAAAACAGTTGACTTTTTCGATCTCTATCACGTATGTACATACAAGTCAATTGGGTTTCCTATGATTTGGTTTTTTATATTTTTTCCTATTTTTTTGTAATTGACACAAAATAAATTGTTAGAATATCCAAATATAACGAATTCCATCTCGATTTCATTCAATCTCTGAGTGTTCACACACAAATTAATGGGTTTTTAGGATTTGGTATTTGATATGTTTCTACATTTGTTTAATTGGCACATGATAAATTGGTAGAATATCCAAATATAAGTTGTGAGTTGATGGGTTCTAATAATCTTATGTTTGGAATAAAAAAAATAGAAATTTTTATACTTTAACCCAAAAGAGTATGTGTATAACTGATTGTAAACACTATTTCTTATGGTTTTAAAGAATTACCATAATGCGTAAGTACATAATGTGAAAAATATTCTAACATGTTTACCATTGTGATTACTTGATTCTTTATTAAGAAATGAAATTTGGTTATCATTTTTTGTGGTAACAATTTACGTGCAATGCACATGTGCATTTATTAGTACTAATATATTGATACTAATAGCTCAGAACTTTCGATTTCTTATTATACCCTTATCTACACTTCAACTCTATCCTTCAGTAACTAATGTGACGACTTAATGAAGCTTCAATGCTTATCAAGTTCGATAATACACTATACAAATATGAAAGATCGAGTGATGATTAAAGTTTCGTTTCTTTTCTATTAAAAACGATCAGATTTTATCGTTTTCATGGAAGTAGATACGAATCGTTGACTATAAAAAATTTAATATTTTGATGTGTTCTGGATTGGGAGTGTTTGGATTAACTCCATTGATCGAAATTTGAATTCTTGGATCCATATGTCTAAACATAAAAGTGGCATGTTTGATAAAAATTTAATAAGTTAAGAATGAGTAAAATGTGAAATTTGTAAGAAGATTAAAAATTATCATTTCAAACACAGAATTTTAAAATAAAATAAAAAATCAAATAGAGTTAAAAAAATAATATATTTTTTTTCTGAAACAAAAGCTTACAATTTAGTCTCGTAATAATGGCAGTCACCAGTCTGAGATGCCCAAGTTGTCGTTTCCTTTGTTTCTTGAGCAATACTATTAGGAGTGTTTGGCAAATTACTGATCGACTCGACTGAATTGGATTTAAAGTCTTACTTAGTCCACTGAAATCCTAATAACCCAGATTTATAGTGGGATAAAAATAAATTAGTTAATCATATCACAGAATTAGTTAGTGATTTATGATGCGGTAAGGTCATGGATAGACTATAACTTTTTTTAAACATCTCATAACTTTGACATTAATTGACAAATTTACCCTTAAATCCAATGCAATCTTATGTCATGTTTGGCTTACAAATTGTTAGTTACCACTTTACTATTTAAGTGAAAAGGTAGGAAAAAGAATGTATTGTATTATTCAAACTTTTACATGTTCAACTTACAAAATATTTTAAGAAGGTGATCACAAAATTATTTGATACACAAAAAATATAGAAAAGTTAAAAAAAATAAAGAATATATGAAAAATTAATGCACAAGGTAATGAACATGAACATTAAAATTAATTACCCGTTGCCTTTTACCTAAAAATACACAAAATTAAAGCATTCTACTTAACAATTGCCTTAACCTATACAAACAAAATAAAGGCAACATATTTGAAATGGAAAGTTTAAGACATATGTACACATAGTTAGTACATCCTACACTACCACAAGTGTACTCGTGTAATTATCAAATTGGCTTGTGGAAATTACCAAGTCTAATACACACACAACTACATACAAATATGCATATTAAGTGCGAACCATGCACATAATCATTGCAGACCCACTCAATCATGGATGACTATAACATCGACATGCTTGGGAGAATTAACTGATGCAGATGAACTAACATTGTCAAATTCTTAATTGCTTGAAGTAGATTCATCTCGTTTGAAACTAACCTCAAAATATTGAAAGTTGTGGCACGGTGCAAGAAAATCAACTTTGGCCAAATTTATTTAAAATAGCATTGTCGACATTTAATCTATCCAAAGTAAGTCATTAATTTCCAATTTCTAAGTCAAATTACACATCCCAATTGTACAATATCTTTTCTTTTATTTGATGCTGACGAGCCCAAATTTAGTTGGGCCGAGCCCAATCAAGATAAGCCGAGAAAGTCCAAGGGAAAGTCCAATCAAAGTCCACCAAGTGGAGAAAACCCAAATCCAGACTGGACCGACCCATGAATGAGGAAGGCATCAAGGGAAGACATCAAGACGAAAGCATCAAGAGGAGGACACCGGCCTAGCTCAGGACCCCCTGGGGCGCCGCCCAGGCTGGCACTCTTGGGCGCCGCCTGGCTCGGCCCCCTTGGGCGCTGGCTTGGGCTGCCCCTTCGGACGTCCCCTCCTCCATCTTCCTTCGGCCTCCTTACTCAAGTCCAAGACGGCCGAGTCCACTCCAACTCCGAGCTTAGGCTTGAGTCCACCTCAATATGAGTCCGAATCCAACACGACGACGGTCAAGTCTAAAAGCCAGCTGAGAGTCCGCCTCCGATTGAATAGGAGCACGAGGGCGAGAAAGACGGGATACGGAGATCTCCTACCTAAATCGTACTTACCAAAATAGTAGAGTTCCCCTCATTCACGGCACCGCCTCACCGCCTTAACCCTTGCCTATATCATGTAAGCCCCTCTCCACACGGAGGGGCAGGACCTTGATCCCTACGCACACTAAGCCTCCGAATCACTCACACATACTCATCCTGCTCTCTCTCTCTCGCTCTCCCTCTCTGCACCACTGTAAACTCTCCGGAGTACTCCAATACATTAATAAAGATCGTCGGCCATCGTCGCCATTCAAGAAAGTGGACGTAGGCCACGGTCGAACCACTATAAACCCATGTGTTTATTATTTATTCTCTATTCTCTATTAATTGCTTGATGATTGTTCATTGATTGCGACCGTACGTATACTTGACTGTTAAACTCGCATGGAGACAATTTTGTGCATCATCAGTTTGGCGCCGTCTATGGGAACGACATAGTTTCTACTACCTTTCAATCCTCTTCGCAATCTATTGCGATTATCACCTGGTCGATGAGCCGACAGCTGGGAGACCACAACCTGGCCCACCGGGGGGAGGAGGCTCCGCCTCCCTTCGAACCGTCTGAACCATCCACCGTCGCGACTCCTACTGGTCAACAACAACAACTCCTCCAGACTATGCAATTGCTGGTGAAACAAAACCAACAGATCATCCAACTGATGCTCACCCAAGGAGGTGCTACCCCTCATCCAGAGGGAGCAGTCCCCATCCCTCCGACTGGGGAGGAACAGCAACCCGCACCTCACGAGTGTCAAGCAGCCCCTCGCCATGGGGCCCCTCGCCAGAATGCCTTGCGACCGCAGGGCGCCCCTCGCCTAGCGGTCCCTTCTCAACGCGCAGGGAGCTCACACATCCCCCTTCTCACGTGCATGTGCAGGAGGACGAAGGAGAGAGCCAATACGGAGACCATGAGAGCCAGTACTGCCACCCGACCGAGGATGTCCCCAATCAGTGGGACGAGAAGATAAGGGAAGTTCAAAACCAGCTTGGCGTTGCCCTCAACGCCATCAAGGCACAGGCGCCTACGACCGTGGACTACCTGGTGAGACGCACTGACACGCCCTTTATCGTTGATATTGTCAACTACCCACTACCTTCGAAGTTCAAGATGCCCAACATCGAGACCTTCGACGGTAACAGAGACCCTCTCGACCATCTGGACACCTACAAGTCCCTCATGCAGCTCCATAATGTGCCTGAGGAGATCATGTGCAGGGCGTTCCCTACCACCCTGAAGGGGTCCGCCCGCCAGTGGTTCTCCAAACTCAGGCCCTCTTCCATTCGATCCTTCGCAGAGCTAAGTAAGTTCTTCGTCTCGCACTTCATAGGGGGACGCCGCCACCAAAATCCAGTGACCCACCTACTCACCATCAAGCAGGATAGGGACGAAAGCCTCCGTAGCTACCTTGTCCGCTTCAACGAGGAGGTCCTCCAAGTCGAAGAACCAGATGACAAGGTAGCCCTAGACGCCTTTATTGCTGGACTTCACACCTCCAGCTTCATGTTCTTGGTCATCAAAAAGCCTCCCTCTAGCATGCCCGAGTTACTATCCAGGGCCCAAAAATACATGAACGCCGAGGACGTCACCAAAGCCCGTAGAGGTGAGTCCTCCCGAGAAGAGAAAAGGAAAGACAGTCGAGAAGATCGAAGTGAGACTGAGAACAAGAGAAAGAAAGCCGAGAGGGTCCCCGTAAAAGACCACCTCGGACCACTACCCCTGAGGGACCGACAGCCATTCACTCCACTCAATGCCTCGGTGGAGCACATCCTACTCCAGATACAGGATGACCTAGCCGTCCGCTGGCCCGGAAAGATGAAGTCTGACCCCAAGCGCCGAAATCCCAATAAATATTGTGGTTTCTACCGCGACCACGGACATGACACGGACGACTGCTTCCAACTAAAGAAGCAGATTGAGGAGCTTATCCAACGGGTTCATCTCAGACAGTATGTGGCTAGTCGAGGACCTGCCCCTCCGCACAAAGAACGAGAACACCAGCAACCCCTAGGTGAGATTCAAACCATCGCCGGAGAACTATGAGGCGGAGGTGACTCTAACTCCGCCAGGAAGGCGCACGCCCGCAAAGCTAGACAGACAGAGTCTCATGACTCTCGCCCAATGAAGACCCCACGACATGGGGAGGAGGAGGTCATCACCTTCTCAAACAGAGACCTGCTGGGGGTTCAAACTCCACATGACGACCCCCTAGTTCTGACCTTGATGGTGGCCAACTACCAAGTCAGAAGGATCCTGGTCGATAGTGGAAGCTCAGCTGACATCCTGTTTGCCACTGCTTATGACAGCCTTCACCTCGGCAGAGAGAGATTACAGCCTGTCAGGACTCCCTTGGTCGGCTTCTCGGGAGAGAGGGTCCAGCCTTTGGGATCCATCACCCTGCCTGTCACCGCAGGGACCGCACCAAGGAGCTCTACTATCATGGTAAATTTTCTTGTACTTGATTGCCCTTCTGCTTACAACATAATACTTGGACGTCCTGCCCTCAATGCCTTAAGGGCAGTACCCTCTACTTACCACCTCCTCCTCCGCTTCCCCACTTCCAATGGGGTTGGAGAGATTAGAGGAGACCAGGTCTCAGCCAGAGAGTGCTACGTAGCCTCTATGAGGGCTAGGAGACCGAATGAGACACTCCAGGTCGAGGTCCTTGACCCTAGAGACGACAGTACCTTAGAGAGAGGTGAACCAGAAGAGGAGCTTCGCCCAATAATACTAGATGACAACCTTCCAGAAAAGAAAATCTACTTAGGCTCCTCACTCTCCCAGGAGCTGGCATCTGTTTTGATAGACTTCCTCAGGAGAAACACAGACGTCTTCGCCTGGTCCCATGAGGACTTGGAGGGCATTGACCCCGAGGTGGCCTCCCATCGGCTAAATGTTGACCCCAGATACAAGCCTGTCCACCACAAGTTGAGGAGTGTGAGCACTGAGAGGGGGCAAGCTATGGGGAAAGAGGTGGACAAGTTGCTGACTAATGGGTCAGTGAGAGAGGTAGCCTACCCAGAATGGCTATCCAATATGGTAATGGTGACAAAAGCCAATGGAAAGTGGTGCCTCTGCGTAGATTTTACGGAGCTCAACAAGGCCTGTCCCAAGGATAGTTATCCTCTCCTACGAATCGACCTACTCATTGACGCCACGGCAGAACACGAGCTCTTGAGTTTCCTTGATGCCTACTCCGGTTACAACCAGATCAGCATGTTCCCTCCAGACCAAGAGAAGACCTCATTCATCACCCCTAGAGGGACTTACTGCTACAGGGTGATGCCTTTTGGGCTCAAGAATGCCGGCGCCATATACCAGTGCCTCGTTAACAGAATGTTCGAGGCCCAGATTGGGAAGACAATGGAAGCCTATGTGGATGATATGTTAGTGAAGAGTGTAGTAGCCACAGATCATGTTGCACACTTGTAGGAGACCTTCGATGTGCTAAGAGCCTACAAGATGAAATTGAACCCTGAAAAGTGTGCCTTCGGTGTAGGCTCAGGGAAGTTCCTAGGCTTTATGGTCCATAAAAGGGGCATTGAAGCCAACCCAGATAAAATCAGAGCAGTCTTGGAGATGAAGTCCCCCGCCTCAACCAAAGAGGTCCAGCGCCTCAACGGGAGAATAACAGCGCTTAATAGGTTTGTTTCTAAATCTGCTAATAAATGTCTTCCCTTTTTCAAGATCCTCCGCAGGTCCTTCCAGTGGGGTCCAGATGCAGAGGAGGCCTTCTAGAGGCTCAAGACTTACCTCTCCACACCGCCACTATTCTCTCATACTGTGCCAAGAGAGATCATTTATCTCTACCTCTCTTCGTCCCCCTCTGCCGTAAGCTCCGTACTCATCAGAGAGGAGGAGGGCATCCAGAAGCCTGTCTACTATGTAAGTAGGGCCTACCGAAGAGCAGAGGTGAGGTACTCGGAGTTAGAAAAACTAGCTCTCGCCCTTGTCACTGCTGTCAGACGTCTGCGCCACTACTTCCAAAGTCATACCATTACGGTGGTCACCGATCAGTCGCTTAAGAGAATCTTGGGGAAGCCCGATGTCTCAGGCAGACTCCTCAAATGGGCTGTAGAGTTAAGTGAATTCGACATGCGGTACCAACCGAAGGCCGCCATCAAAGCACAGGCGCTCGCAGACTTTGTAGCAGAGTCCACATCGCCCCAGGAGTCCCAAAATGAAGAACTAGGCGCCCCTGCGCACACCTGCTCAGTACATACTGACTCCCTCAACCAGGAAGTCGGATCTGTTGCCATATGAAGACCCGCCGACCCGGAGGAGGAACAGGGGGTAGAACCGTCGACTGGGCAAGCCAGGGCGTCGCTCACCCTCCCTGGGGCGCCGCCCACTTGGCTTGAGGTGCCGTCCACCCTGGCTTGGGCGCCACCTTCTCAGACCCCCTCACTCTCGTCTTCACATCCTCTCCTGACGTCACCCCCGTCATCCACTTCGCCATGCTGGAAACTCTATGTGGATGGGTCCTCTACCAATGAGGGCGGTGGAGCTGGACTCGTACTAATCAGTCCCCATGACACTCCGTTAAAGTACGCTGTCTCCCTCCACTTCAACACGTTCAATAACTAACCAGAGTATGAGGCCCTCATATCGGGTCTAAGGTTAGCCTTAGAGATGGAAGCACTCCGTCTCGTGACTTACAGTGACTCTCAGCTCGTAGTCAATCAGGTAAGGGGAGATTTTGAAGCCAAAGAAGAAAGGATGCAGGAATACCTCTCGGAGGTTCAAACACTCCTCACAAAGTTTACATACTTTGAGATTCACCATGTACCTCGAGAAGAGAATGTCATGGCTGATGCCCTCACCAAGTTTGCATCCGCCAACATACTCATGGGACCGGCGTTGACAGGTCACCAGTTCGAACCTAGCACCACCAAGATAGAAGAAGTCGAGACTCACTATGTATCATCGGAGTCCAACTGGATGACTCCCATCAAAAACTACCTAGAGGAGGGCACTCTCCCAGACAACCCAGTGGAAGTCAGAAAGTTGAGGATGAGGGCATCCAGGTATGTTATATTGCAAAACACCCTTTACAAAAAGAGTCACTCTCTTCCATACTCCGCTGTCTCACCCCAGAAGATTCGGACTATGCCATGAGGGAGATCCATGAGGGGATATGTGGGAACCATTCAGGAGGACGTGCATTGGCTCATAAGGCAGTCAGACAGGGGTACTATTGGCCCACCATGATCAGAGACACCCGAGACTTCGTCAGGAGATGTGATAAATGTCAGCGCTTTGCGATTCTACCCAGACAGCCGCCCGAGGAACTTACCACAATTTAGAGCCCGTGGCCCTTCTCCATGTGGGGGATTGACATTCTAGGTCCCCTCCCTGTGAGTCGAGGCCAATGCAAGTTCGTAGTCATCGCCATCGACTATTTCACTAAGTGGACAGAAGCTGAAGCCTTAGCCAGAATCACAGACCAGAAGATAAAAGACTTCATATGGAGGAGTCTAGTCTGCCGCTTCGGGATACCTCATGCCGTCGTGAGCGACAACGCCAAGCAGTTTGATAACAAGCTCCTCAACGCTTTCTGTGCGGACCTCCAGATTAAGCAACCCCACTCCAGCCCCGCCCATCCACAGGTCCAAACAGTAACAAGTTATATGAACCACCCTATATTATGTTTTTATAATGATTTTCATTGTCTGAAATAAATACATTTGTCAGCAGTGCAGTAGTGTGTAGTCACCATTATGTTTGAGTTGATGGTCGAACAGTAACAAGATATTTGTGCAGTACGCGTGACTATACATTGGTACGTAGTGACTGTGACAACACACTGAGAAGTGTAGTCCATTGATTTTAATAGACCCTCATTCATCCTGCGTTATAGTGATTCACAACCCGTGATACGTTTAAAACCCGTGACAACACACTAGTGCTGCTGAATAAAAACTAGTTACAATGACTGACAATTGCATCATTGTTAGTCGTTGTGACAACACACTAGATTGTTGTGACTAAACACTGGTTAAATGTCAATCTGTGTGACTACACAATAGTTCACTGTCAAAAAGTGTCACTAGATATTATTGTGTAGTCCGTGACTGTGACTACATAATGTTCTAATGTCATTCGCATACTCACACAAATAAATTGCCTATAAATATGAACTCATGTGAAATGTTCAATGTACAGAATTCATCTATAATAATGAATTTTAGTCTGAGAACCCTGTTTGAAACTCTGGGGTATCATTGTGCTTTAGGTGATGAGTTCTTTTACCCAATAAATCATCAGTTACGCTATTCACTAACAACTATGAATTCAATGATGGCGGAATGACAATATCGCTTGATAGAACGAGAAAATCTAAGCTTAGATTTACGTTCTTGCAGCATAAGAAGGCCTCGACAGGTTGCCATTGGTATGCCTATTACCACTCTTCAAGAATTAGAACAAGAATTGTTTCACATTCGAGTTGAGAACAATTGAATGACAATTCGTTGTAATCGGTATAATCTGCGTTGTATTACAAGCGACCGTGCTGCAGAAGGGAGGATGCAAGAATCAAATTTAAGCTACCAATTGAGTGGCGAAGCTGGATGCATTTCTGATCATTACCTGTGTGACGAAGATGAAGACCCATGAAGATATGTCCTTGAAATCTTGTGTTGTAATATTTACACTTTCGTCATCGTACTTGTGTTTGAAATATGTTTATGTATTATGTTTCTATGAAATATGGTGTATTACTCCAGTTTGTATTGTTTATCTAAATTTCAATAATTTATGTTATGTTATTAAACAAACTTGTCTTTAGAGTATTGAATAAATAATCTGAAAGGTAGTAATGAAATAACATTACATGAAACTATGAACAAAAACAGATTTTATATACAACAATAATATTTACAAATTTTATACAAACAAATATAAAAAAAAAGACTATGTCCCACAAGGATGTGGTCTCCTTTGCCGCTTAGGCCACCGACCATTAGGCGGAGGCGGTATATCTTCTATGACTCTACCATCTACTGGATCATGTGTATGGTGTGTAAGCTAATCGACTCCATGTCGACATCTGCCTCAACCTATGTGTGATAGTGATAGGTCATGTGTAACTCCCTCAGCTGGAACCTCAACATCATCAGAGCTGTCATCGTATAGAACAAGAAAAGTAGGTCGTGTGGGCATCAGTGGCATCCATCATGTCGAGTGTAGGCTATATTTGGTGCAGGACCATGTACTGGTGCAGGTGCAAGTGGTACAACATCTGCTGGGGCAACGTCTGGATGTACATCATGTAATGGATCACGTGGGAGTAATCGTTTGTGGATTTATATGCGATAAACGCTCACATGCCCATAACTATATAACAAATAAAACAGTTGTAGTGTAACACATACATTTGTCATTACATTAAACAATATATATTTGGACAAACATGAAACATAAGTTTGCATGTACATGTACTAGAATAAACAAGTAACTGATGTCCTTAGCATCACGTCTAGTGGCAATGCACATCTCGCGGTATATTTAGGCCAATGCTACGCTACCCCAGCTGTACTGACTAGTTGATGTAAGATCGACAAACAAATGAAGGTACATCAACTTCACATTGCTAGAAGACTTATCTAGGAAAAGGAATGAACCGATCAATAACATGATGTAGACTCTGGCATAAGAAACAATAAAATCATCATTTGCATCTACTGGGACACCTCTATCCAAATGTCCCCGCAATGCTGAAAGCCTAAGTGAAGACCCCTCAATAGCCCCCTCGGCAGGTGTAAAACCGAGCAACTGCTAACATAATGCTGGTTATGTCGTGTCTTCCTAGACACTGTCATACCATTAATCAGTAGACCTATGTGAATATCAACATCCTGAAGAGTGATAGTCGTCTATTCCACTAAAAGATGAAAAGTATGTGTCTCGATACGCCATCTCTCAACAAGCAATGTGATGAGTGCATGGCCCAACCGCTTGGACGCATCTTGTGCGCCTCGTAAAAGTCGACTGTAACTAAATGATGGAACACACGCTCATCTGTGACATGTAATTGCCATGTGGTGCCATCACTATACCTGCAATGCAACGGAGGCAGATTGATGCTCTGCCAGGATGTATTCTGATCGATGATCAGACTGTAACGCAAGAACGGAGTGGTCCTGTGGATCAGGATGTAATAACTGCTGTCCATCAGTGTCCATGATGAATAACTTTATGAATATACAAAAAACATTTAAATACAAGACATTGCACCAAAATGGAGTTACAACATAATCACATCGACAAGTCTAATACACAAATGATTATAGCATACAACAACAAATGAAGCTTACAAAACAAAAAAATACAATCTACTGAAGGGATGCGGGAGCCAGCGTATTTATGGATGTACACTTTCGACGATTGTGACCCAGTTCGCTACATAACCCACAACGTATCTGATTACGACCCCCTGACAGGAAGTCTATCTCATTCCGTATGCGCATCGTCCGTGGACGAACAACCAAGTCTCGATGTTGGTTACAATTCGGGACTAATTTGGGCCATGGGGGATCATCCCAGTAATGCTCATCCTCTAGAGGAAACATTTCAGGTACCCAATTTTTCTCCAAAGTGTCGATAGTGTATATGGGATCTATGTAAGGCTGAAAATGCATCTGAAAATAAGAGCATACAACCAACAAATAGGAGCAAAGAATTCTGTAAATTGCCCATTTTTCGCATATGCACGAACGATCTTCAAGACACACAACTTGCTTATGACCATTACCAGCTGACACTTCAGCAAGACCACGCTCCCTATGAAATGTCGTCACATCGTGAACACAACTCATTTGTTGTGCATGTTTTAATCATTCCACAACACGTTTAGGAGCTTCATCCCTTTTCCTTTCCATTTTGCAACTAGTTCTTAATGTTCAAAGTGATACTTAGGGACCCTATAAAATATTGACTGCACACAAGCAGTTATGGGCAAATACCTAGCACCTTGGAGAACACTTTTGAAAACCTCTAAAATATTAGTTGTCATGATGTCATACCGTTATCCACCATCATGTGCTAATGCTCATTTCTCCTATGGTATATCAATCAACTATTTATATGCTTCCTCTTTGATGTTGCGTATTGGGGTCATCAAATCATTGAACTTGTGAATCTGTCTTGCCTTTCCATCCCTCCACAAAAGATCGTACAAATGTGCATCCTTAAACTTTGTATTAAAATTACTACGAACATGTCGAAGACAAAAGTGATGATAACCATGCGGTTGATGCTACCTAGAATCTTCCTTGTTCACAGCCGCAAGGAACCCATTGTGCCTATCAAAAATTAAACATATTTCTTCCGAATGTCGAAGAACAATCCGCCGAAGGTAATATAGGAAAAAAGCCTAACTTCACGTATTCTCCTTTTCCGCAATAGCAAAAGCAATGGAAAATAACTGTTTATTAGAATCAAAAGAAGTCGTCACTAACAGTTTTTCCTTGTACTTTTCACGCAAAAATGTCTCATTAATACTGACAACAGGTCGACAATATTTAAACCCTTGAATGTTGGTGTTTAATGCCCAAAATACTCGTAAAAAAATCTTATATTCAGGAGTTTCAGAGGTGTACCACCACTTCACAATTGAGCTAGGGTTATTCTTCTTGATGACACCCAAAAACTTTGGCAACATGTCATATGACGAGTTCCAATCACCGAAAATCTTAGCAATTGTTTTGTTCCTCGCAATCCATGCTTTCTTGTAAGAAATATCAAAGTTGAACTTCTCCTTTATACTCTTCTGAATTGTGGACATTTTAGTTTGTTGTGTATCACCCACGAGTCCCAGTATATAATGACAAATGAAGTCAGAGTCTAACTGCCGATAGTCACGACTCATCCTAGGGTAGAAATAGGTAAGAGGTCCATCATATTGCTTGATTTAAAAAAATTTCAATTTTTTTCTAAAATAAGCACGCAGTCTCCACGTGCAGTTAGACTGCATGTACATGATGCATTGGATTGCCCACACAGTTGTGTTCGTCTCGGCCACGATAAAATCTTGATTCAGCTTGATTGAATATCATTTAATAGCTCTAATCAATGAAGCTTTATCCTTAAAAATCATGCCCTTCACCAACTCTATCTTCATTGGATCCCATAAATTCTATTCAACTGACGGTACAAAGCTATCTGCTTCAGTATACTGACCAAATTCAGTGGTTGTGAATGAGACAGGGTAAGGCTTAAGCATCTCCACCACCAGAGCAGCCTCAAAGTCTTCTTCGTTCCCATCTTCTTGATCTGCCTCATCAATCGTTACTTACTCAAACTCTTCTTCTTCGTTGTCGTCATCGGAGACATCTGTACGATCATTGACACACATTTCTTCATATTCTCGAATTGGGCTTTGTTGCATTATTGGTTGATGAACATCATCTTGTTCACCCAACACAATTCCGGCCTCACCCATTTTAAAATTTTGACTTAATGAATTGTTGGCTGGGTTCCCACCATATGTCACAGTTTCAGTTCTTTGTTGGGTGTAAAAGTACAGCCCAGACTTATCCATTACCTGTATCCCCAAGGGAGTTGAACATTCACCTGTCACACAGAAAGTTGGATATGCTAATGAACCCATTTCTCGCCTAAACAAATCAGTATAAGACATAGCAGTTGTTGTTATGCACCCTCCGGTCTGACTACTGCCTATGCCAGCATTGATGCCTTTCGTCTTCACGTACAAAACAACACTAGCAATGCTGGGGTTGTCAAATACCTCATTAACCATTGAGGTCACTAATTCATTGTTGTCAATTTTCAAACCGATATAAGTATTTATGTTTGGTCCTGGTCCTATTCCAACTCTAAAAGAATATCTACAAGTCAACTTCAACTTGTTATGCACCCTGTCCAACCCCATTACAATGTCAATTTTACTCAATAACTCTGGCAGTTGTGTACTACTATTGATAACAATACCAGCTTTAGGAGGACAATTGTATGATAAACCCTCCAAGCCATAATTCATTTGTCCACCCCAATAGAGCAAAACGGTAACTTGTTTTTCTGCCATTTCTATTTGTTTCGGCTATGGAATAAGTTTTGAATTCAGAAGAACCTAGGAATATATAGAAATGATTAATACTTGAAGAAATTATCAATTAGAAAACCTACAATGATGAAATGTACTTGTATGATACTAAGAAAGATGAAGATACAATTTTTATATGGAAGTTTGAATAAATAATTCCCATAAGAGGGTATCTCCTTAGATTAAGATTGAGAGAGACAGACATGGAATAGAGAATCTAAAAAGGATTTGAGTGTAATTCTCTCTAAAAATTAATAATGTTTATACTTGATGCCCAATAACAATTGTCCTTTTGGAAAGAGTAATCATGCCTTGGACTGAAACTTCAATTATGTTAGGAGTGTAGATGATACAATATGAGTTGCTATTATGATCCTATGAGTTCCTATGAGTTACAATATGAGTTGCTATATAGATGATACAATACGGGTCTATATGAGATAATAATACCAGATGATCAAGTGATCTAACCATTACAAAATAAAAGAGAAATAGTAGTCAAGTTGATACAGACCCGTATTTGTCCAACACCACAGAGAGTATGAACTGATAGATCAATGGATACTTTCTTAATAAAAATCTAAAACCTGAGTTTGTTAATATCTAACACCTCCATTAATGATGACATAGTTAAACTGAATCACACAGAGAAATGTCCATTTACATATAGCAAATGAGGTTTATATATGCAATAATGTGATTTGAACCTTTGTTAACATAATTAGATGACTTAATTCATTGTAACTATTGAATAGATTGTAGGTCTCAATAAATACTAAAGTTCATCATTATCATTAATCCAATAATTATACATAACCCACCAATAAGTTAAATTAATAAATAAAATCCTAAGTTTTATTAAATCAAGTGGTGATAGTCGTTGAGATTCGATTAATAACTTCAAAGTTTTCATGTATGTTCATAGTTATGTATGGAGTATGGGATGAGTAAGAGATAACATGCACAACAAAAAATGTTTGTGGAAGAATAATCTAGAGAAGTATGAAAAAGAAGCTCAAAATGGGACTTGTGATTTGTGATTTTTGGAGGTAGTCTGTTAATTAGATATGTAGCAGCTACAAATGCATGAAACTTAAAAGAATAAGGAGGAGATGCTCTAGTTAGAATGTTGAAAGCAGTTTCTGTAATGTGCCTATGTTTCATCTCAACATTTTCATTTTGCCGAGGGGTCTCGAGGCAAAACTTAGCATGATGAATTCCATGAATAGATAGAAAATATTCCAATTGACAACTTGTGAATTCTCCTCCTCCATCAAAATGAAACACTTTAAGCCTTTGAGACAATTGGTTTGTAATATGGGGATTAAACTAGAGAAAAACAATATATACATCAGGCTTGTTTATTAAAAGTAAAATCCAAGTAAATCAGGAACAACCACTATCAGCCACCCAACAACCACCACCAGCCACCCAACAACCACCACAAATTATGACCTTCTTATGGCTCATTATTGCACAAATGGATGGCATACTTGAATGAGTAAATAAAATGACATTATTGCTAAAATTCCCAATTGGCTACATTTGAAAAGCCACAAGACGTAAAAAAGTTCAACCAACTTATATAAGCTACCATGTGGATTGCGAGTTAGGATAAAGAACATCTTAACATCTCTTACTGCCTTCTTACTCATTAGAATTCAAATAAAAGAGCCTTTATTGACCTCGATTTGCACTGATGTACAAACTATAAAAAAAAATAACATTTCCAAATCTCCTATCCCAAAAGTATCCTATTCATACCCAAAAAAACCCAAGACGGGTTGTCTTTGACTGTGTAACAAGAATATTCCCCAAACATTGTCCATCAGCTAAGTCATTAATAAATATTCATCTCTCACTGAAATAAAATTTAGTAGATAATTTTCATTAAATTAAATTAAATTAATAGATAATTCTAATTAGATTAAATTAATATAGAAATTGAATTAAATTAACAAAGAATTTAATTTAACTTTACACGTATAATTAATAGTGTATAGTAATCAATTTCACTTCTGGTGTACTACAGAAGGTCCTTCACCAAATTGTTGACATAGATCTAATTTTGAATCTCAAATGCACAGAGGATTTTCAGTTAAAAAGCATTTGGGAAGTGAAATTTATTCCCATGATCAAGAATTTCTTAGCATGGGCAGCTCTGAGCTAAATTTAAATCTATAGTCACGCAACGATAATATGAAATAAAATTTAGCAGAGAGTTTTCATCAAAATTAAATTAAATTAACAGAGAATTTAATTTAACTTTACATGTATAATTAACAGTTAATTACAAACTAATAACACAATTAAAATTAATTTAATTGAAACATAGTTGGTGGTGAAACACATACTGGAGGAGAGGAGAATGGTGGTGGAGGTGGTGTTCGCAGGTGGTGATGTTCGCTGTGTTCGTGGAGATGTCACCTGAAGGAGGTTGCGCTACTGATTTGACTCCTGAAGGAGGAGTTTGGAAACTCAAATTAGGGCTCAGATAGAATGGGGAGATGCTAGTGGGGATTTCGCCTGAAGGGATCAATGGTGCTGGTGATTTGTCATTGTGGAGTTTCGAATGGTTATAATGATGTTTTTGGTGGTTCGTCTAAGAAGAGGTTCAGGTGGTGGAGGAGGGTTTTGGTGACCTTGGTTTGTAGCTTGGGTGGCTCTTGAGTGGTGGCCATTGGTTGCAATAGCGGTGTGAGTTGGGTTGCAATTTTAGGGCTCAAACGATTTGGGGGAAGAAGGGAATAAGGAAGAAGAGGGAAATGTAAGTTGTGGACTTTAACTAAAGACGTCAGTCCAATTGACGTGTTTAGTTAAAAACGTCAATTGGACTGACGTTTTTAGATAAAGACGTCAGTCCATTTGACGTCTTTAGCCTAAAAATGTCAGTCCGTTTGTCGTTTTTAAAAAATGTCTGCATTTGGGAATTACTTTCAAACCCGCCCTTATTTAGGACTTTTGTTTTTAAAAGACCATGGGATGGGTCAAAAGCTCAAGCTCCTTCTAAGGACTAGAGATGGCTTATCTTGCATCACTTCTTGTCTAACCATTTGGGGCAAATCATCCGACGAGCTAGAGCATTGTGTAGAGAGCCCCCATTTGGCTAAGGCATGCACAACTTTGACATAGCCACTGTTATTTTAGATACAAGGTTGCTATTTATTTAAACTAGTTTGTTGACTTCCTTGTTGGAGTATTAGAAGTTCTCTAAGAGCTGCACCCCCTTTTCCCCAACAAAACGAACTTATTCCTTTCGAGTTGATATTCCTTCAACTGGACAATTTAAATTAGTGCCTACCACACCACATTATATTTTGTTTTAATTTTGATTCAAACTTTCAATGACCTTCATATTTGTTGCAACATTTTGTCGCTTGTTCCTTTCAAGTTGAGTCATGAACTTCTTGTTACTTTAAATGTTTTTCTCTTAGGTTTTAGGTTTTTTTATTATGACACGTACAAATTGGGAATTTCTTTAATTCTATTATGCTCTAGCGACAATCACAATTCATGCAATTTGACAGTTGGTTTGCTACAACGTAATTCACAAATGATAAGAGGAGGTGGATTGGGGGAACTTTAGGAAGCTTTAGGCATTTTCAAACCTTGAATTTGGAAAATTTGCAATCACCTATTCTCCTTGGAACTTTAGACTTTTCAGTTTTTATTCACTACAGATGTAGTGTTTATTATGCAAAATGAACCATTGAATGGATTTTTTTTGGCTAACGGACACTTGCATGCCATCTCCTTGCAAACTTGGTTTAATGCATTAGTTGTTGTCTCTGAATGTATTGGTCAAAATATTAATTGGTGATTGTTTTATTTTTCGCATTTAGCTAATATAAATTATTAATGTTGTCACAATTGCAGGTATTTTTTATCATATATTTAGTGCATGCACAATAGTTGTTCAACAATTAGAGGCTACACAGTTATAAATAAGCAATTCATTTGTCCAAAATTTATTGACTTGTCTTGATGTTTTCAAATTGCAAGTTGCAATAAGTAATTTGAGTTATGCACGTTTAAACTATGGATGTCATGAGGACTACAGTTGACTTTGTTGATCCAACATATGATGCTTCCTCATCCGGAATCAAGTAATAAATAAATATTTTTCTCTAATTATTTTTGTAAAGCCCGAGAAAAAAATTTAATTAAAATCTTAATTACAGGGGTAAAACAGTAATTAATTGTTAAAGCACAAGTCAAAAACATGAATTTTTATATAATTCAGATGACAAAATGGACCTCACCATTGAATTCGTCTAACAAAATCTAATTATCCAGTCAATTTTTTGTAAAATTCTTAGACAATCGAATTTTTCACGTGTTACAGAACGATTAAGTGTCATATGATTAAAATAATTGTGATCAGATTTATTGGCATGATTCAAAAAATAATTTAAATTTAGTTCAATAAAAATATATTAAACTCAATACATGACGAGATTTAGTTGACTCGAAATAAAATTATACTAGTTAAAAAGAAGACGTATTGCGGTATGTGAGCCACACATTTAGACTATATAAAGTGGAAGACTTTTGTCTTCCACTTTTTTTTTCTTCTCCAGTAGCCTTCCACACGACAGAGAGAGAGAGAGAGAGAGAGAGAGAGCGAAAGTGAGTTTTATATTTTTTTTCTCCTTCATTCCTTCTTTGATCTACAAAGATCAAATCGTCTAATTACTTTGGGCCAAGAACTAAAGTTGCTCTATTCAATGAGAGCTACACAACCCAAAGATTGCACTTTTCTCCAAAAATATCAAAGACGAGAACCAAAGACTAAGGTTTAGGAAACTAAATTTGGACTTTCTTTGGATTTCTATTACGTGGGCTCATGCTACGAGAGGTAGGGTTTCCCCAATTTGGATGTAATTTCAACCTAAAAGTTGACATATGAAATTGGTAGGCTAAGGGTGGATATATATATTAGGTCTTGACTAGTGTAACTAATGAGTCAAATATATGATTTATAATTGACCTTGTAATTAGTAAAATCCTATTATGATTAACTTGATGTAAGTTAATGTTAGTGGTTTAAAGCATGTTAATTGTACATTAACATTACTTGATGTTTTAATGGTATATCAAGTTTAATAAAATTATTAGCTTGTTATGTGATTATGTAACACCCCGTATTTTATTTTATATATATATATATATATATATATGTATAGTAAATAATTTTTGTAAAGATGTAGATATGTGTAGTGATGGTAGGAATAAAAACTAGAGATGCAAAATTAATTTGAAAATTGAAGTTTTTGAAGATGTGTAAGCTTGAGAAGAAGGATTAAGTAAGTTTCTAAATGAAATTGGGTCAAAATAATGCTTCCATTGAATCCGCCAGGTCGAAAAATATTGGGAGAGGTAATATGGTGTATATTAGGAGTTAGAAAGTATTCCGGAGTTAAAACCTACTTTAGAATGAATTTGGGTAAGGAGAAGTTTGGACACTTCTTGGTATTTTGGTCATAACTTTTTATTCATAACTCCAATTGATTTGAAATTTTGACAGTAGATAGTAGACATCCAGGACTACAAAAGTGTATTTCACAAAAATTTCCCAATTCTACCTCTAAATGGGTCAAAATCGCATTGGAAGTTGAAGAAAAATTCACCAGTCGGATTGCTCCGGAGCAGTGCTCCGGAGCTAATTGGTCCAATGAGTTTTTTGCTCCGAAGCTGTGCTCCGGAGCTGCCGAAAGTCGACTGTGTATTTTTAAACTGCAAACTTCGGCCTTCCTCCCCCTTATAAATACTTAATGCCAACTTTTTGCCTTCATTTCACCACTCTCAAACCCTAGAACAACATAGAGAGAGAGAGAGAAGGAGAGAACTCAAGATCAAAAGAAAATTTCAAGAGATTAAGGATATATTCAAGAATCCAAGCCCTAGTTCTTCAATATTCAAAGTAGGGGGTTTTCTCTCATTCACTTACATTGAGGCTAGGGCTTATATATATGTAATCTTTTCACTTTAGATTATACATGTAGGCTATATAATCATGGTTTCTTAACACCCTTGTGCCTACTACCATGATTTAAACAATATTATTGTTTGATTAACCCTTGAATC
>CM042187.1:17322300-17333737 GCA_023539305.1 Ilex asprella
TTTCTCTCATTCACTTACATTGAGGCTAGGGCTTATATATATGTAATATTTTCACTTTAGATTATACATGTAGGCTGTATAATCATGGTTTCTTAACACCCTTGTGCCTACTACCATGATTTAAACAATATTATTGTTTGATTAACCCTTGAATCCTTTTTCTTGATTAAAAATCCTAGATTTCAAGAGAGATGAACTTTTCTTTAAATTGTTCTTAATTCTTGATTCCAAAACCTTAGTGTTTCATATTAAACCATAAAATGATGCTATTGTGATCTCATGTACTTTTCTTGGTTGGTTGTGAAGTTGTTGCATGATATATTTTGGGATTTTAGATAAATGCTTGTAAATTGGGATAATTGTGGAATTGTATGCTCAGTTGGGTTGTTGGTGCCGCACATGAGTGGGAGGTTCATTGTAAGGATGCCCACCCATTCTCAAGAGATTCCCGGTAAGGATGCTTGAGAAATAAACCCGTTATAGTGAGAGGTTCCTTGTAAGGATGCTCACCCCTTCGCAAGAGGTTCTCGGTAAGGATGTTTGGGAAGCAATGTAAAGATTGGTGAGAGGTTCCATGTAAGGACGCTCATCCATTCTCAAGAGGTTCCCGGTAAGGATGTTTGAGAATCCAAGGTGACCTAAAAGGAGGTGGAGGTTACCACGAAGTATGCCACCTACCTAAAGGATTATTGAGAATTGTTGATAACCATTAATGATTATTATTTGGGGTGATTGCTCATTTATTCATTTAAGTGATGTTTTGAAATAAACTTGAGATCATTTTTAAATGTCACTGCTTTACTCCAAATTATGCATCTATGTTATGTTAAAAATGAGACCGACCGCTTTATATGCTTTTCTAAACCTTGTTTGAGTTTGGGAGAATTTTTTACAGAGCTTTGTGCTCACCCCCTACAGTTGAACCTTTTTCAGATGTTGGGCTAGAGGATGTACTCGGTGCTAATGAGCCGTACCTTGAGGAGGCTTCACTAGAGGGATACTTGGATTCCGAGTGGGACATCTAGAGATGTCGTTTACTTTTTGTTCTAGACTAGAATATTATTTTGAAAACACTGTATAGTCTAGATTTCTTTTGTAATTTCCGCTGCGCTATGATAATAAATTTTCATTGGGAATGTAAGGGCCAAAGATGGCATATTCTTTTGGAATATTGATGTAAATGTTATGGATTACTGTTAAGAAGTCTTTCTATTAATGGTTTATCTTAGTGCTCTCATAGTATGAATGGTTATTGAATGTAATGCCGTCCAGGGTGTATTTTGGGGTGTTAAAATAATATGTATGTTAAAAGATATGATTAGTGTGGTGAACTTGCGCTTATGTTTATATAATTAATAAACATGTTGTCATGTTGGAAGTAATGAGCATGCTATGTGTTCTCTAGGTGTTTGTTTAAATGCCTAAGTGAATACAAGTATGTTAGTTGAGTTGATTATCTTACATAACATGTTTGAGATGATTTTGAAAATGTAATTATGTTGCATTTGTTATATAATTGCACATTGTATAGCATTATGCATGAGTTACACTATATTCATAGACATTGACATGAGTGGGAGTGTATGCATGATATGAAATCACTCACCACATAGGTGGTTGGTTGTGGGCTCGCGAAAGTTGCACCAAGGTCTGGCTAAGTTGCACGAAAAATTAAATGGATAAACGTTTCGGGGTCTAGTAAGAAGGGCTAGATTCTTCCTCGGGTGCAAGACCTTGTTACTTGGTTTATACACTTTCTGGCAGTGTAATTCCAGAAAAGTGTAACGATGAAAACGGAGCCGCATGTGGGATGTCCTTAAAAATTCATTGATGGTGTGGTGTCCCATTGGTGAAATACCATAAATTATCATCCCACAAAGACACGAGAAAATGAATTAATTAATCATTGAGTGTACATAACACCAATGATGGGGACTTGGAATGCCTGGATATATATGCATGACATTATATGTGTTATGGGAGCCCAGGATGAGATTTAGTGTTGGTATTACTTGTGGGAGTCTCGTCTAATAGCATGACGTGATTTGTGGCATTTTTTCATAATACATATATTTGAATGAATACATGAAATAATTGTTGCATGTGACATTTCATATGCATTTAGGTTGAGGGGTATTTTTTATAGGAGTTATCTTATTGAGCGTTGACTCACTCTTTATGAGAACATTTTTCAGATATCGCACAAGTTTTCACCAAAGGCCCTCCTATGGGTCCTCTTTGACAACAGAGCCGGATTGTGACTCTTATTTTAACGTTGTAGTCCCTTGTATATGTTTACTTTTGGCCTTGTATAGTTTTTGTAAACAAAAACTTGTTTTATATTAAAAAAACATGCATATGAAACTCTTTTGAGACATTTATTCTTTTATAAATAAATGTACGTGGTGATAATGATTATGGTAGTATCTGTAATACCCCACATGCGTATAGTAATATAGTAATATACTAGTTTAGTAGTTCTTTTATATATAATGATGTAAAAATGAATCACATAAGTTAAAACATTAGAAATAAATATTTAGGAGACAAATGGATTTGGGAAGTTTACGTTTTGAAAGCATATGAGCTTGAAAATAGTTAATAGGTAAGTTTTTAAATATTTTTTTTAGGTCAAACTAAGGTCTTCATTGAATCCGGAAGGTCGAAAAACCTTGAGAGAGGTAATATGAGGTGCATTGGAAGCTTAGAAGTACTCCGGAATAAAAACACACTTTACGTAAATTTCGGGTAGAAAATATTTTGGACACCTATTAGTATTTTGGCCATAACTTTTTATACTTATGTCCAATTGATATGAAATTTTGACAGTAGATAGTAGACATCTAGGGCTACAAAAGTGTATCTCATGAAAATATTCCAATTAGACCTAAAAATGGGTCAAAACTTTCTTGGAAGTCGGAGGAAAAATCGGTCTGCTGAAGCGTACCGGTACCATATAGTACCGGTACACCCGATATTCAGGATCGCGATCTAGGTCACATTTTTTGGGCCTATAAATATTTTAGGCCGCCTCCTTAGCCGTCCATACACCTTACCAAACCCTAGAAAGCTTAAGAGAGAAAGAGAGGAGGATCAAAAACACACCCATCAAGAGATTTACACCTAAATTAGAAGATCAAACCCTAGATTTTAAGAACACCCTTCCCCTAACCTTTCATTGCACTCTTCCATACCCTATCACCCATACATTTTGGAACCTAAGGAGGAGTCTAAAGGGGAAAGAAGGGAGAGGAAAGAGTCTTTGAAACTTGGGTATTTAGCTAAAGCTCTTGAGCATTGAGGTAGGAGATTTTTTTCCATTCACTTATATTGAGGCTAGGATATTATACATGTATATTTTTCACTCTTACTCTTATATATATAATATGAAATGTATGATTATTGATATCCTTGCAATAAATGACATGTTTTGAACATTTTGATGGTTGGGTATTTCATTTTCCAACCTTGGTTTTAAGAAAAATGGATTTTCCTCTATAAGGTACCGGTACCGAGTACCGGTACCCCGATTCAAGTAGGTTTTGGGTACCGGTACCGTTTTGCTTCCTTATCTGAATTTCTTGATTTCTTTGCTCCCGTGCTACCTTCAAACTATCTTTTGAACTCCTTTCATCCCAAGTGGTATGGGAGGGTCTTTCAAAGCCATATTTATCTCCATTCAATTGCAAACACATCAAATTGACGTTAAGACTTCAATTATCATAACTTATACTATTTACGGCTCAAAAGCGAGTGAATTAAGTTGATTAGCATCTTAAAATATACAAAGTTGTGTGCTAATCAGTTCCCACTTTCAAAAACTTAGTGTTTGATATTATATAACAAAATGATGTTATGATGATCTCTTGTACATTGTTCCTTAATTATTCTATGGTATATTGCATGAGAAATTGTGGAATTTGGTAATTCCTTGAAATGGTTGTGAGTTGAGTATATTTTAGTTTTCTCATTTGTATGGTTGTTGTTATGGACTTAGATTGCCTTCGAGAGATGTCGTAGAGTGTTAGAGGTTAGTCTATCCCAGTGGAGGTGAGATGGTTTTATAGCACTTATAGTGGGTTGTCATTTGGTAATGAAACCACTATCGTTCACTGGAGTTCGAACGAGGGATAGTATACTTTTCTTAGGAATGGACTTGTCACTGCCATTGGGATGGTAGATGCCCTTTTCTAAAGTGTTTGTGATTGTGATTGTGATTGGTGGACTAGGTATAATCGTTGGGTAGATTCATGAGAAGCAATCAACATACATAGTACGGGGATGAACTAATATACATGGGATTGTGAGTGGGTCGTTCTTGTCAGTGCATTGGTATGGGACAATGCATCGGAAGACGTCCTTCTTAAATGACTAAAAGTTTGAAATGGTTATTGTTGCGAAATTTATTTTATTCTTTCCCGTTGATTTATTGCTACCGACTAAACTTGAGATCTATTTAAAATTTCATGTTTTCCTTCAAAAAGTTATATATGATATTTGCGAAATGAGACCGACCGAATTTTAAATGTTTTCTAAACCTTGTTTGGGTTCGGGAGAAATTTTCTACAGAGCTTCATGCTCACCCCCTACTGTTAACCTTTTTCAGATTATGTACTTGAGGAGGAGTTAGGAGCCGAGGAGGCCGTCCAGTGGGAGACTCCAATTGATGGGAGTGTGGATCCCGAGGTGGACGCATAGAGCGACCCCTTTTCTTTTGCACTAGACTAGGATACTCTTTTGTACACTAAGAAGTCTAGTTTATTTTGTATTCTGCTGCAAGATTTACTTTGATATTTTTTTGGAGATGTAAATGCCATTGTTGGGCATATTCTTTTGGATGTTATTGTATATGCTTGAATGATGAGGTAAATTCTTTTTGGATATGAAGTTATGTAGTTGCTCTCATGATTGTAAATGGTCTTTAGAATGTAATGCCATCCAAGGGGGTATTTGGGGTGTTACAGTATCTAATACTATGCAATTGAGTATGAATGAATAGACCCGGTGTGGTTAATGTTGTGTGATTTCGAAGGTTGTGTTTTGAGTAGAGTTTCCCGTACAAAGAAGACTCTACCTGAATTTTGTTAAGTTATGAATCTTGGTAAAAGGGGCATAACGGTGTGGTATTGAGTTATATGGTATCAACGGGTATTTCGCAGGTTGATTGGTGATCAACGGAGAAATTACGGATACCCAGATTTTGAAGCGTCACAAATTTTGTTTTACATTAATTTGAAAATAATTTACGTGCAATGCACGTGTGCAACAGCTAGTAAGTAAAGAAAGAAAAAAAAATAGTTAGGCCCAGGCTCTCCTAGCCCCTTTTCTCCCTTCACTACTGGTTCTACAAGTGTGGAGTCGAATGAAGAAAATAATGAGGATGAAATGAAGAAAACGAAAAATAGAGATGACAAAATAAAGGAGCCTACAATTAGAATGTTGTTTGATAAAATTGATGAGATTGTGGAATATTACATGACATATGAGAAGGAAATGAGTTTTGTTGTGTCTAGAAGAGCAACTTTAAAAGGGGACGATAGAGAATTGAGATACTTAACTATTGCTTGTTCTCGTAATGGAAAGTCACAAAGCACTACAAAGAACATGCTTAAAGAACAACCAATATCAAAAACAATTTCTAAAGCTAAGCTTATGGAAACCCTATTATAGTCGACGAAAAATGGTGAGTGACATCCATGGTACTTGAACGTAATAATGGGTTGAGTTCAAAAAAAATCCCGATGTTTCAAAATATAATCCAACTAAATCTAGGGTGGCAACTAGATGCCCACGAATTCCTCCCAAACCCGGATACATCCAATACCAATGCATGCCATAACTTACTACACAAAGTCATAACTTTACATTACAATACCCAAAATAATAATCCATCTATGAAATGATCAAGTGTACACCATAAATGCCTCAAGACAACCTTTTCAAACACAAGGGTTGAGTGTTAACATTTCTACATAAGTTTTAAAGGTAAATACAAAAAGGCTCCAAAAGAGATTACTTCTAGTCCAAGCTCCCACAAACATTCCATCACCTATGCCCATAACTGAAAATGTTAAATGATAGGGGTGAGCAAGCACACACTTAGTAGGAATCCTTTTCTCAAGCATTCACAAAGTTTTAAATATCAACATTCCACAAACCAGACGAATAAGTAATGAAAATTTTCTATAATTAAATACAGGTACAAGATAATAAGTAAAGCATTTATAAAAACCTCCCAACACCTCAACATTAAAAAAATATAAGGTATAAATTAAAGGTTTATATATTTAAACTCAAACCATCATATCAAATACCATGCATGTCTCGCATACGGACAATATAATCAGCCACACCGGTTCACACATGAACCATTCCTGGGGAACTTTTTGGGTCTTGCACCCTAGGGTCTAATCGTCCTTCTTGTTTTTCAAGGGGAACATGTAGGGCACAACTTGTGACGCCACATAGGTCATCACCGAAAATCACTACCATAACCAATCCCCCTTTGGACTAGTAGTCGCCTTGGCAACCCACTCAAGAGGCCCCAACCGTCTACTAACCCTCTATCTGTCGATATCGAGCATACATTTTTCAAAAATCATTATTTTCAATATCCATAAATCCTTTTGAAAATACATGTCATAACCTTGACATTTTATCAAATATGTAGTATACTCAAATCTCAAAAGTTGCATTTTCAAAGCAACACAACCATTTCCAAGAGAATAAGCCATATATATTATGTACAAAATAATAGCATACTTCAAAACCCCCAAATCATAAGTTTAATCAAATACCCAAAACTAAAATCAAACTAGGGCATTTCCATTTCAAGAGAATAAGTCATATTATGTAAAATATCAACATATTATGTAAAATATCATAACTTACTTCAAAACCCTCCAAATCATAAATTTAATCAAATACTCATAACTAAAATCAAACAAGGGTTTCAAACCCTTAACACAAAAATCATTTTTATGTATGTGAGTTCACAATTCATGGCATACTCAACATTAAATCAAGGTTTACAACAAGTATTTTGCCATCAAACACATAATAAGTTTTAACTAAAGAAAATAAATGAGATGCACATTGTAAATGCAAGAGAGAGGAAAACCCCACCTAGAAATCAAAATTTCAAGTTTAATCTCCAAGATCCTCAAACCCAGCCCAAGCCCTTCTTCTATCTTCTCCTCTCTTTCTCTCTATAGTTCTAAGATGGGTGAAAGAGTTTTGGGTGAGACATGTGAGAAAAAATGGAAGAAAAGGGGCTGAAATATGGGTTTTAAACCTAGTAGTCCCGAATTCTACTGTTCATGGGCTAAAAAATATATTTTTTTCTACGAAATTATGGTTTTGCCACTAAACATTCTAATTTTGATCCATATGACTACCCCAAGGTTTTTCGACGTTCCGAATTCATTTTGATTGTTATTTTAACCTAAAAAAATTTAGTTTTATGATTTATCTCAAAACTAAAATTAATTTATACCCGAAACACTAAGATTACTATTTTATCCTTCCGAACTGCTATATGTGCTAAACGGCTATTTCAAGTTTTTCGGACCTCTCGGATTCATTGGTAATATTATTTTGAGCTAAAAACATTAATATATTTATTTAGTTACCCTTATCAACCTTAAACGCTTCCAAAAATTAAATTTGACTCAAAAATCAATACATTCGTGCCTCAAACTTACGCGACTATTTTTGTAACAATGATTATAAGTTTTTCTCATCATTTTAATCATTTTAAAAATACTAACTAGTAAATATCATTTATATTTATATGAGACATGGGATCTCATCATTTTAATCATTTTAAAAATACTAACAAGTTTATATCATTTGTATTTATATGAAACATGAGATCTCACACAAACGATTACGACTCGGGGAAAGAGATGATACTGCAATTCATAATTATTTTTTAAAAATACAAGCTGACAATTTTGACTTCTTTTACATTATGGATTTAGATGAAGAGGGTTGACTAAAGAATTTTTTTTGGGTAAATACGAGGAGTAGGGCAGCATTCAAAGAATTTGGGGATGTATTAACATTTGACATGACATATTTGACAAATAAATGTGACATGTCATTTGCACCTTTCGTAGGGGTAAACCATCATGGGCAATTGACATGGTTAGGATGCGGATTGATCTCAAATGAAGACAAAAACATTTACATGATTGATTTAATCATGGCTCGCATGCATGTTTGAATGTTCCCCTAGTGCTATAATTACAGATCAAGACAAAGCTATGTGAAAAGCAATATAAATTGCTTTTCCCAAAGCACGACACCAATGATTCTTGTGGCATATCATGAAAACAGTCTTAAAAATTTAGAGGGTAACAACAATATGAGTCCAACAAATTCTCTTTGCAAAATGTTGTTTATGATTTCTTAATGCAAAACGAATTTTAGGAAAATTGGTGCAGGTTTGTTGTGAGATATGGTCTTGAAAACAATGAATGGTTACTTGGGCTATATGAGGAGAGATATCACTAGGTTCCAGCTCTTTTAAAAGATATTTTTTGGGCAGGATGTCAATCACACAACGAAGTGAAAGTATGCATGCATTCTTTGATGGGTATGTTAACTCAAAGAGTACATTGAAACAATTTGTCGAACAACATGAGAATGCACTACAAAATAAAGTGGAAAAAAAAAGTCAAGGAGATTTCAACCATTACTACTCGTGGCTCCCACGTATAACCTGTTATGAGATGGAGAAGCAATTTCAAAATACTTACAAGACATCAAAATAAAAGGAGTTTCAATACGAATTAACAAGGAAGTTTTCATGTGATTTGTCATCGGTTAAAGAAGGTGTTGGCCTGTTAGAATTCAAAATAGATGAATACCTACCATGAAGAGAAGGCCATTGACATGCAACTTTCAATATTATGTTAGAAAACCATACCCTTGAAGTTTCTTGCACTTGTCGATTGTTCCAATTCAAGGGTAGATTGTGCAGGCATGTCATTACAGTGCTTATTCATAAAACGATTTTTGAAATACCAGACAAATATATATTACAAAATAGAGCAAAATGGTGAAAAGGAAACACACCAAAGTTCGAATTAGTAATGCTAATTGGGGTGTTACCCATGAAGATCAATGCTTTGATAAAATGTGTAATACCTTAATTGAGGTTGCTAATTTGACACCAGATTCTGAGGATAGGTGTGAGAAGGTGATGGTGCGGATACAATTGCAATGAACAATTCAACCTCATGTGGAAACTTGGAATTTCAAAAGAGAGTGGAAATATACTAACTCCAATTGACACTCATTGCAAGGGCCAAACACTATTTAAAAGAAAGCAAACGATGGTCGAAAAAGAGAAGTAAAAAAAGGAAAGGAAAAAGAATACTTCATCTACTAAGGGAAATGAATGCAAACTAGCGTAAACTCGAACTAGCGAGGGAAATGCAGTGAAGGTTTGTCTCCATTGGTTATTTTTTGCTACAATTTTACCAAGCCAATAATGTTAAGGTACTTTCATCCAGGTTTTCTATATCTATTGGTTATTTTCTACAAAAAATTTATTTTAACTATTTTTTGGGTTGGGTCATCAACATCAAACTTGAAGGGGGTATCCATATGGCAGAAGTGTATCCCACTAGTTCAACTAACATTTTTTTGATGAATGATATGTCACTTGCTAGAAAACCAAAAATGCGTATGAGCTAATGTCAAACTGGTAGTGTGGTGCAATTTGTTGCAATTGTTGTTGCTTGTAACGCTCCAAAATCCACCTTGGACAGCATTACTATTTAAAATCAATCACATCATGAGAGCAACTAAATGAACTTCATAACCAAAGATAATTTCATTCATCATCCAAAAGAATATGCCCAACTATGACAATTACATCTCAAAAATTAACTATTGTCTTGCAGCGAAATAACAAAAATATTAGACTTTACATTATCTCAAAATAAATTTTCTAATATAGAACATAAGGAAATGTCGAGATTCACATTCCCATCTATTGGAGCTTCCCAATGTATCGGCTCATCAACTCCGAGCTCCTCCTCTATACTATAATCTGAAAAAGATATTGTTTGTAGGGGTGAGCACTAAGCTCTGTAGGAAAATCCTCTCAAATTCGAACAAGGTTTCAAAAGCATATAAAATAGTTGGTCTCATTTTTACAAATATCATATATAACTTTTGAAAGAAAAACAATGACAGTTTATAAGATCTCAAGTTTACTCAATAGCAGTTTATTGAATGAAGGAGTAAAACCATGATAGTTGAAATGATATCAAGTGTACAAAATACCATGATTCAATGACAGGAATAAACTTGTAAGAAGTTAAAGCAATAAATAAATAACTCAGTAACATCATTCTATATTCTCATGTATGTTGGTTATTTCTTAAGAATCTACACAACGATTATACCTCGTTCACTCATCATAACCACACAATCTCAATCATTCCCCACAGGGCATATTACAAACACTTTAGGAAGGGCGTGTACCGTCTCTCACGACATTGACGAATCCTTCCCGGAAAAGATATATCATCCCTCAGCCTCGAACTTACGTGAACAATAGTAGTTGCTCTCACAAACAAGAATCCACTACAAGTGTTAGGAAACCATCTCACCCGCACTGGGATAGACTAACCTCTAACACTCTACGGCATCTCTTGAAGACAATTCAAGTCCGTCACAACAAATCATACAAGAGATTCAATACCAACCATTTTCTCATATCATAAGTAAATCCAAAAATTCCCAAATTTCATATCCCAATCCACATTTATTTTTTCAATGAAACAATTTAAGAAAAATTAGCAAGAGATCATCAAATATATAATTTTAAGTATTTAATCAAACACTAGAGTTTTGAAATCAAGAACAAGTGAACATTAAGGAGAAAAATCCATATTTCTCAAAAATTAGGGTTTTTATGGCTATTAAACCATAAATACCTTCAAAACATGGTGATATTTGTAAGAACTTCAAGAAACAAGTATTGCATAGCATATATCTAAGATTTAGAAGTAAACCATACATATATATAAACTCTAACCTCAATGAACAAGAATGGAAGAAAATTCCTACATTCTTTCTTAGTTTGGTGTGAAAAACTTGAGATTTTGATCTTCTCCAACTTAAATCAACACTCTAATTGTAACGCCTCCAAAACCCCCTTGGACGGCATTACATTCTAAACACCATTCGCTGCATGAGAGCACTAAATAACTCCATAAATTAGAAAATTTCATTCATCAACCATCGATATTTTCACAAAATTCGGGCAGAGTCTCCTTTGTACTGGGAGCCCTACCCAAAATACAATCTGTACAATTATACTACAATTGACCGCACAGAGTCCACATATGCATAGCTATTGACCACACTGAGTCCATTTATCCATCATAAAATAAACTTTCATTCACCATATATCATA
>CM042187.1:17352056-17378887 GCA_023539305.1 Ilex asprella
AATTTACAAACTCAAAATAAGGCTACATGTCGGCCCTCTTCATCCTTGGTGACCTTAATGTGCCCCGTCCACCGGATCATACTCCGCACATGAAATGTATTCCTGTATAGGGTGAGCCAACGGCGAGTAGAGTAGATCCTACAGAGGCTACTCACCCCTAGATGCTCATGCTCATGCAATACTCACACGCAACATATAACCTATCATTCTATACAAGAATATGCATTCAATGTTGGAATGTAACCATGTCATGCCATGAAATGAGATGATACTCACTCATGCACTTCAACCCGAGTCCTCACCGACTTCCACAATACAATGCAATGCATTTGTGAAATGAATCGTCACTTGACGGAAAACACATCCAATGATCGTTTGAAAATAAAAGTTATTTCATTATAAAATCAAATCATTGATGGTTGTTACTCATTGAATGAGTACTTTATAAATCAAAATCTTGTGTCTTTGTTGGGCAACGAATTTTGGCATCCCAGCCTCCGGTTCAGTACACCATGACACTTTTCTGGAATTTCACCGTCGAGAAGTGTCTGAACTATGTGACCGGGCCTTGTACTCGAGGTAGTGTCTAGCCCTTCTTGCAATACCCGACACAAGTTTTCATGCATGCTACCTTGTGACTCAATTGGATCTTCAATCCAATTTTTCTCGAGCCCACCCATCAAGTACCAAGTTTGGTGTCGATTACCATGCATCCACACACTCACACTCATGCATATAGCCCATGAATGTGATGTCATGATCATGTCCAACATGTAATGAATACCACATAAGCAATATTTCCCACACATCATCATGGTCCATGGAAAAATTATATCTTATGCATATAAATTTCAAACTCCATCATGCTCAATATATCAACAAGCATAAGTGCACATAACACAACATAATTAGCCATGTTATTTCATCAAACAACAACATTCAAACATCCAAGACATTTAATCAAACACCTTAAAAGCACAATTTATAAAACACATAGCATGCCTCTAGATTTGCTAAGTTACAAGAACAATCATATGTAACTTCTATATGCCAAAATTAAGATAGAAACTAGCCTAAATCATTTTCATATATAAATTTAACCTTTAGTCTACCAACATCTAAGAAAAAATAATCCAAGATAGGAAGAACCCTACCTCAATAAAAGTGTGAAAGACTTATATAATTCCAAAACCACTTCAAAATCCTTGATTTCCCAATTCTTTCCTTTTGGATCTTCGGTGAAATCTCTTATTTTTTGTACATAGGCGTAGTCCTTGACAAGAAGAACGACTTTCCCTCTTGGTCCAAACGGATCCGAGCACCGTAGTTCCGTAGATCGTAGAGAGAATGTGGAGTTTTTATCTCTTTTCCCTCTCTTCTCTCTCCCTCTTTCTATCGGCTGAGAAAGGCTAAAACAAGTGGGGAAAAATTAGATTTTCCCCTTACTTATATTTTTAGTATACTTGGCCCACAATTGGCCACACGTCTATTTTAATTTTGAGTCCGTTTTCATCCCGAAACGATTAAATTTCGCCCAGGTTCAAGTTTAAAATATCTTTATTTTTAAATTGCTCTCATTTATTTCCCAAAATTCATAATTTTATTAAAATTTTCATATTTGGGTCTCCCGGGGTCCGACGTCTCGTAAAACGCAAAAAATTCGACTATCTCGGAATTCGATGAAAATTGACATGGTAACTAGATTTCGCGAGACGAATCCAACGGTAAGGTCCATTTCATCATCCGAACTCTAGAAATTCAAGTTTACAACCCGAACTATGGTGGCAATCTACCGTTTTGCTCTCTCTAGTAAAATTTCAAATTTTCCAGGTTTTACAAATATATTCCAATCGACTATAATCAAAATATAGGGGTTTTAGTCAAAACATAGAATTTTGGATATAAATTATATGTTTATTCAATAAAACGAAACATAAAACTGAATGAAAACCCAAAACCTTATTTATCTAACATATAATTACAAATGCAAATCAAAAAATACATAATATAATTCTAATTCCTCATTGAGTGAGTTTGAGAAAGAACTGCTACTAATCCACGAATAGATGATCCTAATATGTTTAGCGCAATTCCTACATATTAATCCATCAAGATCTTTCCCTTTTTCTTCTCCCCAACTCCTCTTGGCTTCTTAGGGCTAAGACAATGGCTAAAATAGCCTATAACCTGTCCCTAGGGTATTTTATAGGGTGAATACAGAGAAAAAGGCTAAAAACTAACTGGGTTAAACTTGGAGGCACGTTTGGATAGTCATATTGTGTTCGGATAGGCCAAAATCACTGCTCATAACCTTATAGGAGTGTCTTGATGGTAATCTTCGCATCTGTATGATCAAAACTTACTGTTAGAAAATTCATAGACACATTCAAATGTGGGTCGCTTTTCATCCCAACCTTCCGAATTGATTTTGACCTAATAAAAAGTTTATTCACAAAATTTTCATGAAATACACATTTGTAGTTTTTGAAGACCAATTTTCAATGCCACAACAATCATCTCTATCATACATCGGGTAAAAATTTATGACAAAAATACTAAAATATTGTCGAATTCATTTTTATTTAAATTCTCCCAAATTACCTTCTAACCTCGAAATATTTTAAAACTTCTAATACACCCCATATCACTTCCCCAAAGGTTTTTTGACATTCCAAATTCAATGGTAATATTATTTTGGCTTAAAAACGTTTGGAAATTTATCTAGCCACCTTCTCAAGCTTGAACACTTCCAAATGCAAATTTAAACTAAAAATTAATACCCGCAAAACTCAAATTTTATGATCAATCTTTTGACAATGATTCAAAGTTTCTATCATTATTATATTTATCTTATAATAACTCTTAAAATGATAGTATCTTTTGTTAATTATGGTACGCCCTTTCTCCATTTTGATATGCGTGCCCGTCATAAGCATTCAATGTGATAGAATTCCTTACAGGAATTTGCTTGCATTTTATATAGGGAAAAACACCAATAAGTCCTATTTCTTGTCCCAAAAATTAATTCAATCATATCAAATTTATATTTGAGCAATCAAGTCCTACTTTTTCTAATCAGTTCCAAAGACGTCTTAATTTTCACTATATCCCATTTTATCCTTTTAATATTAATTACAAAATTGCCATTGTTTTCTTTTAGTTGAAAACCCACAAAATAAGGCAATTAGTGGTTTTGTTCCAACCCCACTAATATGCTTTCACGGCTTGCCAATTATAGAATTACAGAATTGTAGAATTACAATTAATTTTATTTTATTAATTACAAAATTGTAGAATTTAGTTATTTTGTGGGTTACGTTAGTATTAATTACATAATTGCCATTAATCCTTATAGTATTAATTTTATTTTCGTGAAGTTAAAATAATTAAATCTTTTAATCAAAATAAAGATAATCAATGAGTGAGAATTTTTCTGTGAGTCACAAGAGCTTAAAAAATGTAAGTATTTTATCATGACATCAGAGACAATATGAGTTATTTTCACCCTAGTTATTTGCTCATGACCAATTAACATAATACTTAAACACTTAAATTACCATAATGTTTGATCACCTAAATGGATATACTAGTTATGCAATTTACTTAGCTACATCAAACCCACATACCACCTTTACACCATTGCTATTAATTTTGAAACATTCAAATAAACCATTGAAATGTAAGGATCCAACCAATAGAATTACAGATCATAACAAATCCATAGCTCTAGAAGTCTTCCACTAAGAAAAAGTGGGAAAAAGGAGAAAAAAAAGTCTACTACAGGAACAAAGATAAGAACATTCAATCTTTCATAAAAACATTAAGTATAAAAGAAGTCTTCAAGATAATAATCTGCAAGTATATAAAAAAAAACAAAATGTGAGCCACAAATTGACAAGTAATGCTATTACATGCAACCACTGATGGTATAGTTACATATTGTTCTTTTAGAAAAAGTTGTGAATAAAAGCATTTAGTACGCAAAAGACCAACATCATCAGTTACTCCAATCAGCAAGTCACCTAACACCAAATAGGAAAAAAAAATAAACGTGCTTTTTTTTTAACGAAGTGCCAAATATGCATGCAAACAACATTAAACGTGCTTGTTAAGTTGATAGCACAGAACATACCCAGAAATTGGCTCTTTACATTTTTTCGATTTTGCCCATTCTTCTTACATTGGCTACAATGAAATGGCCTTCTCTCAATGCGTTGTGACTCAATTCGTTTTCTCCGTGTGCATCCTGGTGGTTTTTTAGAGTAAAGAGGAAGGAGAAGCACATCATTTGAATATGATTCATCAAGGTTTTCATTGTCGGATTCATCACTAGAAATTCCCAAAGAAGGCATATCATATGTCAAGACAGGGCACAGGGTTTCTGAGTATACTTGGTAATGTGTTTCCTTGTGGTAAAAATTATCAACAAAATCATATACATTTAGTTGTGCCCTCATGATGGTTGCACATGCATGCTCACATGAGAGTCCAATTGCCTCCCATTTACCACACCCACATGATTTCATTCCCAAATCAACATCAAAGTTTCCATGTTTCTCATGAACCTCAAAAAAACCTGTTGTAGAACATGACATTGTTTCCATCCTCTCACCTATAATGATGTTTGAAGCTAAAATGTCATCAATTCTTTTTCCAACTAGTTCTTTCCACAAGATCGCTTCAATCTTTCTCTTGTAGATATGCTTTGTTAGTTTCTTGCTAGTCTTCTCAATAATTCCCATGATTGGTGAAGGGACTCATGATAGATTCAGCAGTCCCCGGGACGACACGTGGACAGGGGCAAGTAATGGAGAGCCGAGGCATGAGGCCGAGGATATTAACGAAGCCGAGCAAAGAAGCCGAGAATGAGTATTTTCGCGAAGCCGAGTACAACCTCTGACAGGCAATAAATGCGATTTGACCCAGCATTTATGGCGATGTAAGTGACTAAGACAGGGCATTTAATGAGCCTCTGTACCTACCGCGACTCAGACTGACAACCAAGAATGGGCGCATTAATGGCTAGAAATCCAGGCACATGCCTACAAATAATAGCCTTCAAGACGCCGACTGCTATGAGATAGGTGTCAGACGCCGTTCATAGGTACTCGCTTGCTCGGCGTGGCCCCGAGGTCGGGTCCGAGGCGCCGAGCATTGATGAGATGGGAATGCAAGTGGAAAATCAATCATTACGCGTGGAGAAGTCTGAAGAGCATTAACTACTGAGAGGACTTCTGTGTCAGAGCAATCTTTACAAGCCCAGGTATAAATACCCTTCAGAAAAATGAACAAAGGTACGCAAAATTGAACCCTCAAACTGAGTGAATTTAGCTTGATCCTTCTTCCCTTGCTGACTTAAGCTTCGGAGGGGATAAGCCGGGCGGACGCCTGGCCCCCGTTTCCTAACCTTGTGATTGTTTCAGGGTTCACCAGTCGTCTGATCGCTTTCTCGAAACAATTGCAGGATCCATCCCGTGCAATTTGGCGCCGTCTGTGGGAACAAAAAACCTATTTTCCGTAGTGATTGCGTCATGGTGAACACAAGATCCCAAGGTGAAGGGATAGGGAGTTTGCGCGCGAGGAATGGGGAGGCTGCTCGCCTCCCGGTGGTCGTAGAGTTTAGTCCAACGAATCGACCAACAAGAGATGAGCGTTTCTCGCAAAGAACGTTTCCCGTAGATCAAGGCCCGGGAGGACAGGGCCTATCGGCTCGTGACACCGTGGAAATGATGGAACGACGTATGGAGAAGCGCATCGAAGAACTTGAGAAAGACAACGCCAAGGTGAGGCGTAGACTGGAGAAATTCGAGCAGTCTGTGAATGTGAGCTGGCGGACCCGAGAAACGGGGGCCCGAAGTCCCGGCCGAGAAAGACCCGGGAGGAGGGAGTCGGGGACCCCCGAGAAAAACGGACACAGGCGTTCGGCGGATAGACAGGATCTGTACAGCTTGGGGAAGCATGCCCCCGCAGGAGAGTCCGGGGCTGGTCGCCACGGAATCGACCTTTTGCGACGAGATCTCCGCCACGAAGTCCCTCGCAAGTTCGTAATGTCAGAATCTCAAGCGGAGTCTACCGCCAGAGGGCCGAGGGGGGTAAGGTACTCCCAAATGCGGTTCGATGATCGGCACCGGGAGCCAAAGCCTGTGGGGAATGATGAGGAGCAAATCTCTTCCCCCTTCGTCAGGTCCATTAGGGAAATCGAGATGCCGAAGAGATTTGCGGTTCCTCGGTTCAAGGTATATGATGGAAGGACCGACCTTGAGGGTCACATTCGGCATTATAGACAACTAATGTCACTTTACGATACCGACCAGAGGGTGTTATGCCAGGTCTTCCCCATGAGTCTGGGAGACGTTGCCATAAAATGGTATGAGGGCCTTGCCCCCGAGAGCATCAGGTCCTGGAAGCAGATGGTGGAGCTCTTCAAAGCCCGTTTTATTACCAGCACCAAGAGACCGAAAGATGTCGGCGCCTTGCTGACGCTTAAGCGCAAGAACGGAGAGTCCCTTCATCAGTACGCGATAAGGTACTGGGAGGAGGTTAATGAGGTAGACGCATGCTCAGAGGCAATGGCTGCTGCATCCTTCCGACTGGGGTTATCCCGAGAGACCGGCCTTTATAGGTCCCTGACCAAGAACGTCCCGAAGGATATGAAGGACTTGATGGCGCGGATAGACAAATATGCTCGAGTCGAGGAGGAAACCATTGACCCCGAGAACAGGAGGGGCAGAGACCAGGTGTCGGTGCCGAGAAAGAGGGATAGGGAAATGACGGCCAGGAGAGGCCCGCCTACCGCCCCCCCAGGCCGACTATCCTTCCAGGGGGTCCACACTGTTTTTAAAGAACCTATTTATAGGATGTTGAGAAAAATACAAGATCAACCGTATTTCAGGTGGCCCCCGAAGATGCTAGGGGATCCATGTACAAGGGACCAAACAACACGGTGTTCCTACCATAAAGATGTGGGACACATGACTGAAGATTGCAGGACATTTAAATCCTTCCTCGAGCAGCTAGTCCGAGAGGGTCATCTGGAGGAGTTCATTGACCATAGGCCTCGCCGGAGAGTTGCAGAGGAAAGGGAGGAGCCGTCCCGAGAGGTGGTCCCCGTGATCAATGTAATACACGCCTGTACAACCGAGAGGCCATCATATAATGTGCTCCGAGCCGAGCGAAAGCGGGCCTCGCAGGCACTTTAGGGCCTCGCAGGCACTAAAGGTCGGAGGAAGGACAACCGCCAGCCAAGAGGCCCCGCCAAAACGACGAGATCATCAGCTTCTCCGAAGCCGACTTGGCTAGAGTAGCTCTCCCCCATGATGATGCGCTCGTGATAACATTACGGATTGACAAGTTTGATGTGAGGAGGATACTGATAGATTCGGGAAGTTCGTCCGAAGTGATGTACAAAGACCTCTTCAGAAAGTTGGGCTTGACCCAAGCGGACTTGAAGCCCGTCCAGACGCCCCTGGTCGGTTTTAATGGTTCCAGCGCCCTTCCGCTCGGCAAAATAACCTTGATGGTACGGGCAGCAGTTGTTTCGCTTCCTGTAGAATTCCTTGTGATTGACTCCGATTCCCCGTACAATGCTATCATGGGGAGGACTTGGTTGCATGCTATGAGGGCAGTCCACTCCAGTTTTCATCAAAAGATAAAGTTCTCCCCACCCCACGCGACGTCACGGAGATCCGGGGGGACCAGTTGGCAGCCAAAAACTACTTTTATGCGGCCATGAAAACAGGGTTCGGTGCTCGGCCTTTGGGTTGCGATCCCGAGGAGGTGGTGGCTAAATAGCAATCACAGTTCGGTCGGCTGGGGGTAGATGACCCGGCTGTGAATCCAGCCGACCGCTCGGTCGAGCCCCTAATTAAAGTGTTCCTGAAGGCCGACGACGAGTCAAGGTACTTCTTGGTGGGATCCTCCCTAAACGACGAAGAACGGGCAGAGATGTCTTCTTTTTTGCATAGGAACGCAGACATTTTTGCTTGGACTCAGGCCGACATGACCGGGATCAATCCCGAGGTCATGACCTATCGTCTTCATGTTGATCCAAACTTCAAACCAGTGAAGCAAAAAGCCCGCAGGATGGCTCTGCATCATGCAAAGGCCGTGGACGAAGAGGTCGACAAATTGTTAAAGGCAGGATCAATCCGGGAAGTCCAATTCCCCGAGTGGTTATCTAACACGGTGTGCGCCATGAAGAAGGAGGGGAAGTGGAAAGTGTGCGTGGACTTTACTGACCTGAACAAAGCATGTCCCAAGGATGGGTACCCACTCCCCAAGGTGGATCAGCTGGTGGACGCGACTGCAGGACACAAATGCATAACATTCATGGATGCACGGGCGGGGTATCACCAAATTCCATTGGAGGAGTCTGACCAAGAAAAAACGGCTTTCATTACGCCCCGAGGAATATATTGTTACACGGTCATGCCGTTTGGATTGAAAAATGCGGGGGCCACTTACCAGCGCCTGATGAACAAAATGTTCAAACCCCTACTCGGCACAACCATGGAGGTGTACATTGATGATATGCTGGTAAAGAGTAAAGATGGGGCTGATCATATTCGCGACCTCGGCGCCTCGTTCGACATACTTCGGCGTCATGGTCTCAAGCTCAACGCCTCGAAGTGTGCCTTCGGGGTGAGTTCAGGAAAATTTTTGGGGTACTTGGTGACGTATAGAGGCATTGAAGCCAATCCCGAGCAGATTCAAGCAGTGCAAAACATAAAGGCGCCGAGGATAATCAAAGATGTCCAAAAGCTAACTGGCATGCTCGCCGCCCTCAACAGGTTCATATCTAAATCCTCAGATAGGTGCAAATCATTTTTTGCCAAGCTCAAGGGAACGGCGAATGGCGTCTGAGACGGGGATTGCGATGTGGCGCTTGAAGGGATTAAGGAATACTTAAAACACCCCCCGACCTAATCAGTACCAGAAGCTGGGGAAACTCTCTATCTATACCTGTCCGTGTCGGAGGAAGCCGTCAGTGGCGCTTTGTTAAGAGAATGCGAAGGGGCACAGAGACCCATCTACTTTGTGAGCAAATTCCTCCTCGACGCAGAGGCAAGGTATTTGCCGATGGAGAAGTTGGCTTTGGCCTTAGTCGTGTCGGCGAGGAAGCTCAGACATTATTTTCAGGCACACACAATAGAGGTATTAACCGATCGCCCATTGAGGCCCATTCTCCAGAGGGCCGATTTGTCAGGAAGAGTCGCCAAATGGGCTGTGGAACTCGGAGAATTCGACATAAGATACAAACCTCGTACTTCGATCAAGGGGCAGGTCATTGCAGACTTTGTTGCCGAGTTCTCTGCGCCCGATCCCCCACCGGAGGTCGACACCTCGGGGGTATGGAGTCTCCACGTCGATGGTTCCTCGAACACAAGGAGGGCAGGAGTAGGGGTGGTACTGGCTAATTAGGAAGGATTCACAATAGAGCGAGCTATCAGATTGGGTTTCAAAGCGTCCAATAATGAAGCCGAGTACGAGGCACTGTTAGCGGGACTTGATATAGCCTATTCGGTCGGGGTACGGTAGCTACGGGTCTTCTGTGACTCCCAGCTAGTGGTCAACCAAATCAAGGGTGATTTCAAAGTTCGGGACACTAGGATGAAGGCATACTGCCAAAAAGCAAAATCTAGGATGGATAAATTAGAAGAGGTAGAGGTGTCCCAAATCCCCCGGGATCAGAATAACCATGCCGATGCTTTAGCCTGCTTAGCCTCGGCACTGGCATCGGAGATAACCCGGCTTATTGTTGTCGAAAATCGAGAAAAACCAAGTATAGAAGAGTCAGACAGTGTGCAAGTGTTGCCGATAGAAATACCCACTACTCCTTCGGGCTGGATGGAACCTATTATTGCGTATTTGATGGAGGGGGTGCTCTCGAAAGATGCCAAAGAAGCAAGGAAAATCAGGCTGAAGGCTCCCAGGTTCTGGATATCCGCCGATCCGAAATTATACAAGAAATCCTTTTCCGGGCCGCATTTGCTTTGTGTCCCCGAGGACAAAATAGAACCTCTGCTCTACGAAATCCATGAGGGTGTATGCGAAAGTCATACCGGAGCTAGATCCCTTGCACATCGAGCAATGACGCAAGGATATTGGTGGCCCTACATGCAGAAAGATGCAAAGAAATACGTCCGAAGATGTGAGAAGTGTCAGAAATTCGCCCCCATTATCAGACAGCCGGCAGGAGACCTGAATTTATTAACTAGCCCATGGCCGTTCTCTCAATGGGGAATGGATATCGTCGGACCACTTCCGAAGGCCCCACTCGGCAAAAAATTTATGTTAGTGGCAACAGATTATTTCACCAAGTGGATTGAGGCCGAGCCACTGAGTCGTATCCGAGATAACGAAACCAAGAAATTCGTATGGCAGAACATAATCACTCGGTTCGAAATCCCGAGGGCGATTGTCTCGGATAATGGCACACAATTCAATAGTGGTCTTTTCCGAGAATTTTGTTCCGGGTTTGGAATACAGAATTATTACTCCACCCCAGCCTATCCCCAAAGTAATGGCCAAGCCGAGGTATCTAACAAGACTGTGTTGGCCGGAATCAAAAAAAGGCTTGAGAAAGTGAAAGGGAAGTGGACCGAGGAGCTGCTCAACGTGCTGTGGGCCTACAGAACCACGCCGAGGGTTTCAACAGGCGAAACGCCGTTCGCCTTGACTTATGGGGTCGAAGCCGTCATTCCATTGGAGGTGGGGCTCCTGACAATCCGGAGCCAGGCGTTTGATTTAGGAAACAATGACCAGATGCTCGCAAGAGACCTCGACTTAGCCGAAGAAAGAAGAGAACTGGCATGCATCAAATTGGCCAAGTATCAAGGCGAGTTATCCAGACAACATCAAAGGAAGGTCCGAGCAAGGGATTTCAAAGTGGGCGACCTGGTGCTAAGGAGAGCAGTAGGCACAGCTCGAGAACCCGCCGAGGGTAAACTCGGGCCCAATTGGGAAGGTCCTTACGAAGTAATTACCGTGGGGGGCACCGACGCTTACAGGCTGCGTGATATGGGTGGGAATGATGTAATCCGACCTTGGAACGTATCTAATTTGAAAAAATACTTTTCTTGAAACCAGGAATTCTTTACTTCCAGTCGGCTGCATTTCCAAAAATAGCACGAGACGAGCTCTCGGTCGCTAGGGGCACGGTCCCGAGGGGTGTAAGACTCCATCCTTGGAGCCACGCTCTCAAAAATAGCACGAGACGAGCTCTCGGTCGCTAGGGGCACGATCCCGAGGGGTGTAAGACTCATCCTTGGAGCCACGCTCTCAAAATCAGCACCAGACGAGGGGCAAGGCCCCCCCCGAATGGGAAATGACCCATGAATATGGGGTACACCGGTCAACACGAATGGATCCCTCGGTTGTTAGAGTCGCAAACCCGGGGAAAGGTTGGTAACATCGTTGTGAAGATTAGTCGCAAAGGGATTGGCTCGTCTGCCGTCTATGGCTAGGGAACTGCCTCGCATTGGTGAAAAAGATTTTGGAGTCGCTCCAAAGGATCTCGGAACGACCAGTTGGTGGAGTGAAGCAAGGACGACCAGACGAGCTCTCGGTCGCTAGGGGCACGGTCCCGAGGGATGTAAGACCATCATTGGAGCCACGCTCTCAAAACCGACGTGAGACCCCGATGTGCAACCAGGTAACGGGAGCATGCCTCCTGAATGGAAAATGACCCTTCGTAAAGAGTGTACTACCCCGTGAAACTAGAAACGACCTCTCGTGGAGCCCCGTCAAAACAAAGACGCTTCCGAAAAACGTGGGGGAAGGCAAATGACAGCGTGACGAAGATCAGCAGTTAAGGGGTTTGTTGGCCTTCCATCCTCGGTGCGGACACGAAGCTGATGGGTTAAATTCCCTACACTTTGACATGTCGGAACGAGCGGGCCTATAGCTCGGCACCGATGGGTACGTGAAGCTTTGCGGCTCTAGTTATCACTTATCATTGGCAGGTCCGTAGATCGGTCCTGATGGGTGCCTGAGGCCCTGTTGCCTCGAGTACTTAGGCATCTGTGGTTTGTTCCTCGAACAGTTATAATGAAAAACGTGCAAAGAAGAGACGGCGGCGTCAAGGTGAATTATACTATTACAAAGAACTGGGAAAACGAATGAAATTCTCATTACAAGTCAAAATGGGGTTGTGCGTCCCCAGAAGCTTACATATGTAAAACAAAGGGAAAGGATGAAAAGAGAAGCAAGGAGCCTTCCGCCGATGTCACCTCGCCTCGTGAGTGGTAAGCTCTTCGATCGGCGAGGAAGGGGGGTCAAGATCTTGACCGGCGATTACCAGAGAAAGGCTACCTGAACCATCGCTTACAGTGATAGCGATGTTGGCCTCTTGGGTGCTCGGCTGCACCTCCAAGGGGACCTCGGCGTCGTCAACAGTTGGGGCGTGCTTCTTGAAGAGTTCGTCACCAGGGTCCACCATGGCGATGTGAAGGGCAGCCACCCAACCATCCCGGAAAGCCTTCTCCTTGGCTTCCTCGAAAGCAGGGACCATTTGATCTTGAGTCTCCAACCACACTCGGCAGCACTCACTTTGCAGCCTCTGGTCCTCTTCTGCCTTCTCAGCCATCAAGGCATCCACCCGAGCCGTCAAGTCCTTAATGAGGCCCTCGGACTCCTGGACCCTACCCTCCGCCAGCGAGACTTGGAGTTCGCACTCTTCTGCCCTCTTGATGGCCGCCGCCATGCTCGCCTTCAAGCTCTGGTTCTCGGCATCCAGTCCGTCGCGCTGGCGGATCATCTCGGCCAAGTGCTTGGCCTGGTCGGCTATAACAGCCTCCACCTTCTTGACGAAGGCATCTTTGGCTTTAACCTCCCTCTCGGCGTTCCTCGCCGCCTACTTGTACTCCCAAAAGCGATCGATAATGACCCCCATCTGCTGGCAGGCCTGGAAAGAACGATAGAAAACCATCAGTCAAGCACCGAGGAAAGAAGGCACTAGAAAGGAAAACACTTACCACTAGGTTGCTCTGGAGGGCACCGATGAGGATCCGGTTGTCAGTCTGGCCCACATGGACGTTCATGTCGGCGACAAACTGGAGAGTGCCCGCCACGGCCAAGGCCACGTCTTGGTCTTGGATAATGGAATCCGCCTCCAAGACGGGACGCCCCCTCCGGGTCTCAGCTTGGCAAGTCCACTGGGCGGATGTGGTTGCCCCCGGAGTGTCGTGACGGTGCTTCTACCGGCGTTCCTCTTGACGTCGGCTCTCTTCTGGGACCTCGGGGTCCCGAGGTCGTTTTCTCCTTGCTTGGATTTCGGAGAGGGAAGTTGAAGGCTCGTGGGGGAGACTCCCTAATGGGGCCGGGGTATTCCCCGAATGCTGACGGCGAGGAGGAGGAGGCACCTCTTGCCTTGGAGCACATGGAGGGGGGATGATGGGGCCGGTGCTCGGGGACCCTCCCAGTCCCGAGAGCCGATTCCTCCGCCGGGAGGCGGCTTCCTCCATGTCGGCTACAGAGAGAGGAGGGATATTGAACATGTCTCTTGGTGAGGCTGGTGAAGGGGTTCTCTCGGCGTCCTCTTCCGACGATAGGTCCTCCCAGTATTTTGGATCGAAAGGAGGGGGGATCTGGGAGAATCGGCTGTATGAGGGAGTGTAACCGAGTAGGACGTGAGCTGCTCGGGCAAACTCGTTTGAGGGGTTGGACGACCAAACCTTCAACAAGTCGTCAAATCTGACCTGTGACCTGAGGGGTTGAGCGGAGTCACGCTGATATCCTTCTGCGAAAGTAAGACAAGGTTAGAAACATAGTTCAGGAAGAGCCGAGAAAAAATTCAGTTAGTGCACTACACACATTTATCTCTCGACACTTTGGGGCAGTACAATCCGTCATACTCGGGCCCCATCCCCTTCTCCCAGCTTCCGCCGAGCATGACCAGATCATCGAAGTACCCCTTGTCCGAGTCGGGCATGTGAATGACCAGGTACATCGAAGGGTCCCTGGCTTTGAGATAGTACCTTCCCCCCGAGACTAGTCTCAGGTCATAGCAGAATAAGATTTCATCTACCCCCAAGTCTACCCCAAGCCGAGCGTTAAGGGCGACTACACCCATGACTAACCTAAAAAAATTTACCCCGCATTGAAGGGGGAACAGCTTCAGCTGCATTAACAGCTTCAGCACGAGGGGAGGGAGAGGGAAAGTCAGGCCCCCTTCCATGATGGCCTTGGTGTAAAAGGGCATCATTTCTACACATCCCCTATCCCTAGTATGATGTGTAGGGTTGAATGGGAAGGTGAAAACAGACTCGGGAATCTGGTGTTTGGCCCTAAAGGCACCTATATTGTCCTCATTTACTACAGTTTTCTTGAGCTTGCGAGCCCTGGATGGTTGGGGATCCCTCACCTCACTCCTACGACTTTTAGCCATGGGTAAAGATAAAAGAAAAAAGGAGACAATGGGAAGATAGAACAAAGGGGACTTACAGGGTGTTCTTCGCAGAGTTCTCGGGAGAAGAAAGGACAGTGCTCGGGAGCTAAATTGCTTGAAGGAAACTCAGATTTGTAAAGTTCTCAAATGGCTGAAATTTCCCCTATTTATAGGTGAACGAGAGAGCGGGAATCGAGAAGACACTCATCATTAGGGGATTTGAAAAAATACGACTTAAAGCGTGCAAGTAACCGCCCCTCGTGAAGTGGGCATGTTCAGTAAGCCCCCACTCTTCTTGCGCCAGGTGTCCCACGCCGCATGAAGAATGAAGGCTGGGGGGCATTGAAGGGACTCATGATAGATTCAGCAGCCCCCGGGACGACACGTGGACAGGGGCAAGTAATGGAGAGCCGAGGCATGAGGCCGAGGACATTAATGAAGCCGAGCAAAGAAGCCGATAATAAGTATTTTTGCGGAGCCGAGTACAACCTCTGACAGGCAATAAATGCGATTTGACCCAGCATTTATGGCGATGTAAGTGACTAAGAGAGGGCATTTAATGAGCCTCTGTACCTACCGCGACTCAGACTGACAACCAAGAATGGGCTCATTAATGGCTAGAAATCCAGGCACATGCCTACAAATAATAGCCTTCAAGACGCCGACTGCTATGAGATAGGTGTCAGACGCCGTTCATAGGTACTCGCTTGCTCGGCGTGGCCCCGAGGTCGGGTCCGAGGCGCCGAGCATTGATAAGATGGGAATGCAAGTGGGAAATCAATCATTACGCGTGGAGAAGTCTGAAGAGCATTAACTACTGAGAGGACTTCTGTGTCAGAGCAATCTTTACAAGCCCAGGTATAAATACCCTTCAAAAAAATGAACAAAGGTACGCAAAATTGAACCCTCAAACTGAGTGAATTTAGCTTGATCCTTCTTCCCTTGCTGACTTAAGCTTCGGAGGGGATAAGTCGGGCGGACGCCTGGCCCCCGTTTCCTAACCTTGTGATTGTTTCAGGGTTCACCAGTCGTCTGATCGCTTTCTCGAAACAATTGTAGGATCCATCCTGTGCAATTGGTAATGCTCTTTCTTTCAGACCCCATCCATCAATGTCTCTGCAACAATTGAATACAATTTACCATATCTTCTCTTTGGAAATTGGGAGTTTTCCCAATGCTTAGCGTCACTCTTCACTATCCAATCACATGCATCTTGACACAATTGATTCAATCGAGACAAAGCATTTTCATACGCATCAACGTTGTATGTGTAGGCAATTACATCCAAAAGACTGTCAAGTGTTCTTTTTGGAGCACTAGACAAGTGAAACTCCAAGATACTTGAATTTTTTTTCTTTTAAATGGTCAGAACATGAGCATGGATGTCACTAGAAAATACTTGTGTAACTGCAGAAATAATGCTTTGAATCCTGTCAGAGATGATAATGATTTCTCTATTATCGTTCAATGTTGCCTTCAAATGCTCAAGAAACCAAAGCTAGTTCTCAATTGATTCTGATTTTACAATCCCAAATGCCACCAGGTACATTCCATCATTTGCATCCAATACGGTGGCTGCAAGCATACAATCGAGAAAAGATCCTTTCAAAAAAGTATCATCAATGAACAATAATGATCGACATCTGACACAAAATCCATGTAGGCAAGCATGGAATGCAATGAAAAGCTGAAGAAATCATTGTTTTTCATCACTTGTGTACAATGCAACAGTGCCAGGATTTGAATTCTCTAAGCACTCTCACATCCATGGAACAAGTTTGTAGGAATCTTTCGTTGCTCCATCATTTACTTCCTTTGCCTTTTCCTTTCCTCGTCAACCTTGCCGGTAACTAATATTTAGACCATAGTCACATGAAAAATCTGAAACAATCAGTGTTGGCAAGTAAGTTGGGTTGCTCTTAATTTTTTCTTGAACAATTCTCCCTACAAATTTTGCCGGAATAGAAATTTTCATTCCCATTTGGTCTTGAGTTGAATGATCATGTTCTTGTACAAATTTCTTCACCATATAAATCCCAGATGTACCAACCTGAGCAACACTTATTTTCCCAGGACAAGCTACCACAACACATCTAACCGTTATATAGGAAATATCATTTTTAACATACTTAAAGGAAAATCGATTAGCCAGTGAAAACTAATGCAATGCATCCTGAAAAGTATCAACACTTTCAAAAAATTGCCCTTCTCCCTGTATCACTGACTCCCATAATTTTGAGACCAATGGCAACACTGGCGTAATGCTTTGGCATGCATTTGAGGCATTGTTCATTGGTGTTTGGCTACTAGAGTACCGAAAAACCAAAGTGTTGTGACCTTGCATCTTTATTACACATAACAAAGAGTATAACTCATAAAATACAAAACAAAAAAAATACTTACTTTGATCGCTTGTGCTTGGATGTCCTAGGATCACCTTCTTCAAATGCATACACATCGACAATTCCCTCATTGAATAAAAGTACATTTTTTAGAGCATCTTGTCCATCCAAAGGTAATAACCGAGTTTTATCAGCTTGAATACCATACTTGAGACTTAAATTACAATCCGAAATAGCAAGTACCTCGTAGACCCGCTCAACAAATTGACCGTACATAGTATTTTGATCACTAGGAAAACCATTAATCAAACCTCCTTCATACTTGACATATTTATCATTGTACTTTTTTTTGACATATTTATGATCATAAACTCTAATCTTACCACCAATATGACAATAGCAAAATAAACTTTTCTCAAAATAAGACTACATTTATAAATTCCAACCTAGTAATAGACAAAACAAGAAAAATATTTGCAATTAAAAACAACACCAGAACCTTTGTGAATGGAAGCCCACATGTTTCAATAAGTGATGACCTACAAGAGTGATCTTCTCTTATAATGTATATCTCTTCTTATTTTTTAATTATTGATTACTTTTTTTGGGGGGGAGAAGGGGGCTTGAACCTTTCACCTCAAGAAGACAAAGCTTTCACAAGGTAAAGAGTACTATTGGACTAAAGACATATTGGTATATTGATTACTACCACTCTTCCTTTTTTAAAAAAGTAAAAATAACTACAACACACAGGGACAAAACATTCAAATGAATGTACACACACAGAGACGAAACAAAAGTAGAATTTTAATAGAAGATCGTGACTCTTTGGTCAAGAATAGATAAACATTCAGTATTTTCAGAATCTCATGGGGGCCATGCTCATAAGGTAGTATCGTCACTGTGCGCGCGCGCACATGCACACGCACACATATGTATCAAAGTAATAGATTTGATTCACAAATTTAGTTATTTTGACATCACGAAAACAATACTTATCCCTCAATTACAAAGAGTAGATGAACTTACTTGAAAAAATCAAGAATTGGAGAGCTGCAAGAACCTTCTTGATGTTCTTCCCAACCGTCAATGGGGTTGGAACAAAATCCTTGATTGTTTTATTTTGTGGGTTTTCAATTAAAAGCGAATATTGAAAATTCTATAATTAATATTAAAAAGATAAAAATGGAATATAGTAAAAATTAGGACTTCTTTGGAACTATAGAGGAAAAGTAGGACTTGATTGTTCAAGTACAAGTTTTATAGGACAGACTTGTTTTTTGGGACAAAAAGTAGGACTTATTGGTATTTTTCCCTTTTATATATGTTTGGGTGCTTCTTTGACATTGAAAATAAGATTTACTTCAAACTGATTAAAATATGAAATATGCCACATTTTATTATTTAATAAAGTAAAATTGCGAACAAATTGTTGAGGAAAAAATTGGGAATAGATTGAAAATGTGTATATTTCATTCTTTTAGAATGATCATTAAACTTATTTCTAGGGTAGTAAAAATTTAACCTTTTCGTTGTTTTTGTCATTGAAATTAAGACTTAATTTTACTTAATTTACTTGGTGTTGAAAAATCTAAAATTTTAAACATTGAATTTCATCTAATTTTAATGTCTCAAACAGTAAAAATTCAACTTATTTCATTGTTTGGGTCATTAAAATCGGGACTTAATTTTACCTAATTTAAATGGTGTTGAAATATGCAAAATTTTAAATTGCGAATTTCATCTAATTTTAATGTCTTGGACAATAAAAATTTAACCTATTTTACTATTTTGGTCACTAATTGGGACTTAATTTTACCTAATTTACTTGAGGTTGAAATGTGCAAAATTTTAAACAATAAATTTAATCTAGTTTTAATGTCTGGACAAACAAAATCTTTGTTTTGGTCATTTGAAATTGAGACTTAATTTTACCTAATTTACTTAGTATTGAAATATGTAAAATGTTAAATAGTGAATTTCATCTAATTTTAATGCTTTAGACAATAAAAATTTAACTTATTTCACTGTTTTGATCATTGAAATTGAGATGTAAAATTTTAAATAGTGAATTTTATTTAACTTTAATGTCTAAACAGTAACAATTTAACTTATTTCATTGTTTTGGTCATTGAAATTGTGACTTAATTTTACCTAATTTACCTGGAGTTGAAATATCCAAAATTTTAAATAGTGAATGTTATCTAATTTTAATGTCTTGGACAACAAAAATTTAACTTATTTCACTATTTTTGTCTTTGAAATTGGGATTTAACAGAGTTGAAATCTATAATATAAAATAGGACGGACTTCAAAAAAGTCGATTCAATGGTCTCAATTAGACTCATACAATAGTCACTAACATCAGTCTCAAAATCATTCACATTATCCTATACCTTTAGGCATGGATTGCCCTAGTATTCACTATTTCAAAGGCCATCATTTTGACAAAGGCTCCAAAAAAAGCTCAAATCCCACACCAACAATAGTGTTAAACTCAATAAGTTGGACCTCCTTAGCTTCAAGCTTCTTGATTAAACTCTTAACCTCACCAAGCTCGTTAAACCTAAGCTCCCTACTTCCATTTTTTGACTTCACTATAGCCCCCAATTTAATCCTAACACTATTTGTAAGGCCACAAAATTCACTTTGGAAGGCATTATATCTAGAATCACAAAAAACAATCTATTATAAGTGTTAAGTAACCTTCTCACACCCATTGGGATAGTTTAATCTCTAATACTCTACGGCAACTCTCGAAGCAATTCAAGTCTGTCACTCCCAAACCATAGAGATGAAATCACAATTTTCTCAACAACCACAATCTTAACCAATCACAATTTCCATAAAAACTTAAGTATCACAATTTCACAATTCTCAATAAACTAGAGTAATGAAGGAATAAAAATATGTAAGAGATTATATTAAGAAAACCTTCACAATTTTAATATCAAAATTCTAGAGCTTTTCCAAAAATAATAATTTCTTGGAACAAGAACAAGTAATTGATTGAAAACTCATTTTAAACAATAATAGAAATTTTAGAAACCAAGAATTAATATATCTCTCACAATAAAATATGACAGTATCCGAAAACTATTTTTGGAAGAATTTTAAGAAAGTGTTTTTAAAAATTTTTAGATTACAAAACCTATTTGGTTTTATATTTTTGAAAATAGTTTTAAAGAACAAAAATTATAAAATCTGTTTGGACAATAATCACACTTCCCACCTCTCTCTCTTTCTTTCCCCTTTCTTTACCTCCACAAAACACACACACATATGCACAGACACACACACACACATACAGAGACATACACACACACGCAGACACACACATACACATACCCACACAAATTTGTGCTCAAATTTGTATAGATCTGAAATTGTAATTGTTGCGAAAGAAAAAGAGAGACAGACAGATCTGAAACACAATGGAAAGAGAGGAGAGAGACAGATCTGAAGCACATTGAAGAAGACGCTGGAGAAGAAGACGTCGGGCAAAGTGAAGAGAGAAAGAGAGATAAAGGAAAAAAAAAGGAAGTCTTTTGTTGCTAAGGGGATTCGAAGGGAAGACCTCATTAAAATTTTCAAGCCAGTCTATCTTCGTGTTTTCAAAATTTCCAAGAAATGTATCAGAAAACAAGTCAGTCTTGTTTTTTGTGTTTGTGCTCCAAATCTTATTTTTTTTTCCAAAAATTTGAGAACAAAACTACTAAACAAATAAGTTTTCGGTGTTTTTGAAATTTTGAGGAAAAAAAATAGTTTTCGGGAACAAAACCAAGCACGCCTGGGTTTTGAAAATAATTCAAGAACAATGCTTCTTGAATGCAAGACATATATCTCATTGAAAATCACATGTTACTTGAAAAAGAATCAAGAACGACCAATACGTTAATCAAAAGAAATCAAGAACAAAAGATTATTTAGCATATAATAATATATAAGGTTTAAAACATAGATATTTATACTCTAAGTCTCAATGAAAGAACTTGAGAAGAGTCCCCAACCTCAATCTGATGTTTGAAGATAGTTGTAGCGTGTTTAAATCAATCTCAATGTGACACTCCATTTGAATCTTGTGTCTTCTCCTTCTCTCTAGCTTTCTAGGGTTGAAAACTAATCAAAAATGGCTAAAGGGACGTCCTTATGTTATTTATAGGGTGAACAACAAAAAAAATCCCTAAAATTGATCGGGGCCATTTTTAGGGTGGTGTCCAGATGGTGCTTAGGAGTCCGAACGGTGCCAAGTCATTGTTTTTTGATGAAAAATAAGGTTTCATGGTAGGGAGTGACATCTGGATGGTTTTGGGGGTGTCTAGATGGTACCTACTTTCTGTCCCAACTTTTAAAGCAATTTTCACCTATTTAGAAGCCCGTTCAAAAAAATTTCATGAAATACTCTTTTGTAACCCTTGAAGTCTAGTTTCTACTATTTAAACATAAGCTCAATTGGAGTTTGGAGTAAAAAGTTATGAATAAAATATTATGGTAGTGTCAAATTCCTTTCTACCTGAATTTTTTCTAAAATGCGCTTTAAATCTAAAATACTTTATAACTTCTAATGTACCTCATATTACCTCTCCCAAAAATTCTTGACCTTCAAGATTCAATGAAGGACTTATTTTATCTTAAAAACATTTTGAAACTTAACTAATTACCCTTCTCAAGCTTAAACACATTCGAAACTAAGTTTGACCCGAAAGTCAATTCTTCTGAAACCCAAACTTCATGATCAATATTTTAACAACGATTCAAAGTTTCTACAATTCTTTTATTCATTCTATGAGAAATATTAATATGATATTATTCTTATTTAATTCTAGTATAGGGTCTCACACTATCATTAACCCTTGTAATCAACGACTTCACTGCCTTATTTTTCCATTGCATGGTTCACGCCCACTGGGCGCCATTGCCCTAAGCGGGAGATTGTGGCTCAAGGAATCATCAGACACCACATCAACTCACGGTTGCGTTTGTGCTATTGATGTGATGAATTTAGATATTCAATAACTAGGGTTTGCAAAGACGATTATGGAACGTTGTCATTTATGGTACTTTGTGTTGTTATTGTTTATGTTGCTATTGTTGGCAGTGGCACTATTGTCTTTGGTGGCTGTTGTAGAGGTGATATTTGTGACGATGGGGTTGGTCTTGAGGGATTTCTAGTAAGAGAGAAGAGAGAGAAAAAAAAGAGTGTGTGGAAGAAGAGAGAAAGTGAATAGAGAGAGTACTTGTGAAAAATAATAAAACCAATGTAATTCTTTAAAGGGTACGTTTTCTAGTTAGGGCAATCCTGGGCAAAGTGTCTATACCCTTACTCGAAGCACTTGGCCTTAGGTGACGGTTGACCTTGATGACTTTTATTCCTTCAAACACCTTTTAGATTAGTTCTGCCCTCGTCAGAAGGTCTATCTCTACCTTTCTTAGAGAATTTTTTTCTATTGTTTTTGAAAAACTTCTTGAACTTCTTCTTCGGTGTTTCGTCTGGTAAATTTATTGGGTTCGTAATTCGAAATCAAGGCATCGATCTAGATCCAGTATAAGACCTCTGGAGATGCCACCTTTAGACATTTTAACATTTGAAATATTACACACAGACTCCCTGAAATTTGTACGATTGAAACCTGGGTAAATTTGAACTTTTTCAACAAAGGGCAAAATGATAATTTGTCACTATAATACGTATTTAAAACACTCATATTTTAGACCTCGGATGAGGAAACAGAGTTCATCGTTTGACTCATGTCGCGAAATGTAGTCACCCTGTCGAATTTCGTCGAATTCTAAAATAGTCAAACTTTTTATACGTTGTTCGAAACGATTGGGTGACTGATGACCTCTCAGTGGTCCCCAAAAATAAATATTTTAAAATTTAAGTATAATTGGACTAAAGTACCAATAAAATTAATTTGGACTAAACACGAAATATAATAAATCGTTTCGGGGCAAAAATAGACCCGAATAAGTACGGGACACTTGGCGCGATCTGAGCCAAGTCTTTAAAGTTATAAATAGTGACTTAAATCAGATTTTTGGGAGAAATATCTCCATTGTTCAGCCTCCACACGTTTTTGAAGGAAGAAGAGAGAAAAGAAGAGAAAAAGTGAGATTTTCAAACTTCCTTCGTCGATTTTTGGAGTTTCGTCAGTCGAAATCCGTCGAGCCAAGAACTAAAGTCGATCACCGCGACAAGGACTACGTCTACGTACCAAGAAAATTGGATTTCATCGAAAATCCAAAGAAAATTTTTTGAAGAAATCAAGTTATTGGGCTATTGTTGATATAATTGGAAGTTCTATCACTTCTTCCACGCTACAAGAGGTAGAGTTCTTCTTACTTTGACTTTACTCCTCTCCTTTGTGGCTGTTCTAGGGCCGATGTAGGGGTTGTTAAGGGGCAGAATTTTAGACTGTTAAGGGGCTGAATTACGGACTATTTTTCAGCCTTTGTATGTACTATTTTTTGGCCTTTGTATGGACTATTTTTCGGCCATATTATGGACTGTTTTTAGGCCATTTTGTGGGCTATATACGGACTGTTATATGGTGGTTTATGTGGGCTGTTTTGGTGGTCTAATCTTGGCTTAATTTTGGTATATGAAAGTTTTTATGTAATCCCTTGAAAATTGAGATCATGTGGGCATGTTTTGTGTTTTATATTATGTCTTGTGAATGAATGTGATATTAGCATGTGTTATGTGATAACATGTTGATGAAGTGTTGATATATGCTCTAGGATATATTGAACTTGTAATGGATTATGGTGATTATATTCATATGATATAAATTGTCATGGTATACATTGATATGTAGAAATTGTTCATTTGACATGCATTGGAATATGGACATGGAATTGACATCACATTCATGGGCATGAGTCCTGAGTGTGGATGTGTGTATGCATAATTAACCAAACACCATTCTTGGTTATTGATATGTGAAATTGGTAAGGTCGGGTCGAAGATCCCATTGAGTCGCATGTTGCATAAACAAAAACTTGTGTTGGGTATAGCAAGAAGGGGTAGATTCCCCCCTCGGGTGCAAGACCCAGCGACTTGGTTATACACTTTCCTGTGGTGAAATTCCGAAAAAGTGTAGTATGGTATACAAAATCGGTGGTATAAAATCTAAAATTCGTTGCCCCACAAGACACAAGATTTTGACTTATAAGAAAATACTCATTTAATGAGTATCATCCAATAATGATTTGATTTATTTATAAAACGCATGATTTTAAAAACAAAACAATCATTGGATGTATTTTCGTCGAAGACGAGTCATTACACATTGACATTGCATTTTATTGTGGAAGTCGGTGAGGACTTAGGTTTAAGTGCATGAGTGAGTATCATCTCATTTTATGGCATGACATGGTTGCATTCCAACATTGAATGCATATTCTTGTATGAATGGTTGTTAAATGTTGTTTGTTGCATATACGCATTGCATATGCATCTAAGGTGGGGAGTAGCCCTTGTAGGATATACTCTACTGGGCATTGGTTCACCCTATACGGGAAAATATTTCAGGTCGGAGAAATATACCGAGGGATGGCTCCAATTTGGACCCTCATGTTTGAAGAAAGCCAAATATGACTTTATTTTGTGTTAATGTAGAATACTTGTGGAAATTATGTTTTTGGGCATGTAATCTTTTGCAAATAATTGTAATAAAACTTGTATATACTATAACCTTGTATATCTTGATGTAAGTATGGATAATTGGACCCGATGTGACCAATGTTTACTTATAAATGGACGCCGGTGTGGTCAATGTGTTATATTGGGTCTTGGATGGTTAATGTGAAGATATATTGTACAGGTTGTGTTTTGGGTAGAGTTCCTTGTACAAAGGAGACTCTGCCCCAATTTTTGTTAAATTATGGACCCCGGTAAATGGGCATAACGGTGCGATATCGAGTTATTCGGTATCTACGGGTATTCCACGGGTTGATGAGTAATCTACTGACCCCCTGGATTTTGGGGTGTCACAGTACGCACGTAATACTTTAACTTCTACTATTAATCTCCGTTAGTATATCCATTAATAAATTACACTAGGACTCTCTAAAGTTTGCAAACGTGTAATACTTAGACCTTTTAAGTTTAAAATGTTATATTTAAACCAAATAAATTCCAATCAAAGACAAAATATCAAATATTTTAAATTTTATCATCAAAATTCATGCTCTATTATGATATTTATTGAAATAAAATCAAAAATAAAATTTTATTTTTTTCTTCAAAAAGTATAATTAGTATATAATGATACTATCTATTATAATTTAATTTGATCATTTAAATGACCAAATTAAACTAACAAATTACCTTAACTGAAGATAGAAGATATTGTGTTCATTATAATTTGACCCCTTGTTTGATTTTTAGTTTTATTCCAATAGATAGCATAATTGTATATTAATTATAATTTTTTAGTAAAATTTTTTTTTTATTTTAATAAATGACATAATAGAATATGAATTTTGGTTGTAAAATTCATGTTCTATTATGAATGACTTAGATCCTTCGATTTTTTAGTTTTATTCTAATAGATTGTATAATTGTATACTAATTATGATTTTTTTTATGAAAAAAATAAATTTTTATTTTTGATTTTATTTCGATAAATGATACAATAGAATATAAATTTTGGTTGTAAAATTTAAAATATTCAATATTATATCTTTGATTAGAGTATTTTTGGTCTAAATATAACATTTTAAACTTGGGAGTTCTAAGTATTAAACACTTACAAATTTCAGAGAGTTTGAGTATAATTTACTAACGGATATTTTAACATTGATAGTAGTGGTTTAAGCGTTACGTGTGTACAAATTTTAGAGGATCTGTGTGTAATATTTCAAATATTAGCAGCAAACAGTGGTGTAATTCTCCCTACTTTTTAATGTTTGACCACCTGATTAAATTTTTAATCAATTTTTATTATTGTATATGGCATTTTATTATTAGAGTTAATTGCATTGGAGGTATCTAAATTATGAGGTTTGTCTTATTTGCTTTATTTTGGTCCTTGAAGCATTGTAAATATTTTTATATGGTCCTTTAAGCAGACAACATCTAAATTACTAACGATTTTTTTATCATAAACTTGTCATGTGATATTTAAATATGAAAAAATAATAATTTAGATAACTCTTAACTAAATTTTTACTCAAATTTTGGTTAAATAGCTACTCAAATTACGTAATTTTGATCATGAGCTATCCAAGTTTGGTTAAAAGTCATCTACATTATACATTTTTTGTTAAGAGATACCCAAATTTTATTTAAGAGATATTAAAATTATTTTTTATCCATATTTAGGTTTTACAAGACAAATTTATGATAAAAAATTATTAACAATCTGAACGTTGTCTGATTGAGAAACCATATAAAAACACTAGTTATTACCTGTGTCTAAAGACACAAAGTAATTAAAAAAAAATAGTTTAGAATAAACATATTTATATTCACATCCAAAATTAAATCTCAAATATAGAGGAGAGATAACAGGATTTAAGTTTTGGTTATAATGAGGGTGAGTGATGGTAGTGGTTGTGAGCAATAATTGTGGTCGTGGTGATGGCGAGTGGCGACGACCGTGGTAGTGGAGACAATAGTGGGTGGCAACAGTTATGGTGGTGGTGAGTTTTGGGTGACGATGGTGGTAGTGGAAATCATGGGTGATGGTGGTGGTGATGGGTGTGGGTGGTGATGGGCGACAATGATGGTAATTGGCAGTAATGGTGGTGGAGCGATCACGGTGATGATAGGTTGTAGTTATGGGCAGTGACGATGGTGGTGATGGGCGACAACGGGTACTTTTAAGCGATAGTGTGATGAGTGGTGGCGAATGAAGATGGTGATGCTGGTGGTAAGTGTGGTGGGGGTGGGTGATAGTGGCTGATGACAATTGTGGCTGACGACAAGTGGTGGTGGGTTATGTTAGTGGGTGACAGTGGATGGTGGTGGACAATAATGGTGGTAGTGGGTGCTGACGATGGGAGACGGTGTTAGTGGAATGATGGTGAGAGTGGTAATAAATATAAAAATGAGATGACAATGGTGATGGGTGAAAACGGTGGTAACAATCGATGGT
>CM042187.1:17379287-17406105 GCA_023539305.1 Ilex asprella
AATCGATGGTGGTGGGGGAGGGGCATGGTGGTTAGGCAGTGGTAGTGGTGGTGGGGTGACTAAAGTGGTTATGGTTGTAGTGGTGGTGGGGTGACGACAGCGGTTATGGTAGTAGTGGTGGGGGTGTTATGGTAGAGATGATGATATGACAATGCCGACAGTGTCAGGGGTGGTGATGGTGGTGGTGATAGGATGATAGTAGTGGTGGTAGTAGTGATGATCGTGGTGGTGATAATGGGGATGATGGTGGTGCAGCGGTGGACGTGGTGGTAGCGGTGGTGGTGGGGGTGGCGACAACTGTGGTAGCGGGGTATTGGTGGTGATAGTGGTGGGGCGGTGAGGACGGAGGTAGTAAAGATGTTGGTGAAATAGTTTCAAACACTAATTTTTTTAAAATACTTATAAGAAGTTATAAGTATTAAAAATATTTTTAAAAAGTCACCCCAAACACCCTTAGTAGTTTATTTTTCTTATTAAATTTGAAGCGTTAATATTAGCAGTCGGATTAACTTTAAAATAAAATTTGAAGAGATTTTAACTGGGAAAAATAAAAATTATTTTATTTACCTATTAAAATTTGAATTACATTATACTTTATTATATAAATATTTAATATTTTAAAAACTATAATAATACAATTAAAATATTGAACACCAAATAAGACAAACTCGTACTTGGCGACTTTCGGTACAATTAACGTTATTATTTAAAGTAAACATCAATAATAACGTGGTATTTCCCTAAATACATTAAGAGCAACTTCAAGGGGAGTAGCCAAAAATGGGGTATCAAATGCCATTTTACCACCTTGAATAGTATTTTGGCACCCCTAAAAACATAATCTGTTCCAATGGTAGGTGCCAAAATGGGGTGCCATTTTAATATTTTAATATTTTCAATTCTAATTTCAATTTTAAGTTGTATTTAAATTTCCATTTTAATTTCAAGTTGTATATTTAATACATAATATTTCATAAATAATAGCAATATAAAAAAATTAGTGGTGTAATATAACAATACAAAACAATTAATGGTATAATATGACAATACAAAAAAAATTAATGGTATAATATGTAATATGAAAAAAAATTTGGGGCACAAAATATCATTTTTTCTTCCCCTTTCCCATCCCAACCGTTTTTTACAACCTCTATTTTCTCTCTCCATGGGGTGCCAAATTTGTCACCCCAAGCCCATAATTGTTATTTTGTCACCCCCTTTAGAGTAATTTTTTTTGATTTTGAGGTGATATTTTGGCAGTTATAGATATGCCATTGGAGTTGCTCTAACCAGAAAAGAGGAAAATGGGGCCCACTTTATCATGTACTAAAACAAGCAGAACAGAGATTGTGTTGTGTCCTCTCTCTCTCTCTCTCTCTCTCTCTCTCCCCCAAAACGAATTAAGGACTCCGAACATCAATGGCCTTTTATCTTCCTCTGTTGCATTCAAAAAATTGCATTTCAAACCCATCTCGTAAGTACCCGCCACTATTATCTTCGAGCTCGCACCATACTTCTGCTCCAATTCTTCATCTTCTTTATCATCCCATAACCAAAATATCAAACCTACACAGACTGTCTTCGTGCACAAACTTTGCATTTCCTCCTCTAATTACCATCCAGATTGTAAACAAATGCTTCTCACAGAGGCAATCCACCGAACAACAAGACGAAGAAGAAATAGAAGAAGAAGAAGAAGAAGCTGCAGAAGAAGGGGAATTTCAATTCAAGAGGCTATTTTCCAATCTCAATCAAACTACTCTGAAGAGAGAACCTGGTGCATATATTTCACACTTATTTTCCTAGTTCTCCTCATGTTTTTACAGTTTTACTGATCACGATTTTTCATTACTGTTTCGCAGGAAGCCTTAGCAGTGCTATTTTCCTAGTCGCTGGCACCACCGTATACTTTCTCTCCCACTCTCTCACACACACACAAATATTCAATATTCACTCATTTATCTGTTTAATGTAGTATTCTTAAAATGCAATGACTTCGCAGATTCTTAAACGATTGTACTTCTAAAATTGCTATTTTCTCTTGTAATTTGTGCAAAAAGTTCCCATTGGTTGTATATAGATGCCCTACTGGGTGGTGTTGAGGGGTATGTGAGGCAAGAACTGGAACAAAATTCGTGGTTCTTACCAGGTATAGACCTAGGTTCGCCCTCTCTGCTGCATGCCTCAAAAGATTATGATACTAACCTTATCTAAGATTTTATCTTGCAAAGGATTTTTTTTCCCAATTGGGATCTTATGTGAAATAGTGAAAACAGTTTCATATTAGGGAAATCAGAAAGAACACAGTTATGAAAAAGTCTTTGGCTGTCTATGGTTTTCACCTCTGGAAATTTTTAAATTTTGTTGAGCATTAGAAGTTGCACATAAGGATAAAGGAAACCAAATAGAAGTGGAGAGGAGGCAAAATGAGGTTCAAAGGTGGGGTACAACAAGCTACACTACCAAGTCAATGGCTGACTTGAGAAGGGCCTGAGGACCCTTGCTAAGCGCGCTAAAACTCACAGGGGTTCTCCTTAGTGTAGATGAATTTTTCTTCATTTATTAAATAATGAAGATATGGGAAATCAAACACTAGTGAAGCTGAGCAGAAGGGAGGTGAGTCTCAAAGGTGGGACATACAACGTCAAACCATCTAGGCAATTGCCGATTATGGGAAGGATAAAATTTTTGAATTAGAAAACATGTGACACTGTTGCAAACTCAGCTGGTTTTGTCTTTTTTATTTTTGATATTATAGACTAGCAACTAACATTGATTTAGTGTGTATCAATGGTTTTTCCACACATAGGTAGGTGCAGGGATCCTCGCAATACCTGCAGTGACACAAGAAGCTGGGTTTCTGGCATCTGCTGTTACCTGCATTCTTTGTTGGGCATTTATGGTAATTATTTAGCCTAATAGTTTTCTCCTGTTTTTTATTTGTGCATTTATTTAGTCTACTCTCTTATCTAACACACGGTATTTTCCATTTATATCTTGCATATGTCAACCCTGTTACTAACTTGGCCTTTCTAATGTGACTTGGAACAAGGAAAATTTTGTTTAGGTGTAGTGCTAACTGATTAAGTGTTGTACTCTGATTTACGATGAAATGAAACACATCTCTTACTGATGCTAAGTCATTGAACTTCGCATTTGAGTTTTGAATCCATCCCAGCGTGCAATTTGTTAGTTTTTCCAAGTTTACTCTCCTGTTGTTCTTCTCTACTTCCCTCTGTGAAACTGTGAATGAATTTGGTAGGACATGTACATTGATGCAGGTTGTGAGTGGACTGCTCATTGCTGAAGTAAATGTGAAGACAATGTGTGAACTGGGTTCTGGTGGTGTGTCATTGGTAATTTTTTGTGCTTTATCTACTCCAAGCTTGCAATGCTTTGCACATGTACGCTTACGATGCTTTTTTCTTCAAGAGGGCAGAGTATTGATAATAATTAATATGTAGCCGCTCACAATTAAAACTTCATTGAATTTTGCACCCTTTTCGCTACATGTAGTGGAAGCACATTTTTCAGAAATAGTGGAAGATGTGAGTAACAGAAGATGATAAATATTGTTCTTATTCACCGTCGTAATAACGGAAAATTTAGGTGTTCAAAAGCAAGTAGAGAATGTAAATCATGTCTATCTATTCTACTAATAAAAGTTGTCAATTTTGGTCTCGCATCCCTTTTTAATAGGGTTTTGCTTTCATTATATAGAGGAGAGTTTACAATCTCGCCGGATATCCAGCAGTATCTTCTATATAGGTAAGTATCCCTATAATTATGTACAATCTAATTATGTGCTATCTATAATCAAATCAAATCAAATAATAACAGAAATCATCCAACTCATATCCTTAAATTATCTCCTCGTAACATCCCCCTCAAATTGATGCTGGAAGATCAAAAAGCATCAATTTGTCGATGAAGAACTGATGTCGATGTCAAGAAAGAGCTTTGGTGAAAATATCAGCAGTTTGGTGCTCAGTGGAAATGTGAGGAAGAGTAATCACATGTTTGTCAAAGGCTTCTCTTATTGAATGACAATCAACTTCGATATGTTTCGTACGCTCATGGAAAACAGGGTTAGCAGCGATCTGAATAGCACTGGTATTATCAGCATGAAGAGGAGTGGAATGAAGTTGAGGAAAGCCAAGTTCGCCTAATAACCCACGAAGCCACGTGATCTCAGAGCAAGCGGAAGACATAGCATGATACTCAGACTTAGTAGAGGACTTGGAAACTCTGTCTTGCTTCTTACTCTTCTAAGAAATGAGTGCATTTCCTAAGAACATACACCATCCAGTAACAGAACGACGAGTATCCGCGCATCCAGCCTAGTCAGCATCACTATATCCCATGAACTGTAAGGAAGATTCCTTAGGAAAGAACAACCCACTTGAAGAGGTGCCCTTCAGATATCGGATAATACGGCGGACAACAGATAGATGAAGATGTCGGGGGGCCTGCATAAATTGACTGACTTGTTGCACAACAAAAGAAATGTCAGGACGAGTAATCGTCAAGTAGTTCAAACTCCCAACAAGCTGCCGATACAAAGATGAATCTGAAAGAAGCTCGCCTTCCTCCTGACAAAGCTTCAGATTTACTTCCAACGGAGTAAGAACAGAGTTACCCGATTGAAAACCAGCCAATGAAATCACTTCCTGTGTGTATTTGTGCTGATGTAACAATATACCAGACGAAGTAATCTGAATCTCAAGGCTAAGAAAGTACTGCAAAGGACCAAGATCTTTCATGTGAAAAGAGGCCTTGAGATGCTGTTGTAACTGCTGAATTAATTCATTATCAAAGCCAGTAATAACAATGTCATCAACATATACCAGGAGTAACACAATTCCTGCAGAAGTCTTGCGAAGAAAGAGAGAGGAATCAAACTGACTCTGAGCAAACTGAAAGACAAGTAAGGTAGAGCGAAATTTATCAAACCATGCACGTGGTGCCTGTTTTAATCCGTACAAGGATTGGCGTAGCAGACAAACCTTTGAGGAAGGTGTGGCAAACATGCCGGGAGGTGGAGACATATAGATTTCTTCCTTTAGGTCCCCATGTAAAAAAGCATTCTTCATATCCATTTGTCGGAGAGACCATCCCTGCAAAGAAGCAAGTGCTAAAATAGTGCGAATAGTAGTCATCTTGGCAACGGAGGCAAATGTTTCATCATAATCAATACCATACTCTTGGCGATTCCCAAGAGCCACAAGACGAGCCTTGTATCTATCTAGTGAGCCATCAGATCGAAACTTAACTGAGTATACCCATTTACAGCCAATCGGTTTGACACCCGAAGGACGAGCCACAATATCCCAAGTGTGATTGTCTTGAAGAGCTTGCATAGCTTGCTGCCAACATGCTTGGGAGGTTGCCTGGGCATAAGAGTGAGGAACAGAAACAATATTGAAAGTTACAGTAAGTGAGGTATGAGGAAAACCATACCTATCAGGTGCATGAGTAATTCGGGTGGAGCGCCGAGGCATAGAAACCACAGAATCAGATGGCGGATCAGTGTCTAGAAGAGGCGTTGGAGAAGGTGGTAGACGGCGATGATACACCAGACCTGGTTTAAACTGCTCAACAGAAGAAGACACATCATCAAAAGCTGGAAGAAGAGCTATAGAAGGATCAGGAATAACCTGAGTCTGAAAGAGATATTGATTTTCAAAGAAAATCACATTTCGAGAGATCCTGATTTTGTTTGCATGAGCATCATAACAAACAAATCCTTTCTGAGTAGGACTATAGCCCATAAATGCACATGTAACAGACTGGGCGGCAAGCTTGTGACGATCAATGGAAGGCAAATGAACAAAACAAACACACCCAAAAGTATGAAGAGAGTGATACTCAGGAGTTATGCCAAATAGTCGAAAATAAGGAGAATCATAATTTAGAGTAACAGTAGGCAAACGATTAATCAGATACACAGCAGTAGACACAGCTTCCACCAAAAAACGAGAAGGCACAGAGGAATCAATCAATAGAGTACGAGCAACATCCAAGAGGTGACGATTCTTACGCTCAGCGATTCCATTTTGTTGAGGGGTGTACGTACAAGAACGCTGGTGAATAATTCCCTTTTGTTGGAGATAATTCTGAAAGGGATGATACATGTACTCCCCCCTGAGTCGGAGCGTAAGATTTTGATACAAGTACCAAACTGTCTCAACAAGGGCAACAAATTTTTGAAAGACAGAAAACACATCAGCTTTAGAGCGGAGAAAATATATCCAGGTGAATCGACTATAATCATCGATAAATGTCACAAAATAACGATATTGACCATGGGAAATAACTGGACTCGCACCCCAAACATCAGTATGCAGAATCTCAAAACATGTAGAAGCAGGACTACCATGCGCAGGAAACGGTAAAGTTTTACTTTTACCAAGACGACAAGTAGCACAATCAAAAGAGACATGAGAAGAGGAAAACAAATCTTTATTGCCCAATAAACCATGTTTCAAAAGATGAGTTAAGACAACAGAATTAGGATGACCTAATTTCTTATGCCAAACTTCACTATTATTGGCCGTAGCCGTACAAGAAAGGGAAATAACATTAGGAATGGAAAACTATAAAGGAAACAGACGTCCCACTTTAGGCCCCTTCGCGATCACCGTCCCCGACACCTGATCCTGCACAAGACAACCACCACGAGAAAAGTGAACGTCACAATTATTATCCACCAATTGTCCAACAGAAATCAAATTGGTAGTTAACCCAGGGGAGACAAAAATATTACGAAAAGAACCCAGATGACCGACAGCAGTGATGAGAAGAGAACTGCCATCAACAATTTGAATATTTTGCATGCCTCCATACTTGCGAACACCATGAAGACCCGTCACAGTACCAGTCATATGATTAGAAGCACCCGAATCAACAATCCAAGAAGAAAGTGAATGTGAATGCTTACCTTGCAGGCCTAAAGCAGAAAAAGCAGACACAATCATCTGTTGAACTATTGCTGGTGTAAGAACAGATGAATCAGGGGCTACTGTGGAAGGTGCAACAAAAGAAGAGGACTGAACAGCAGCCTGAAAAGCCTGAGATTGACGATTCTGAGGTCGCACTCGACAATCTTTGATGAAATGGCCCTCTTTCTTGCAGTAGTTACAAACTTTCTTAGGACAATTTCGAGCTATGTGACCGAACTCCTTGCAATTGAAACACTGCAACTTGTTCTTCCCTCGTCCTTGTGCTGCATAGGCTACATTCACAGGCTCAGAAACCATCTGCTCAGAAGTCATGCCCATTTGAGTGGATAACCGCTGTTCTTCACGAAATAACTCACCCAAACAAATATCCAAAGAAGGAACCGGATTACGGTTCAATAAACTGGCTCGAACAGACTCAAATTCGGGTCGAAGTTTCATAAAAAATTGGTCACGTTGGCTCTCAGCATGAACCATTTGAATTGCGGCTAGTGCTTCCTTGGGAACCTTAGTATGAACAATAGCAGAATACTCGCTCCAGAGATTAATAAAAATAGAATAAAATTGTGCAATGGGCAAATTACCTTGAGTAGAAGAGCTAAGTTCCAACTCTAATTGAAATTTCCGAGCATTGTGATCTTGGTGATAAATACGATGAAGATAAGTCCAATTACTGCCCAAATGTTAAGTCAAGCCCACAAGAAATAAGGCCCAAGAAGGCAAAACTTAGCAACACAAATTATCGGTAAAGAGAAATACCGATATCACACGAAGCCGAAGACCCACGCAGCACCGATGTCAATAGAAGTCGTCGGACCACCTTGCAACCACCACAGAACTCGCTGTCAACCACAGAGAGAGACGACAAGCCCACAGCAACTGAGCCACCACAAACAATCACCGAGAAAAAAAAAGAGGAACAGCGCAAGAACAGAGGATCGGGCACCACAGAAGTCGCCGAACTCCACGCAACCACCACAAAACCAGTCGAACCCTCCACAGATGAGGTCGACTTCCACAAAACAGCAAACCCTCAAATTGGGTCACCACCGAAACAACAGCCACACCAAGTGCAAGATGAAACTTGCCGAAACAGAGAAGAAAAACAATTCTTCCCGTCGCACACGAAAGATTAGAATCACAGATGTATATCAGAGTAAGGGCTCTGATACCATGTCAATTTTGGTCTCGCATCCCTTTTCAATAGGGTTTTGCTTTCATTATATAGAGGAGAGTTTACAATCTCGCCGGATATTCAGCAGTATCTTCTATACAGGTAAGTATCCCTATAATTATGTACAATCTAATTATGTGCTATCTATAATCAAATCAAATCAAATCAAATAATAACAGAAATCATCCAACTCATATCCCTAAATTATCTCCTCGTAACAAAAGTATCTTAACATAAATTTTTTTTGATTCACTAGTTTACCCTTATAAGAAACTATAAAGGCTAACATATTATTTTGTATTTAAATATGCAAATTACCATTATCTCCCTCTATACTTAAATAGCCAACTAACCTCTACACATCAACAATATTTAAATATGCAAATTACCATTATCATGTAAATCTTTCTATCTTTGCAAAACTTTTAGATGGACATGTTACTTTTAATAGGATATATAAAAACATTATTCTTTTTTTCAAAACTTCAATATTAATACACATCAACAATTTCATTGATACAATATCATCTTTGATGCCAAAAGATCACTATATGTATCTTTTTTTTTCATCCACAATACAAATAATTTAAGTTCGGTAAGCATGAGATAATATATAATTTAGCTATATAATTAAATTTTTATGTATTTTATCAAATGTTTTAATGAAAACTGTCATGTGCAATGTACGTTGTGAATTTCTAGTATATATAAACAGTGCTTATTAATTTCACCTCTTTCTTGCATGGGTTAGAATATATATCTACAAATGCAGATTTTCTTCAGAGTCACCTTTTGAATTTGCTCAATTTCCCGAAACTCGCAATTGCAAAATTTAAAGTTTGACAACTAGAATCATGAGAGTTAGAAGGATTAACTTTATTGGCAGATGATTAAATCTTAAAAGCTCCTTTATTTAATCTTTTGGGGTAAATTTTGGTAATGTTAACTTGGGATGCTTAATTTAGAGATACATCATGCCAAGAGCAAAAAACAATGTTGGTCAGTTCAAAACCTACTTTCTTGTGGCTGATTTCAGGTATCAATGGCTATGAGAACCCTTGGGACCATTGGGGTACAAACTACTTGGTAATTCAGTTGTTATAATTTTTCTGTTAAATAAGCCTACTATCACTATTGTAATTCCTAATTATCTGCTGTTTGCATAAATTAATGTCAAAGAAATTTATTTACTAAGAAGCAAGGACACGGATACGACACGGATATGCCGATACACTATTTTTCCAAAAAAGTAGGATATGGACATGCTAAATATTATGTACTTATTTATATATGTATATGATCAATGATCATATGATAAAATAAATATATTTTAATGATAATTATTCAATTCATTCTTTTCTTAATTCAGACAATTCACATCACAATATCAACAATCAATGATCACTCAATTTTTTATTTTAAAAAATATTTCACTTCGTAATCATAATTTTCATTCAATTTCAAAAAGTCATAATTTCACAATCCTATTTTTCATCAAATTATTTTTATATAAAATATTTAATCCATTTGTATATAATTTCATAATCGTGTCCAAAATTATGTTTATATCGTGTCCTATGTTCGTGTAGGGATTGTTACTCTTGTATACTATAACTTTGACCTTTATCTTTTTAAAATTATAAAAATAATTTTTTTTTTAAAGTTACTTTATTAGTTTTCAAAAATTGAAAAAAAATTCAAACGTGTCCCTAACGTATCTGAAAAAAAATATAACAATAAAAAAAATTGGACACTCATTTTAACATGTCCGACATGTGTATGAGTGTGTCCGTATCCTAAATGTGTCCGACATCGACAATCTGACCAAAATTAAGTGTGTACTTCCTAGGGTAAAGGTATATTTTTAATAGTAGACTTTGGTGGAAAAGATATTGATTGGAATATCTTTTGTGCACTCTATATTTGTTATCCGTTATGTGAGCACAAAAATATGGGTACTTGGACAGTTTCCAATAATTGACTGCATTAGGGAAAAGCCACCAGTTGAGCCAATGTATTTCAGAATTTGATTATGCTCATTTTACTCAAAGAAGGGATCAAACCCACTTGACAAGGTCTGATATTTGTTTGATTTTTGCTCATGAAGTGTCAGGGCTAATTGTTTAAGTGAGATCTGTCGAGGCCTTGATGAGAGGCATGCATGTATATGTAACTAAGTAATATATATACATTAACATTACATCTGTTGACCAATAGATATTGACAGAAGGCAACAAATAACACAAGAAGTGTCTTTGAAGTGATGACAATCTACAAGGGATGTTCGTGAAATGTTTCTTAATATTTAAAACGTATACGAGGATAGTGTTGTCTTTATTTATTTTCAAGGATAATATAGCCAATAATTTTTTTTTCAAATATCTTGACGTTATGCATATATCTGTAGAATGTATGGGAAAATATGTAGAACATATATTGACATTATAACTATTTACCAGCAGATTGTAACTCGAAGTATAAGACAGATTTCAGATAATGGGAGCTATGTTTTTGAAATTATAACGTTCTACAAGGAATATAGATGAAATTTTCCTTAATATTAATTAAATTATCTATTTTTCCAAGTGTAATTTAGTCTATCAAATTTTTTTTCCAGTATAGTAACAGAGACGTTATGTTAATCGGCAATGCTAATAGGAAATATTAGTCAAATTTCAATTTATGAGGGTGTCTTTGAAGTTAAGACAATCTATGAAGAATGTAGATAAAAGTAAATTTTTATTTTTTAATCAACAAATGCTGATGAGAGGCATCGGTTAAACTTCAAAAAATGCAAGAGGTGTCTTTCAAGTTGTGACAATATATAAGGGGTGTAGATGAAATATCTATCTAACAAGATACGTAACACTTTGAATTTTATCGCTCACATATTTTTCTCACTCATTTCTATCACAAGTTGAATCATTTAATTTTTGATTAATTTGGGACTCAGTACAACTTTTATTTCAAACATTGTTTAGATATGATAGTGTACATGTATTGATATTTTTTGAGATCATGTATTTTTAGAAATTGTTTTCAAATTTTTTTTTAAAAAAATAATGAGTAGAAATTAATTTCAAATTATGAAATTAAAGAAATGTAAGGAAAAAAAAATTGTTATTTGATTAGTGGGATTGATTTTTTTGGACGCTCTGATTTTATTTTGTATGGTATCTTCAGGAATGGGTTATGACTAGTTTCTTAATATTAATTGAGTCATCAAAAGGTGTAAAAATATATTATTATGTTTACGCATTTTTTCAAGGGTAATATAATCGATCAATTTTTTTTCCAATATCCTTTCATTGTATCTGTGTATGCATATACGTATCCATACTGAGAAATGTAATGAGGGAGCTTGGCCACCACCATAAACTAAAATCAAAATCCTGAACAAAAAAAAACCATCTAGAGTTTGAGAGAGAGAGAGAGAGAGAGAATTTTCACCATGAGATCCAAAATGCCAAACCCCACTTACAACCCTTTTGTCAAACCCACTGACAATTCTCAAACCTACATCACAAATTGAGTAGAAAATTATAAATCCTAATAATTTTGAAACCCAAATCCCAAATTGCTTCAAAATGTGTGATCAAATTTTGGTTTTGTGTGGTGGATAGATTGGCTGTGACGAGGGGCAATGGGCATGGAGGTGTATGTGAGTGCTTATTTGTGTGTGGTGGAGGTGGCGGGGAGCCATTGGGAGGTGCCTGAGTGAGATGGTTTGATGGGTGGATGCCGTGTGTGTGTGTGTAATGGCAGGGGTGGGTGGGCTGCCGTTGGTGAGTAGGTGCTGTTTGTGTGAGATGATAAAAATGCAAGTTTAGCTGGCATGTACATGCACTGTTAAATCTGATGGGAAGTGTTAAGTTTGCACTTTGGTCATCCTTAACGGTCCAAGCACCTAATCTACCAGTAAAAACCAAATTATAATTCTGTATGTAGCTTGGATGTGCAGTTTTTCATCTACTAATACTTCTGTTCTTTTGTTGCAGTTGGTCATATATTTTCATACATTATTGCCTTCTTGTTGCCTATGTGGCCCGCTCGTCAGATATTTTAACAAATTTCCTCAGCATTCCACTGTATGAACTACAATTTTGCTTTCCTGTTATGAATTTTTTGAGTAGTCTGTGCTTTTTGATGCATGTATTGTATTCAGTTTTTGAACTATTCTGTCCTGATATAAATCCAGAGGAGTCATTATCAATTTTGATTGCATGGTTCTCTTTCTTGATAATTTATGTAAATCATGTACTATCCATCTTTCGTGATCTGACAAATTCCATGCATTTGAGGCAATTGCGAATTTCAATCTTCAAAAGTTCAACCTCACTGATGTGCTCTATGATCCATGTGGCATTCATCATTATGCCTTGTTTGTTTGCTTTTCATACCTTGAGCAGTCATAGGAACTTCTTCCAACTTAGGGAGTGAGTTTATTATAAGAAATTTCACTTATTATTTAGTTAAAAGAATTTCTTGTATATGAAGCATTAAGCTACAACAGATGATAGAGATTATTAAGATATCTATATTTTGTTTGCATCCTTTTTATCATGCCATGTGAATCATGTTGAAGTATTTATTTCTGGTGTGCCCAAAAAGTTAATATTATAATCTGAAATTTTGGGTGAAGTCATATTGTGGTTCTATTTACTTATTTCTATAAACCCTGTCAAACAAAGTTCACCTAAAATATAATCAAGTATAGCCTGAAATCTAAGTACAATTTCCTGCCTTTTGACCTTAAAAGACAAGACCATCATCATGCATTCAACTTTCTTGTTATGGAGTCTTCCAGATTAATGATAACAAATAAATATTGGTGTTAATGCTGAAGGAAAGAGCTCTTGGCTTCTGCTTGGTTTAATTTGTAATATATATATATATTGAGGGATTTGTTAGGTGAAGAAAGCCTTTGTTTTTGGTAAATCACTCATTTGGTTGATTGCTGTAGGACAATATCAGCAAACTGTTCATCAATGATTTTTCTAGGCAGGCAAAAATTGCTGTACCATAATTGTTTTGCCCCCTTTGGTAGACTGCATTTTCCCCATTTGGCTCCTTGTGCTAGATATATATACATGACCCAATTGGTGCCATGCACCGAGCGAAACAGTTACTTTTTCATTTGAAAATGAAGTTCAACCATCCAAAGTCAAAATTGTATCTAAAATGAAGAAAAATAACCTATATGCCCTGATGAAGGTTTATTTTTTCTTATTTACTAACATTGACTTTTCACAATTTTTCTTTGGAAATTATACATCCTAACATATCTGGATTTGTTCTTTTGTGAGAAAATGATTTGGAAAAACAAAAACTGTGCAAGGGTACTTGGTCTTTTCTTGATGCATCATCACCCTTGTTAAGTATTGTGCATTAGTCCTTAACCTCAAAGAGGTTAAATGTATGTTTCTAAAGCATAGGGAGATTACTTGCAACTTGGTCAAATCACATGCCTGGAAAACATAACTTATCCTACTTATTTTTGAGGTAGAACAAATGGGTTGCAGGGTCTACTATTGGTCTACTATTGGTCACTTGGGATGAAAATATTACCGTATTAATGGTTTTCATTTACTTTGTATCAATCGAGCCTTTATTGAGGCGATTAGTCTTCATTATACAAAATTTCCATTTGCGGGCAATTGTAATTGGGATTACTCTGATACCAGAAGTTCGTGTGCAAGGCACAATTTTTCCTATTTTCATCGTCTTGAACCAAAAATATACCCTGTCATTACGGGGGCTAACATGAGTTTTAGTGCTCTTGGTGAAGAATTACTTTTTGACAAAATCATCTTGAATATGAAGTTTTTCAGGAATAACCGAAAAACTATTTTTTTCCTCTTCTTTTTTTCTTTTTCTTTCAAATTTTCAATAGTTCAAAGTGTACCGCACCATAACCTCTATCCCTAGCATTAGAAGCCATATGTGTCAGGTTCCTCCCCCTCTCCATGCTCATTTTGGGATTTGTCTTGAGCACAGGAATCAGTTGGACGACATCTTAAATTTGGCAGCACCAATTCTAGTGCAATTCATCTTAAAAAACTGGCATGCCATCTGAAAAAGCATATGTGAGACAGAAGGATCATTTGGAGCTGACTTGTATCTCTCCTCTCGTTTGCCCAATAATCTCGGTCAGTTGCCTAAAGTATGTCACAAGAACGAAAAGAGTAGAGTTCCTAAATTGAGTGTCTGAGGGCAGTTCAAGAGAATTTTCTTGTTTTCTTTTGACAAATAAGAGAGAGACATTGTAACGAACAGAGAAGAAATCGTAGAACAACCTGCTTCTCCCTTCTTTGATTGAAACCCATCTAGCTGAGTTATCAGTTAATTGTAAGCACTTATGTACATGATTACAAGTCTTCTGTCATTAAATGTGCCCATCGATCTGTGAAATTGCCCTTTATTCTTGATCCAACCCCATATTTACACCAAGCATACCATCAAGGACATTTCTGTCTTTTGCTCATAGAAAAGTTCCTTCTTCACTGGGGCACATTAAGAGATGGCAATTAAATTGCCTATGATTATAAGATTGGAAAAGACCACCCCTGCCAAGATTTAATATTTTGGTTCCTACCAAACTGGTTAGATATTTCATATTTGGTAACTTTAATTTCCTATGTAATGGGGATGGTTGCGAGCAGGACATTCGCAGAACTACCTTGAGGTCCAGGGGTCTATGAGCCTCCTCATGGTTTCAAAAGAATTACATGTAGGGTACTTCAAGTAATAGCTCAATTTAGTGGAATGTACTGGCCCTTAAGAATACAAAATAATTGGGCCCTAGTGGCAAAGGCGTAGTGGGTGAAAGTCTCAAAAAGCTAGGTAGTTCTATGTTCAAATCTCGGAGGTGATGGGGGCTTATAATGCATAGGACTCCGTGCTCTTTCTCTGACTTCTCTCAGTAAATGTGTATAGGTTCTATTACAATTAAAAAATTGACCTTAAAGACAACTTATCAATGATCTCATACTATAATTTCTAGCTATGACACTGTTCAGCTCCCTAAGTCTAGAATCGTGATTCTTGTAAAGAGAGCTTGTATCACACATTGAATCCCTAGTATTATCGAAGGTTGGTTTATAAGCTTAAGGGGGCTCTCACCTCGTTGCCAATTGGTTTTGAGTTGGAATGTTGGATGTTCTAAAATGGTATTAGAGTTGGGCATTGAGTGATCAGTTCGTCAATTCTCTTATCCATTTAACTTTCCCGATATAGATGTTTTTTAGCCACACATGCGACCCTGGTCCCATATGAGGGAGAGTGTAAAGAGAGTTTATATCCTACATTGAATATTTAGGATCACCTAAGCCTGGTTTATATGCTTAAGGGGCCTCTCCACTTATTGGCAATTTGTTTTGAGTTGGATGCTCTAACAGTTCTATCCTTAACTGCAATCTTTCTCCTATTTGCAGCCCCTCACTCCAAAATTAATGATTATGCTTCACAAATCTGCTTTCAAAACATTTCATCTTTAGTTTGCTCTCTGAACTTTGATGTTTATCTGTTATGAAGTATGCAGTGTGGACATAGCGACAAAATTGATTTTTTGCTGCACTCATTTTCTCCTTAATGTAGCATCCACCTTGGGGCTTGTAGTTTGGGTAGCACATCTGTGATCAAAACACAAGTGCTTTCATATGTTTGATAGGGGTTGATGGACAGCATTATGATTGCAGATGGGAAAGCGCGACCTTGTTTTCACTGCTTTTTGGAGGTATTTGCTTCTTCGGAAGGTTGGTTTTGTTTTCTAAATCCTTTTGTTTTAAAACTTTGTTTAATTATTATCTATTCAAAGTTCAATTATTCACCTTTTTTTTTGGGGGGGGGAGGGGGTAACTTCTATCGGCCTCATCAATGTGGTTATGGCTATTTTCTTTGTCTTACATATTGCAACTCCAATGGAGTATGATTGTCCTTGGTTAATTAATAAAACGGCTTAAATTGGGATCAGAAACATTTAGTAGCTTCCTTGTAACTAGAATTATGCTCACCAAGGGATAGATAATAATTGTTTGTTTGTGCATGATTACACCAATGTGTGTGTGCTGGATTACACCAATATGTGTATGCTTTTTTTGCCTCACTATGATTTTCCATCGGGCTTAGGAAACAAGTCAACCTATCTATCACATAGCATAAACTTTTTATTTGGAAGCTCATTCTATTTAAATACCTAGATCCGCATTATAAGATCCACGGCATATCTTGAATCGAAAATTTATTCCCATAGAATAAGATGATGTAGTTGTGTATGAGGATGAAATGACATTTATTCCCTTTGTGTATACGTTCCCTTTCCTTAAAGTCAATTTACTCTGAATCAGATCTTTAGGAAGTGAGAAACCATAACCTTGGATATCTTTATGTAACTGTTAAAATGACTCCCAATTTTGTTTTATTACAGCCAGCGGCTTATCGGAGCAGTAAATGGGGTTCTAGTATTTGGTATCATCATTTCTTTCACAGTTCTTGTGGTAATTCCCATTCTTCATCAGCTATATATTGTTCATATAATGTTTTTTGCATGACTATTGAACAGTACTTCCATTCATGGCTAGAACTTCATGTAATGACTATTTGATAATACTTAAACTCAAGTCTAGAACTTTTAGCGAATTGCGGTTACTTATTCTTTTGAACTAAGTTTTTATAAAAGAATAATTTGTCACAATCTATTTATGCACTATGTCCAACAGTGACCAGAATCAATAATTATAGGAGAATACTGCAAGGGTTGCTTATCATGTTTTTAAGATATGTAAGTGATGTAACCACGTAGCCCAATTGCATGTGATACTGTTGATTTGGGTTGCCTCTCACAGACTAAAACATACATCGCTGTGGTTTAGTTAGAACATTTACATATAGCTCAGTGACCTTCTCTAACCTAACAGTGTGGAACAGATACATGGATCAGACACCTCACCAACCTCCTCATCTTAAACTCTTCCTGAACCTCTTGGACTGTGGAATGGCTGGACCTTTGATTGTCACAATCCACTCCCCAAAAGAGCTTCACATTCCCTTGTGGACTTGATCAGGCACGTCAAGCTCCTCAAGCTCGTCACCTGTTGGACCCACCCAAGCATGTTGTTATGGGGAAGCCATAATAACTTTTTCACTTTGTGGGACCCACCCAGGTATGTCTCTATTTGGAACTCGTCCCTGTGCTGACCCGATCCAATTGAATGATATATTGACCCTTTTTTATATTAAAGGTCCAGTGACCTTTAATCAAGCACCGTGGCAGAGTTCCAAGGACTGAACTCTTTACCTCACTCTTTTGCTGGACCTCTTGAACCGTTGACAACAGAACTTTCAGCTATCGCAAGTGATCTGCTCTTATTTGACAGCACTTGAGTGATGTGGCGAAGACATTCATATGGATGAAGTGGTTTTGCATTTAAAAGCCCACCTTAAGTGAGAAAAAAAATTAAATTGAATAGTTCTCAGCCATGATCAAGTGTCATAATTGCTCCTATTTAAATCCTTTATTGAATACTAAATCAATTTTGAAATTGCAGTAACACCTATTATCATGGGAAGCATTTAATATTACTAATTTGAAACATTGGAAAACCAGCAATGTTGTTGCATTGTTATCCATCTATTATTTTTGTTCCTCTTTATGCTAAGGTTCATGAAATGTTTTTACTCTCTGGCTTGTTTACTTTCTCCCATATTGCATTAGCTAGACATTTTGTTCTTTAGGCAGTTGCAAGTGGTGACTTGCACTGGGAGGCTCTTCTGAAAGCCAACTTTGAAGCTGCTCCTCTTAGTATACCTATAATTGCTTTATCATTCGTTTATCAGGTAACAAAACCAGCCTTGATTCAATTAAAGTGCACAGAACAGTTATAGGTTACACTGATTTTATATCAAGTCATTTAAATTTTGGTTTATTACAGAATGTAGTGCCTGTTATTTGTACGAATCTTGAAGGAAACCTGTCAAAAGTAAGGTGAAAATCTTGTCATTTTTTCATTTGGTAATGAAGTAAATAATGCAGAGAGGGAGTTTTCTGATTATTAATTTGTTGCAATTGAATATTGGCGATGATGATGTTAAAGAACTGTTGGCAACTATCACAGCCTTCCTCTCATTCTTGACTTAATGCAACTGATATTTTTTAATGATAGCCAGCCAGATTGCAAAAAAGGATGTGACTATTAAGCTAGACTGGAAACATTAATTTCAGAACCAGTGTCTGAAATTTTCGTCCTATGGTTCATAATTCAAACATGTTAATTGCCTTCACTGCAACCATTATGTTGATATGTTCCGTTAAGGTGGATTATCAGGAGATCATCACTGTTGTTGTCCAACCTCTTTGGAAAATGGTGACTTATCTCCTCTCCATCCCATGCATTGGGAGCTCTTCTCCCTGTAATTTGAGAGAAAGAGAAATCTTAATTTGATAGGATAGTAAGTAATCAATTATGTTGCTAAGGTTGACAGGAGAAAGTGAAGTTTAAGAAAAAAATATATTGATGAGTGGTTTCTGGAATAAACAAGCATGAGAGTAGTAGTTATTAGATTGCTCAAACCTGTTGAGTTTGTCTCTAGATAGGATTGGTTCAAAATAAGAAAAAGTTTGTCCAAGGAGGAATCTGATTCTAATTGTAGGTATCCAACCATTTTCAGATTGTATCCAATGTCAGAGCAATGTGTCCTGGCCTATTAATTATTTTTTTAATTACAATCAAACTAGAAAAGCTATGTCAGGTTGGGGCAAATTATGAATTTCCTCTTTGTGCTTTGTTATTGTAACACATTACCTCCTTAAATTTTGAAAACCTACACATAAACCCCTCTGGTTTTAGACTGAACAGTAACCTTTAAGTTTTCCATCCAAACTAATGGAATATGTGAAAATGACTTATTTACTCTTCATTCAAGCACCGCTTATTCCTTATTTGGATTAGATTAACCCTTTTTGTTTGAATTGAACAAACTTACACCTATGACCAAACAACTCCTACTCCTCCCCGCCCCTCCTCTCTCCCCCCCCCCCCACACAACTCACGCACCACCACAGGACACACATGAATGCAACACATATAGACCCACACGCACACAACTGAAGATTATTCAATAGTAAGACACCATTGAATATATGCTCTACAAGATGGTACTATTTTTCAACACAATTATTGAATAATAAACTACTCAAACTTATAATATTTTGTCATTATGTGTGTATTTCTTGTGTATTTAAAAAAATAATTGAATAAAAAAAGATTTAGATTAAAAAAAGATATTGAATTTAAGTTTAGAAAAAATTATAATTTATAAAAATTAGGTGATAAATAATTAATCAATCAATTGACTTTAATTATAATAAATTAAAAATATTATGTGAGAAGATAACTCATTGCAAGACTAGTTAAAATTGTGTGCGCTCCTCTTATATGTATCCATGAAAACTCATGCACAGACATCAACCATTAAGGAATCACAAGAAGTCAAGTTGTGTACTTGTCTTCCACACAAGTCAAGATGCACTTGACAGTGAGAACTTTTTGTACAAAAGGGTATCTTGGGCATTAAAATTATCAATTTTGATGGGAAGCATCTCCCAACTTCATTTCCAGGCACGTGGATGACATTCCTGTCAAGTGGGATGGAAAATTAAACGTTTTCACATTGGTCCAAAACATTAGGGGGTTATGTGTAGGTTTTAAAACTATAAGGAGGTAATATGTAAACATGAAAAACCACAAGGGGGTAATCCATAATTTGCCCAAAAATTAACTTGGTCCATTACAGACTTAGCTCATCTTTCCCTTATCATTGATGGATTATCTTTGCCTTATGCTGCATTCCTATATTTAAACCAATGATTACACCTCTAGACAGTGTTTTGTAGACATAGGGCATGAGTGAGGGCAATAGAAATTATGGCCACGGTAAATTCTTGTATTGTTTATAAGAACAATTTTATGCTTCTTTTTAACCTAAGATTAACTATGGAAGAGCAAAGTGACAATTTGATGCATTCTTACGTAGAAACTGTTGGTCTTCAAGTTATAATTTTGAAATAGTAGTTATCATTATATAGCATCTGAAGGTATAAAATGAGTATATTTAACTACAGAAATCTTTATACTGCTTGGGAATACTGAAGTAAATAAAATGGAAGTGACAGTTCTTCCTTTGAATCCTGAACGATCATTTAAAATTTAGTCTTTCAGAATTCAAGTGTGAAGTGAGGCATCTTTTAATCATCCATCAAGGCCACTCCGATGGAAAAATCAAAGAGAAATTAGAATGAGTGCCTACTCATCTCACATTCAAGCGGAGCTTTACAGTCACTCATGGTCTGATAACCACTACTTTGACACCTTGATATAATTACACACTGATAGATCATGTTTTTGTACAGAAAATTAATGATGTGTAATTTGTAGTCTGTTGGTTAAAAAAAGTCTGCATGGGACAGGTTACAATCAAACTTTGAAGTAGCCCACGTACATTTTTTCATCATGGAGACTGCACAAATATGTTTTACCCCAATGAGACATTTGTTTGCTTAAATGTAAAGTTGTTTGTTGAATCCATGGGAGGGTATATTATTTATTTAGGGAATTTGACTTTCCCTTCCTGCTTGCTATTTCGATATTCATTCTTAGGGTAAGAAGTAATATTTTAATTTCCTCATCGGATTTGTCATTTCTCAGATGTCATTTACTCTATCAATCTGCAGGACTGCAATTGTTCTAGGCACGGCTATTCCCCTTGCTCTGTTTCTTGTATGGGATGCTGTTATTCTCGGGTCACTCACAAACCTTGAAACAAGTTCAGATAAGATTGCTGACCCACTACAACAATTGCGGTCTACAAATGGAGTTGTTGGGGTTAGTCATTCATTGCAACACACAATGGGTTCAACTTTTTTCTGCAATGTTGTTCAATTATGTTATATTTCGATATCTTTAATATTTTACAACACTAATATCTCTGTTGTTGATGGACATATTTTGCAGCCAATTGTGGATGTATTTTCACTTCTCGCTATCGGAACTTCTTATATCGGCTTTGTTCTGGGCCTTTCCGACTTCCTTGCTGACTGTGAGTTGTTTCTTTATTCATTCCATCAATTCAATATTATGGCCCATTTTCCATTTTTTTTCCATACAAACTCTTCTTTTTTTTATTGTTTTACAATCCCTCATTGCTTATTCACATAGAAAGGTAAAAAGTAGCAGTGTTTCACATAAAAGTACTTTTGGTTGGTAAAAGCAAAAGGCTTGTATTTTATACAAAGAACTTGATTTTTTTATTTGACCTTGCCAACCATCTGCCATTACATTAATATATGTTTGCACATATATGACTGTGCATATGTAAAATTTCCAATACATATAGACAAATGTTTACTTATTATCTACTTATTAGGAGCTTTTGTTCGCCTATATAACCATATCTACCTGATCATGTATGCATTTTTACTTAGGCTCCTTTATACGATTTTATATGGGCAAACAAACTGATACACGTGTTCTTTTGTACAGATATATGTATACCTTTATACATGGATGTCATCTTTAAGTGCATATTATCTCTATATAATTCTAATTGGTGTGCCAAAAAATAAATTTGAGATCAGAATCTCTTGTAGACCTAGTTATCATAAATGCTGGTACTTTTTACATTTGTGCTAGCAAAGTGTTACCACTACCCTTTCTTTGTTTCTGTTTTTGGGGTTGGGGGGGAGATGGGCTCATGCCTGATTATGGTCATAGCTATATTGTTATTTTCACCTCTTATTATCTGTTTTTGAGATGGGTACATCAGGTCTCTTTGCGCCTTCATTTACTCAAGAAGCTATATCTGGAAGTTGCCATGGTTCAAGCAGTCGTGTTTTATAGATTTGGCCTTTTTGGGACTTCTATCACGGCGTGTTTGTATCATATGAAATCGTCCACCTGTATTTTTTGCCTTTTTAGGCCGTCCCATCATGGTAAAAAAATATGATTTTTGCATCTCTCAAACTTCAGAGTTCCACATATATACAGAGCAATGAACTTGGAACTCCTCATAATCTGAAGGCCTGGACATCTCATTCCATTGTGTTGTTTCTGTGTGTGTGAGGAAACGTCGATGATTGTTGATGTGTTTGTATGGAAAGCTAGCTCACATGGTCAAGTCAAACATTGTGTGTCTTGACAGACAAACAATTCTTGCTCCATTGGATCAGGCTGTCATAGTTATAAGTTATAACTAACCAATAAGCAACATCTCATAGAACATACCATTACAAAATGTTTGCCTCGTTCAATGGAAAGTAGTTTGTCAGTTTAACTAGCTATTTTTTTTCTCAATGTTTTGCAGTGCTGAAAATCCCATCTGGACATAGCAGGCCTCTGACATACCTACTGACTCTAATTCCACCATTGGTCTTATCATTGCTAGATCCAGAGATTTTCTTCAAAGCATTGGATTTTGCTGGAACCTATGGAGGTATGGTGTGTTTGAATTCTTAGAAAATCTTGAATTATCTTTTCAAATTAATTCCTTAGTTTTATAGAAGTTTGGACCACCTAAGAGGTTGCAACCAGCGAAACTCTTTTAGTCTAGTGCTGGTTCTTACTGAAACTTTTTTGATCTTTCTTTCGTTTCTGAATGGTTTCTTTATTCTCTTATTTGGATTGAAACAAATACAAAACTTCTCTCTTTTATTTCTTTTTTATCCTTTCGACGAATGTCAGCTATGCCCATTGCCTCACTAGCTAAATAGGTGTGAGAAAGCTACCTGTAAAAAGCAGGGTGCACCTTGGATTTAACTTGACGAATTTTGTTTTGGCAGTGAGTTTTTTTCAGAAAAATTCTCCATTGGTAATTCAAAAATATGAACTGAGGACTATGTTTGAACTTCATTTATCCTGTTACTGCCCATGTAGTATTTTAGATCAGCCTTCACAGGGTTAAATTGTTCCCTTTGTAGTTTTGGTGCTGTTTGGAGTTCTTCCTGCTGCAATGTCTTGGTCAGATCGGTACTCAGATTCATCCGCCGAGTCTCTGAATCTACCCAAGTTGGTTCCTGGAGGAAGGCTCACCCTTTCTCTTGTTATGGGAGGTGCAGGATTTGTGATTCTTTCGGAAATAATCGAGAACTTTGGGCATGCATAACTGTCAGGAATGTAGGTGATTCCTCTGGCTAGAGCTGCACTCCTCCTAAAACAATCCCATTAGGACAAAGCTAGTTCTGTTGTATTTGGATTTTCTTTTCACCCTCTTTTGGTTAATCGTATTAAGTTGCAGCTAATTGTATACTAATTTGATTTTTCACTACATGTTACAGTTCAATTAGAGATGTCAATTGACCGAATCGGGGCAGGGGTGTAGTCTTCATCCCCGTACCCGCTTAAAAAAAATTCGTCCATCCCCGGTCCACTCCTGTTAGCGGGTATAATTTTCATTTCCATTCCCGTCCACGGGTAAATTTTTAATTCTCGTCCCCGCCCCCGTTACCTCCGTACTCGTCCAAGCCCAAGTTAATTAAATCTAATATTTTAAATAATCCAACAATATTTTAAATAATCTAACACAACATAATATAACATGACATATTTGAATAAAACACAAACAACAAATGTCCAAAATATTACATATTTGAACAAAATATAAACAAATGTCTACAAAAAATATAATGGTGGTAAAATCATCTCAATCAACTCAATGTATATTTATATATATTTATTTATTTAGCGGGTAACGGGTACGGGACGGGGAGGGCGGGGGTAAGGGTAAGTCCATCCCGGTCTCCATCTCTGTACGGGTTTATACGGATATTTTTGTATACATCCACCGTCTAATACGTATAGTTAGGGGTGTTAATCGAGCCCTTGTCGAATCTTTGTCGAGCCTAATTTACACATAAACGAGCTTAAAATAGTGTTCAAGCTCGGCTTGATTAACAGCCCTACGTATAGTTCATTCTCGATCCAAACGGGACGAATTGGGACGAATATCCGTTTTTCTCCGGTCCATTATCATCCCTAAGTTCAATCTGTTACTATTCCAGCTAGTCTTTTTCGTTGCATGTTGAAATAGTTGAGTTAGATGTATGTTGGTTTGGAAGAAGAAGGTATGGAGATTGGGTATGAGAAGCTGTAGTGCTCAAATCCAAAACCAATTCCATTTTGAGGATCTGTAAGACTAAAAATTTATAATAAATTGGGTCTTTAGCATAGGACAATTAGACCGAGGGTTAGCAATAAACTAGCCTATTGTAGAAAAACCTAGGCTCCAAAGGATTCAAGATAAGTAGAAATATAAGTAAACATAGAGAATGTACTGTTATTAAAAATAAAAAAAATTGAATAAAATGTAATAAAGGCTAAAGATCAAGAGAAACAAAAATGATCATACATGATGACAAAACAAGTCTTAGTTGCATTTGTTAAACAACTCTTACAACATGTGTTTGCAATTTGACTGGCTGAACTAAAATGATACACAAAATCAACTGAATGATTAAAAACAAACTAATAAATTACAAGTACAAACAGTCCAGGTGCAAAGCGGTTGACAACTTTTCAACCCAATAATATGTTAGAATCAGATGTTTCTGTACCAACTGTTCATGCTAAACTACAATCAGGTGTGCCATGGAAACTTACACCTGAAAAGAATATAATCTCAGTGAAAGGTGGGAACCACCTACTTCAAAATGGGTGAAATCTGTTAACTGATCAATCAGCTTTTCCTTGCTTCATCCTACCACATATTCGATCAGAAGATAGCCACCCAGCAGCATTAGAAAGCCGGAAGTGGCAAAAGAAAAGTAGGCGCTGTGCAATTCGCTAATTCAAAGGCCCCAACTCTTGCGAGATGCCAGAAGCATCAGGGCTCACCTTCAGGCCTTTGCCATAAGCAGCAATGAGTAAAGCCTCAGCTCGGCCTGCAAGAAACATGTGTCCCAGTGAACAAAAACTAAAGACCGATCTAGGGTGAAGAACAAAAACATGCATTACAGTTGTTTCTGAACTGAAAACTTAGGAGATACATTTGCCACAACAATAAAGGTCATCATTGGTCCTGCTAACTAGGCAGTGGGAGGGGTTGTGTCTATGGACCTTATCTTGATCTTTATTTACACGAAATGACTTGTTTTAGACTTGCATTCTCACCCATTAGGGTTAAAGCATTCACATTGGCCCCAACGAAAACAAAATATGTAGCATGGATATAAATTGTATCCTATACAACAAAGCTATTTGGAAGATTATTACTCATCCAATTCCATGACGCATTTGCAGGGAAAAAAAAAAAAGAATTGGAATAGCGAAATATAAAGCTGCTTCTAAGGAAAATTCTCCGGAATTCATGTGTACTTTGTTTTTTTAGTGTGATTTAGAAAGCTTGCCTGTTTTGCATGTTATTCCAGACTGGATATTGCATATTCTAGGAAATGACACTTTAGGACACATTAGATGGTTCCATCGAACCATTTGAGTTTAGAAACAGGGAGCTGTTCAGAAATTTAACCAAAGTTTTGGAAGAATTGGTTGAAGAAAGTTACCCTTTCAACAGCGTTAATAAGACAGGCTAAAATTTAATAAGGTACTGGAGAAGATGGGTTGAGGAAAATGAAATTTTCTTTCTATTTTCAGATACACTGTATTAAGCAGACAATGGACTTGAGAGAGGGGAATTGTGGGGACAAATCAACCTGGAATAACTCTTGTTTAGGGTACAACGCGATAACTATATGACATTGGAACAAGATCAAGATTTCATTGCTTCAATTTACCCATACTGATGTCTCATATGAGTTGGATTGAGAAACATCTAGTATAGGTTAGTATCCAGACGTTGATAGATGAGGCAACTCTCTTGTGTCCATGATGTCGGAATGCCATTACAGTTGATCTAATGAGGTTGGACTGTCAAAGGGCAGTGGCTTGATATGCATTTTTTTTTTACATGAGAAAGGGTCCAACTGCCATATGGATAACAAACACTTCGTCTTCGGATGGTACTGAAATGCCTTAAGATGTTTTCAATAGTCTTTAAACCAGTTTTTGCATCCTACAGTTTTAGTTGAAGTACAGAAACCATGATATTCTTGTAGATGAACAAATTCCCCACAAGAACTCTTTTCTCCAAAGAATGTTTAAGGATATATTTGAAAGTTTCTAGTTTCCAAAATGCTCATCAGCCGAAACACCAAGTTGGTACACATTCATTAGCTTAGTTAGAACAACAAACTGCCTTGCTTCTCTCTTAAAAACATTTTCTACTGTCAGATAACATGCACTAAATAAAAGACACACAGAAGTATATAATTAAGGGAAATAAGTACCATGATCTTTCTTCCTTCTCAATAAAGCACTCATAGACGGAAATAATGTGGATGCAAGCTCCCTGCTATCATCCTGCCAACATCTTTCACAAATGAAAAGATGAATGTGAAATAATATTCACCTAGCTCATAAAATCAATGGGAAACTGATTGAACACAATTGAACTCTGCTACTGGCAGAAAGTAATTCTCAACTCCTAAAAGAAAGAATGCATATAGCAATTCCAAATGTGGGAAAATAAACCCTATAGGCCCAACAACTTTTCCAAATTCAGACATCAATAGGGAGTGTGTAAAAGTTACTAGGTCTCTCTCTCTCCAACAGTCGTGAAGGAAGGGGCTCGCCGGGGCTCT
>CM042187.1:17406505-17435361 GCA_023539305.1 Ilex asprella
GGGGGAGAGAGGGTTGGGGCTGGTGCCAATGAGGGGTAGGAGTAATTGCCGGTCAGGAGGTGGCTAATTAGCTGTCCCCTGTCACTCATTTCTACCAATTAGGGCCAAATTACCATTTTTTGACTAAATTACCAATTTCTATCAAGGGTACACATGCTATTTTTCAATAAAATTTACCAATTGATTCTCATTGTCCTTTATGAAACATCAGGGTGGCCGAACAATAAATCTAAATGTGAGCGAATCATTGAAGTTCACCCTTCTAATTATTATTCTCACATTGTAACACGAATCTCACCTATATCTATAGGTTGATGCTAAATGTCAGGTACTCAAACATAAAATGAAACTGCTACAATAACGGGACTTGTTTGAGGTTGCATCAATTATGGAGTTTGACCATGATTCCACAAATATTGAGATTATTCACAAATGTCAACAAGTAGTGAAGGCCAAAAAGAACGATTCTATTCAAGATAAGAGGATCCTGTGCATATCAAGCAGAGAGTACAATCTTTAATATAGTAAAATGCAAAGGAAGGGTTCAACTTGTTCATGCTACAGTCAAGGGTTGGACATGCTTGTGCTAGTCTGCAGAGAATCACACAGACCTTATGATGTAGGACTGCTGTGTAAAATCAAAATAGGAGCTGTTTTGGGGCTGTGAACAGTAACGTGAGCAGTAAAATATGCTGTGAACAGTAACGTGAACAGTAAAATAGGCTAGGAAGCATCTCATGAATTGCATCACCTTACTTGAGCGGTTTCCGGAGAGTTTAAACTCATTTTTCCATAAGGCAGATGGCACCGGAACAACAGAAAATCCTGAGGCAACTAGGACCCCAATCCATAGCCCATATGCAAATCCTCCTCCCCACCATCCCTTCACGGAAGAAATAAACGTGAATGTCCAATGAAGACATGAAAACTAAGGGTGCTATCTTAAGAATGTAAGAAGGTTCAGCAGGATAAAGTGCAGGAAGCAAGCAAAAAGATACATGGGGAATTTTTGTCCCACTAAAAAAATTAAAGATTAAAATGAAAAGCACAAATCTTTTCTGTAGCTGGATAAATGGTATGGTCAAGCACAAGGATCCCAGAGCTGTTATGTTTTCTATCCATAAAATGTTCAAAGATCCCCGAATAAATTTTGAGAAAATTGAGTGCTTTTGTGTTATCATTCTGTCAAGTGAAATTTTCAAAACTGATATATGTTCTTGAAATTCAGAGCACAACAGCATGTCTGGAAGCAGCAACCAGAAACTATGCAGGCCAAAAAAAAAAAATGAGAACTCAGGCAAACAAAACAAAAATAATAGTCTTGACTTCTTTTTTGGGCTATTACCAATGTTATCAAACCGGCCCCGTCCCAGCAGGTCAATCCAACAAGCCGGTGAACCGAACCTTAAACAGGGCCGGGCATGCAATTGGATTGTTTATGCATGTGAACCACTAATGAACCGCTTGAACTAGGCAGTTCTTATGAAAATGGTAAACTAGACGAGTATTTTAAAATTGGAAATGTCAAAACTTTCAGCTTAAATTAGATTTTTTGGGGGTATTTTTTGCACTAAACCAAGGATCGAAATATCGTTTCGGACCACTGTTTTGGTCAACTAAAAAACAGAAATGTTTCGGAAACACATGGAAACACAAATAAAATTCATTTATTTATAAAGATAAGCTTAATAATTGATTAATTGAGCATATTTATTGGGTTAACATTCATTTATACAAAATAACATCAAGTTGGAGGGACAAAAAAAATTTGACACGTGGCGGAAATGATTTAAATTAGTTTCATACACTTAATTTTCATCAAGCAAATACATTTTTTTAAATTATTTCATTAATATTACAAATAATACACCAACAATTTTTGATAAGTTAATAAGCCATAAAATTAATTGTAAAAAATTAATACATAAAATTCATTGCAGTTTTCATAAATTAATTAACCTAAGCTATTTATTAATAATAGGGGTTATTAACAATTATAAAGGAAAAGGAGAGGAGAAAATGACATTAATGTTAATTAAAATTATAACAGAATAAAAGGGGGGCATTTATCGTTGCTTCTCAAAAACAAAAATGGGGGAAATGACATCAATATTAATTAGAATTAAAACAAAGGCGGGGTCACGAATGGGGTGGTCTAGGAGATGACGACCGAGTGACCGAGTCCTCTCAGATGATCAAGAGAGGGAGAGAGAGACCCACCAAATCGATCAACGAAGACCCACCAAAGGCACAAGATCTCATGTCCTAATTTTATGCAGCGCGAAGAGTTCTTCATTCATAGCCAGTTGTCAAATAGGATCAAAAGCAGTGTCCTTATAGGAGGTAGGCTTAGAAAAAGAGTGAATAGAAGATAAAAATAAACAAAAATTAGATGAATAACAAGTATGACAAAATCCAAGGCAATTAGAACACTTACGATACCGAGAAGATAGAGGATCCACATCATTAGAAGTCGATGGAGACGCAACCGAAGGAGGTAAAGGTGTGGTACTTGCAGAAGAGTTTGTCTTATTCCTACGTGTTAGAGCATGTGTGACTTATATTTGCTGTGTGCACAATGACAAGGAGGCAAATACCAGAGCGTAGCGGAGTGAAGCGAAGCAGAGCTCGCGACGGCATCTGTCTTGCGGGATTGATATATTTTATGTATGGGGGGACGCTAATTAGTTGGGGGTGCCCCCACAGTACGGTACAAGGGTATTTTCATAAATACGTCCGTACTAGGGTTATATAAATACTTAAGATGTAACCCTACTTTTATTAATAAAGGAAACGGCCGATCACTCCTCGTGGATGTAGACACATTGTCGAACCACGTAAATTTCTATGTTATTTTTCTCTTGTTTTCTTGATTGATTGTTTCATTATTATTCACCATAATTGTTGCACAATCACAACACTACGAGAATAAATATGAAAAACAGGAAGGGGCACAATCTAGAAAGAGGAAGACTGAGTCGAATAGCGAATGTCAAAAGTAACCATGTCATGAATATAAGAATCAGTACAAATATCATTAGGGAAAAGGGTCAATAAAAATCAAGTCAAATTTATTAACAAGGTTAGAAGCAGTGGGAATGAAAAAGAAAAAAATATGCTCAAGAAAGACCACATGTCTAAATATATACAATTTTTTTGCAATAAAGTCATAACAACGATACCCTTTTTGTCCCTCACTATAACCATGAAAGATAAATAGTAGAATAAGCAGATAACTTATTTTGTTCCATCAGATTTCAATAAATTAAGAAAATTAGTGTATTTGTATTCCCCACCCAAATCCAGAAAACATTTAATAACTGTAGAATATTGTGTGTGAATCATGAAACAAAAACAACAAAGTTAGAGAAACATTCAAACCGTTGCTTTATGAGATAAATCCAACAATATCGAGTATAGTCATCAATAAAAGAAACATAGTATCGAGATTCCCTTTGGTGGCAATGGAGACAAGACCCCACACATCAGAATCCACAAGGTCAAGCGGAGCAAAAGAATAAGTGTTGACAAGTTTACAACCACTACAATCAAAAATATTATGACTAAAATTTTCTAAAACACCAATAGAAACTAAAAATTTCAAACAAGAACTATAAATAAGTCTAAGACGAGAATGTCACAAATAAAACACCGAGGATTTAGGATTTAGAAGGAAGGAAGACAAATGAACTAAAGAAGCAACCACAACTGTAACATGCAATTTCTCTAGCACATACAATTCTCTAACTCTACGGCCCGTTCCAATCAACGTTTTGGAATGAGGACCTTGCACAACACAACTAGTAGAGAAAAATTGAACAATGTAACCAAGATCACAAAGATGAGTAATAGAGATCAAGTTCAATTAAAATTGAGGAATACAATAAACATCAAAAAAAGATAAACACAAAGTCATAATAGATCCATGCCATGGCAGTGCCATTTGTAGCTGTTAGATGTAGATGATTAACACAATATATTAGAGAGTAACAGAGAGAAGTCAAAAGCTCAACCTAGCTCTCATACAAACTTGTATTTATAGTTAACCACAATAATAAGAATTACAATTTACACATACTACCCTAATACTCGTAACACTCCCCCTCAAGTTGGACTATATATATCATATAATCCAAACTTGGAACAAATCGTTGTAAAACGTGTACGACTCAATACTTTGGTAAATATATCTGCAAGCTGATCTTCAAATTTCACGAATAGAGTTTTAATCTCCTCAGCTATTACCTTGTCCCGAATAAAGTGATAATCAACCTCAATATGTTTAGTTCTCTCATGCAACACTGGATTGACAACGATATAGATAGCTACTTGGTTGTCACAGAACAATTATAAAGGAGATTGAACTGAAAACTCAATCTCCTGGAAGAAGTGTAGTAGCCAAGTCAACTCATTCATCGTATGTGTTATTGTCCTATACTCAGCCTCAACACTGGATCTTGTTACCACGGATTGTTTCTTACTTTCCATGAGACAACGTTACCTCCTAAGAAAGTACAATAACCAGTGGTTGATCTTCGATCAGAAGGAGAGTCAGCCCAATCAGCATCTGAGAAACCTTCCACTCTAAGATGTCCATTAGCTCAATATAACAGTCCAAGTCCAAGAGCTCGTTTGATATATCGCAGAATACGAGTAATTGCCTCCCAATGTAGTACTCTAAACACCCCATAAACTGACTTACTATACTAATTGCATAGGAAATATTCGGTCGAGTAATCGTGAGATAATTGAGCTTCCCAACCAATCTGCGATACCGACCTGGATTCTCAAACAATGCGCTATCATCCATCAATAGTTTCTAATTTGGATCAATAAGAACATCAATCGGTCTGCCACCCAACAAACCTGCTTTCTCTAGTATGTCAAGTACGTATTTCCTCTGTGATAAACAAATACCTTGTTTAGATCAAGTCACTTCAATTCTCAAGACATACCTGAGTTTTCCCAAATCTTTAGTATGAAATCGATCTTATAAGAAGATTTTTAACTTGACAATCCCCTCAGAATCATTTATAGTGATCATAATATCATCTACATAGACCACCAATAAAACATATCCAGCATCCGTCTGTTTATGAAACACAGAATGGTCTGTCTGATATCGAAGAAGACCAAACTCTAAAACTGCATCTAAAAACTTACCAAACCATGCCCTTGGTGACTGTTTCAAACCATACAAAGGTTTCTTTAACTGACATACACTCTTACCATACTCCCCCTGAGCAGTAAACACAGATGGCTGCTCCATGTATACCTTTTCTATTAAGTCACCGTGTAGGAAGGCATTCTTGACGTCTAGCTGAAACAAGGGTCAATCAAGATTAGTAGCCAAAGAAATCACGATACGAACAGAGAAAATTTTGGCAACAGGAGAGAAAGTCTCCTCATAGTCAACACCATATAACTGAATAAAGCCATTTGAAATAAGTCGGGCTTTGAGACGCTCCACAGAACCATCAAGATGAAATTTAACAGTATACACCTAATGACAACCAACAGTTCATTTACCAGGAAGTAAAGGAACGAAATCTCAAGTCCCATTATGATGTATGACATCCATCTCATCCTCCATAGCTTTCCTCCAACCCAGATTAAATAATGCATTCTGTAAACGCTTAGGAATAGATATAGTAGATAATTGAGAGGTAAAACAAAAAAAGACAGGAGACAAGGCATCATATGAAACAAAATGAGCAATTGGATGATTAGTAACACACGAATGAGTACCTTTGCGAAGAGCAATGGATAAAGAGTCTAAATTACCTGATGGACTAGGATCAGATAGCAGCAAGGTAGATGGTACGGGCACCTCAGTCAATGGTCGAGGACAACGAGAATATACATAAAGAGATAAAGTAGGTGGTAACACAGTGGGCAGCGGAATATCTGAAGATAATGGAAGAGATTGTGGTACAAGAGAGAACCCAAAGTCCAGATCCAAAGGCTGAGAAGATACTGAAAAATATGGAACAAACTCCTCAAATGTGACATCGGCACTAGTAAAGTATCGTCACAGAAAAGAACTGTAGCAACGATACCCCTTCTGTGTACGAGAATAACCAAGGAATACACATTTGGTAACTCGGGGATCAAGTTTATCAAACACAAGGCCTAAATTGTGAACATAATAGGCACATCCAAAAACATTAGGAGTTAAAAAAATAAGGGCTTACTAAGAAAAATGACAGAATAGGGACTTTGTCCATTTAACACGGAGGATGGTATACGATTAATAAGGCGATAAGCAGTATAAACAGCATCACTAAAAAAATATCAGGGAATATTCATCTAGAATAACAGGGCACGGGTAACTTTCAATAAATGACGGTTCTTGCGTTCACTATACCGTTCTGTGGAGATGTGTAAGAACATGAAGTATGATGGATTATACCAGTTTTGTTAAGATAAGCTAAAAAATGATTAGATTCATATTCTCGAGCATTATCAGAACGTAAAATATGTATGTGACAACCATACTGAGTTTTTATTTTCTTACAAAAGGTCTAAAAAATAGAGAATAATTCAGACCGAGCTTTCATAAAAAATAACCAAGTCACATGAGAATACAAATCCACAAATGACACAAAATAAAGATATTTATTAGATGAAATATTTTTTATTGGACCTCATATATCAGAATATACCAACTTAAATGGACTAGATACACGATTATTGACTCTAAACTGAAATGACACACGGTGATGTTTACTAAGTTGACAAGCTTCACAAGACAAAGACGACACACAACTAAGATAGAACTTGGCATTTCAGATTCTAGAGAAAGGGATGTCCAAGACGACAATGTCATTGAAAATGAGATAACGAGGTCTATAGAGCTCAAGTAGGTGAATCAAAGTCAAAGTAATATAGGCTACCAGCTTCATGCCCCGTACCAATCATCCTCTTCGTCTTGAGATCCTGAAAGACACAATAAGAGGAATAAAATGTTACAGAACAATTAAGAGAACGGATAATCTTATTAATAAAAAGTAAACTAAAAGAAAACTGAGGAACAAATAACACGAGAGATAGGGACATATCAAGACTCAAGTGAGTAGTCCCCAGACCTGAAACTTTAGAATAAGTACCATTAGCAAGAGTAACACTACGTGTGAAACTAGCAGACTGATAAGTAGAAAAAATATCAGACGCACCAGTCATTTGATCAAAAGCGCCAGAGTCTATGATTTAAGGACTGCAAGTGGAGGACAATAAACAAGTGAAAGCAATACTGGACTGGGCAAAAGTAACAGTGAAGGGAGATGGGACAGTCTGTTGTTGGGATAGGAACTGAGCATACTCCTCTCGTGTAATAATAACCGAACCAGTGTCTAGTGAAGCTGACCGAGGTATGAAAACAACAATAGAGGTATCATCCTGATAGAAAGCCTGATTCGCAATACCAGAAGGTTTTTCATGTAAATCCCAACAAAAATCAACAATGTGCCCTCCACGGCCACAGTGTGTACAAGAACAAGGTTCACTACGGCCCCCACGACTACCTGTGCAACCTCCTGTACGATCACCACGACCACCGCGACCACTATGACCACCTCGATGGCCATCACTATGACTATTAAGAACCATAAGAGCTGAGCGATCAGTGGTAACACCATGATTGATGTCTGAAGTAAACAAAGTAACACGCTGTACACGAGAGAAAACCTCAAGTAGTGAGGAAAGACAAGAACCACCCAAAATCTGAGAATGGATAGCCTCGTATTCATGTTTCAATCCTACCAAAAACCTAACAACATTCATGTCCTCATGTTGCTTCTGTCAAACTACTGCATCAGTAGTAAACGGATGGTATGTCTTCATCTCCTCACAAACTCCCTGAATGTGAGAGTAATAACCCTCAATGCTCAGAGTACTATGATCCAGTCAAAAATACTCCTTGCACACCTCATAAGCTCGGATAAAATTACTTGTACCAGGATACATAGTTGCCAAGTGATCTCATATCTCCTTGGCAGTGTCAAGGTAGAGCAAAGTAGAACTAATACTAGGCTCAATGTTATTCAATAGCAAATAAATGATTTGAGCGTCCTCTTGTTCCCACTAATCATATCCAGGAGTATCTTCCTTGGGTTTAGGATTCACCAAATATTTCTTAAATCCTTTGCCACAAAAAAAACTTGCACGGATCGGGACCATAAAATATAATTGGTCCCATTAAGTTTATCAAAGGTCATGGGACCATTGATAATAGTCGGAGGAGTAGAGGTAGGTGGCAAAGCTGGAGTAAGGGACCTGGTATCTTCCTTCCATAACAGTGCAACAAAAAGCAAACAAAAAGTGTTGCACTACTGAACCAAAAGAAAAAAGAATGCTTGAAGGCTGAACCAGACCTGCTAAGGTTGCTAGAAGACTCAACCGGAGCAAAGAAGCCCACTGGACCACTGAACCGGAGACAAAACAAATAAAACCGGCCTAAAACTGACTGAACCGTGACTGAACCGGTCAGGTTTGACTGAATCGGACCTAGTCTAAAGGCTACTGGATTTGGATCTGGATCTGGATCTTGGATTAGGGTCTGGATCCGGGTCTGGGATCAAGATTAGTTATGCCTATGGACTTTGATCCTTTACCCAAACCTGTAAACCGACCCACTTGAACAGGGCCGTCTTCTTCATTGATTAGGGTTTCAACCAAACCCTATTCCCTTCACTGTTGACTGCGCCAAGAGAACACCACCGCAGACGGCGCCAAACCAGATGCCACTAGCGTCAGCCAAGGAGCAAAGAAACCAGACGCCACCAATCAACTACACCAACGTCAACTGTACCACCACGAAGCAAAACCCAGACACCACCAAGTCAACTACACCAACATCGACTGTACCACCACAACAGCAATGCCAAACGACAACAATGATCAATAGTACCACACCACCACCAACGACGGTGAACGATGATCAACAGCAACAGTACCACGCCACTACCACTAGCGATAATTTATTTAAAATATATTTAGGATTAAATCTATTCTGATACCATGTTAGATGTAGAGGATTAACACACTATATTAGAGAGTAACAGAGAAAGGTCAAAAGCTCAACCTAGCTCTCATACAAACTGGTATTTATAGTTAACCACAGTAATAAGAATTACATATACACCCTCTTACTATTTACAATTTATACATACTACCCTAATACTCTTAACAATAGCCATAATAGTATAGAAGAAGAAGAAGAAGGAGATGAGATAGAGAAAAACAAGGATGGATCATTAGTCTTATGATGTGTGGCATTTGAATTAAATAGTATAGTGAGATATATCCAAAAAGAGTTAGCGAAGATAAACATATATGGGAAGGAACAGATAAGGCACTATCATCCATAGTGAAATTTCTAAAACAAACCTTGGACTAAATTTGAAATCCTAAAAATTCTGAATTGAATCTAAAATTGCTAGAAATTCTAGGTTGAATCTGTAATTTCATAAACTTCTATTCTTGAATCTGTAAGTTTAGAAACTTCTATCATTGACTTTGTAATTTCAGAAACATCTAGTGCTGAATATATAATTTCAAATTTTTTTTTACCAAAAACACAACTACAGCCTTAATGTGAACAGTGCATGGAAAAACTCTAGCAGCCAGTACTGTTCATCTACTATTGACGTATTCTATTTTGTATCAAACCTTGCTCTGATACCATGTAAACTTCGATTAAATCATGTCAAGAAAAGAACAAGTGTGAAGAGAAGAAAGAGAAGAAACATTACTACTAAACTTTAGCATCCATCATAATAAAAAATTAGATACAAGATCCATTATATAAAACCCTAGTACAAGAGAAAGACTAAAGTAACACAAATGATAAATAAACATAAATATAAATACAATCTTACCACTCTCATCACCGTCAACAAGAAGAAGGGTGGTAATGGTGCATTGGCCTTTTACGTTCAAGGGTGGTGGCTCTTGTTTTTGGTCTAAGGGATTTGAGAAGATATGATCTGTGGGTCTTGATAAAAAGAGTTTCATTGATTTTAAGATGAAGAAAAGTTTGGAAAGGACACTGTGATGGTTGAATGAAGGTTTGAGATGAAAATGAACTACCCCTCTGGAGGAGGAGGAAGACGAGTAGTATATAGGAAGTGCAGAGCCACAGATACTTCCTTGAGGGTGTCGTGGCCGTGGCAGTGGCAGTGTCAGTGTCAGGCACGTGTCGGATATAGCTAGACACGTGTTTGGCATGGCTAGAAATGTCCTGAATAATGAATTTATCTAGACACAACTAGAATATGACCAGGACACAATCAAGATACGGGCAAAATTTTATCATACCCGTATCTTATAGTCTTGAACTTTGATATTTCCATGTGTCTGTATCGTATTGGATACGACACCCGTGTCTATATCCGTGCTTCCTAGAGTAACATGTCCATGGTGTAGGTGATCCCATTACAGGTGCTCTATAGCAGTTGGGTTTACCTTTCCCGGTGTACATATTGTGAATTTTCTTGGCCACCCCTGAGGATCTACTCCACTCTAGCTATATTTCTTTTATTAAAAAAATTCTCATGATTTTTCCATTACACATTACTAGCTTTTAGATTAGTGATTTGATAATGGTGATAGTATTTAAATTTTGGAGTGGATTACCACCAAGTAGTAGTTGGGTCATACTCATGTGCTTATGCATACTCATTTGCTTCATTATTTTCCATGTACCTTGATCAGTGATTACTATCTTTTGAGCTTTGAGAATTACAAATCTTGTGGAGTAGTTGGATTGATGCAAAATTAGAGTTTTAACTTCAGTTTATAAATAGTGTTGAAAATTGGATTCATTATTTATATGTGTACAAGTGTTTTGTAATTTTATTTGATTTATGGTACATAAAATATGCTATTTTTATAATTATTATTATTTATTAGCATTGTCATTATTGTTAATAGTTTTTTTATATTCTTTTGTTGTATGACCTAGCCATTGACTCAGTCCCTTTGTCGGGTTTACTAACTATCGCTATCACTGTTGTTGGATGGCACATCAGTCTCATCAGAAATGTAGGCTGTCGTAGAGGTCTGATGATCCACTTTGATCAAAACTCAAGCCACAGGTTTGGTGTGGCTCTTACCTACATATGTTTCCTTGTAGGTCCCCCTCCTTCCCCCTTTTTTCTGATGGACCATTAGACAAGATAACACAAGGTTTTAGAGGGCAAGAAACATACGACCAAAATTTAATCATATAAATGAAGAGCAAATAAATACAAACATATATTCTATACGGCAACAATACCTCCAAACAAGCAAAAAACAATGACGCATTCAGTTGAATAGGAATTCACACTAACCAGCTTTCCATCTTGTGGAAATGGAATTGATTGCTCTATATATGCAGTTGTTCCTGAAGTAAAACAATCTCAATCAACCAAGATATCCTATTAAGATGCGTTTCAAGTTTAGAAATGAGAGATTTTATTTTGGTAACACATGCAATAACATAAAATGTGTAATCCCTCACACATCCACCTCCTCCTCGCCACAGCACACCACACCCCCGCCCAAAAAAACCAAAAAATTTATAAAAAAAACTACCAAAACACGTAAAAATAAAAACACAGAAAAAGGGAATGAAAAGAATCATCGAGGTCATGATAAACTAGATACAAAAATAACGAAACATCAAACTAGGAACCTAAGATTACATGATCATCTGAATCTCTAAAAGAAAAGGAGGAAAAAAAGAAAAAAAGTAACTCAAGAATAATATCTTTTACATTAAAAATGCCTATCAAGTGCAAAAAAGTCCAGTAACCATTGTGGTTGAGCAAGCTGCATACACTTGTAAAATCAAGTGCACATTTCTTGCATGTACACGCATGTCAATAGAAACACCATTTGCATGTACGCTATCAGATGCACCAAAAGAAAGATCACAGTGTAGCATAATTTTGGAGGGATTGACAAGGCACGAGCAATAATTATTTTTGAATAAAGAGAGAATCTGTTTCTACCACTACTTTTGAATTCAAAAAATTGTCCTCTCTGAATAAAAAATTCAATGGCATTATTGATAAGCAATAATTATCAAACCCCAAGTGCATCATACCTTTCAAGTAATTATCAAACCCCAAGCAATAATTATCCTACTTGGCCCACTTCATCATAATGGCTTTGGCACCATCTTACGGCGTAATTTATGGGATAATAATTGAGAGTAGCTTAAATAAAGACAGAAGAAGCGACACTTGCACAAAGTCTAATTCAAAGTGTCACCACCAATTTGTGGTAGTGCCACTTTCATCTCTTAAACATCCACCTCCATTACCCACCAAAGGGAAAAAATGACAAAAAGAACAATGGTTGGCTTTTAGAGATACGAAGTTATATAGAATGATAGGGAAACGAAGAGGGAAGATGTTTGAAGCAGCATGGGCGAGTGTTTCGTATGTTTTTTTTCTATTGTGAGCAAAGAGAATTAAAAATCCCCCCCTCTCTCTCTCTCCCTCTCTCTCTGTTTCTTCAACCCTTTTTCAATGTCATGGTAGTACTGAACAACCATACTAAGTCTTTAGCTGGCAAATGTGAACTTCTCATGCGATGGACGACTTCAACTACTAAAAAATTTGAAAGAAAGGCAAAGAGAAGTTCTGAATGCAGAACATCTCTACTTGAGGAGATTGAAGCAACCATTACTGTCCTTGCCTTCTTTGAAAGGAATTAATGGCCTTATCCAATGTAATTATAATGCACCTCGTATTGGGTGGATGTGAGAGAGCGTCTTACAGGTCTCTTTAACCTCAGGTAGGTGATCTGATGTTATATCAAATAGTCAGCTCAGCCCACCACATAAACTAAAAGTCACTAATGTGGAAAACATGCCAAGGTATCCAGTTTCTTTACTAATGGGGATGGAAGGGCACCTAACAGCCATCTCCACCTTTTTAAGTTCCACGAGGATGCAGCATGAAATAATGAATATTCAGAATGGCTTTCAGATAGACCTCGTTAAATTGGTCAAATGTTCAAAAAATGTTCATGAGGAAAGAGATGGAAGGGACATGTTAAAAAGTGACAGAAACCATAACCTACCCATTGGGGCATCAAAACTCTCAAGCAACTGAACAATAGATCTTGCATCTAAACGTCGCCGAATTCTGCTCCCTACTAGTACTTTCAGATGAGGAGAATCAAATACCTACGACATGAAAGAAACAGTGCAAAAATTAACTAGTAAAACAGAATTGATACGGATGAAAGACAAACTATTTAAACAAGGAAATGCAAGGCCCCAAGGCAACTTGATGTTGATGAAAAGAATCTTGCTTTTAGATGTCTGAAACAAACCTGATCCACAATTCCTAATCAAATGAGACTTATACACAATGGTAACCCTATAGCAATTATCCATACTCGGCCTCTTGAGATGCCACTTTTTAGTCCTATGATGCAGTTGCAACTTTTTGTTTTAGGAATCTATCAGCCATGTCATTGGAATATTCAGTCATATACTTAAAAAAGTATTCTCTTCTCACTTTAGAAAATGTCCGCCTCGGTAAGTACCTGTACTTAAAAGCTAAAAGTATAACTAGCATTTATTACTAGATGGATTAGATGAATCACACAAAATCAATTTATAAAATTCATGTAAGAAGACAGCAATTTTGTAATTATTCGGTTGTAATTATTCGGCAGTTAGAAATCAGATAATTGTTAAGCTTTTCATGTAAATCTCAGAGCAAAAAACCATCTTTAAGTTGCAAGAAATTGGTGGCGCAAAATTTATATGGAAGAACCAGTCTGTCCACGGGCCCCCTTCTTCATCTGTACAACTACCCAAGGCTGGACCGGATGGTGACTTGTATATCTTCCAAGCAATCTGATTCACTTGTTGACCTAAGCCTTGTTATTTGAATTATGCTGCTTTCTTGAGGATTGGCATTTAGCTGATCAAGTATACATGTGTTTGTTGTCTTGGTGAAAATTTAAAGTAAGTGGCAAGGCTTGGGGCCATTAGGGATGCAGGGAAAGCATAGGATGCAGATCCTCTCTGGTTATGCATTCTTGACATATCTTAAAAATGGCAATTTTCGGGGGTTTGAGTGCTTATTTTTTTTTTGTCTGTCACATAATTTGTACCGTCTTCTACAACTGATTTTGTAAGATTGAAAGAAAACAAACAAAAAAAGTAATGAACTTCCACAAAAATAATGCATGTTGCATCTAAGGTGTTTGTCAATATTTTTTATAGCTCATAGATATCTAGTTTTTAGTAGCATAAAAGGGAAACCAGGTTGGCCTCAGTATACTTATCAAAAATTCAAAAACTTAGGCTATTGGAAAGGGTGTAATTTAAGTATTTATATTTCAACACGCCGCCTCATGTGCATGCTAGATTTTGGGCCTAGATCATGAAAATCTTTTAATAGTTGGGGGTGGCAGCGAGATTCGAACACATAATCTCTTACTCTGATACCATATAAAACAACCAACTTTTGGAGTAGATGGTTGTTTAACAAGTACTGAGGTGAAAAGTGAACTCAATTGAAAGGGTATCAATTTACAAAGATAAATTTTGTAGCTAGTACTCGTCCACCCGTACTAGTTTTTATAATTATATGATTTTATGAGTTTATAATTTTTTTTGTGAGTAAAGGTTGAGATATATTTCCAAGCCTTGCTTCAACATGCAATACCCATAAATACAATATGTTATGACTTACCCCAATCTTGTGTTTGGCATTTTCTTGCAATGGTTTAGTATATCTCCTTTCTTTTGTTCAGCTATGGCCATAAACAAAACTATAAACAAGTAGATAAAATCTTCCTCCAACACCTTCACTCTTTTTCCATTTTTCGTAGGTGGTTCGACATAGGCTGTTCATGCAAAGTTCTTGTTGGTTTCTAGCTGGTCACTCTATGTTAACTAGTCCACAAAATTTCGTGTTGGAGAACAAGTTTTCACAGTAACTCTAAAATATATGACTTAAGAGGCTTCGTTGGAAAAGATGGGGCAAAAATATATCATGGCATTCCTACCATGAAAATTAGATAGATAGATGTAATTCTAAATCCCATTTTTGACTTTAGACCCTGCCATCCTTGTGCAAGTCCGTTGGTTTTACCTCCACAGGGAAAATTCCAAAAATAGAAAACCCCAGCATACTCAATCCAAAGCTCGCAACTTAACGTTAAGAATAATTTAACCTTGTATCAACCCATGGTCATTATGCTTGCGAACGTCGTCCAGAACCTCATAATAGCCAGTGCAATCCACGCACATGAATGCATGATAAACAGATAGCTGTGCACTCTTCTCATGTGATCAGTGCCTTGGGAATCACATAAAACATAGTTTCCAGGTTTCCCTCCATCTCCAACTTCACCATTTCATCAGCTATCTAATCAATATTCTCGAACGAACACAAGAGGAACGTTTGTCCCCTATTTCTCCATGAGATTCCTTTCTTTCCCTCTTGATTGTCATGTTCTACATTTCATGAATTCCCCACAAAATCCCAAGCTAACAAAACCATTTTGGGCTATAATCCAATTGCTGCACATTGCCTAACGAACTTGTTGTCTTATCCTTGTTCTCTTACCCTTCAAAATGGTTCATTTGATTTAATCAGAGTATATGATTCAAAAATTAAATGTGCCTTCTCACTTCAATTCTGCAAACCTGACAAAGAAATGCTATTTGGGCTTTTAATTGAATAAAAATGGAGTCTCACCTTTAGGATATGTCATTAGCTTCCAATTTTCATCATAGTTTTTGAAGTCCAACAAAGCCCAAAGTGCTTAAGGCCTTGGCACGAGATAGATCATCTAGGTGACCATGCATATAATTTTTTTGACTGACATCTTTCCTGAAAAGTTTGGATGCTATAGAAGCCATTCTTCTGCCAAATTTCCGTATCTTTTGGTTACCAATTTTTTGTGTTGTCTAATGGTGAAAACCCTATGGCTACCTTTTAGCATCAATGGAGAGTCGTTAAGATCTTGAATATACCTTCTTCAATATTATCTTTTGTTCCTCTATAAATAAAAATGAGAAAACTTTTTGCCATTGTGCATTTTTTTGCTCTTATATAGGTAGTATGGTTGGAGAGGAATGCAAGAATGTGTGAAGATAAATAGGAGGAGGTCGATTCTTTATGGGTCCGAATGCATATTTTGGCATCTTTTTGGGCATTAGTTACAAAGGATTTTGAGAATATTCTTCTTTTTTGCATTAATTCGAGCTGGACAAAGGCTATTGGATTGTAATTTTATCTTTATGGTCTTGTTTTTGTGCTTTTTTTTACTAGTTTTTGTATGTCCTTTTGGGTTGGACGACTAGTCCACCTTTATTTTTGGTTCCTGTAATACCTCTTTCCTTTATATGAATAAATTTGTTGTTTCCAGTTGAGAGTATCATTAGAATATTATGATATTTTATATGGTTGCAATATGTATACCTCTCTAAGGGGTATACTAGTCTTTTATGTTTTTCCTAGGTAACTATAAATATAAGTTGAGAATGAGAGGTAGGATATGTGATTACTCTCTTCCTATCTCATATTGGTTTTCTCTCATAATTTTTTTTTCCCAATTGTTTTTTTTTTTTGACGGGGTTGAACCTTCGACCTCAAGAAGGCAAATTTTTTACAAAGTAAAGAGTATCATTGGATCAAACTTAATCCATACTCTAAATCTAACATAGTATCACAGAAAGTGGATCCAAATTTGATCTAAAATTTGCTTTTGATATTGAACAGTTGAAACCCTTATTTTTTTTCTTTCCCCCTTTTCTTTTCCTCTTTTCTTCTTTTGTTCTTCCTACTATGTGAACCACGATCATGGTGTGAGGTTAGTTATCTTATGCCTAATCGGTGGTTATGGGTAGTATCTGCACTTCGTTGTTGGACGATGATGGACTCTTGCTGCTACCGTTGTTCTCGTGTGTCCAAGCGTTGGAGTTGAGGGGTTGATGATCGATCGTGACTTGATCAATCTAAATTCGTGGTTCTGTTTTTGTCAAAAACTTTGTTGACCGGTGTGTGGTGGTCACCAAAGGACTTCTTGGGTGTAGTCATCGCCAGAGGTTGGATCATGTGTCTTTGTCGTCACCAGAGTACACTTGTCAACAGGCGCTGTCAGTGATGTGAAGACAACGAAACCAAGAAGGCCTAGGTTGACCCATCGGGTTATGAATATAACAGGGTTAGGGGCTCACTAAATTAATAAGCCTAAACTGCGATTGGGCCCAACACAGGCCCACTGGTTCAAGTCCTTGGTTCCAAAGTCCAAGCCTAGTTGTTAAGTCCAGCCCCGCCCAGACCAGTTCAAACCGGTTTAGTTGAATTCATCTGGTTCAAACCCCTACCCAATATGATTTATTCAGAAACAGGTGGTTTTCCAATCGGTTCATCTCTGTCCAACTCTTTAGAAGCCGATTCTGCTACACATTTCTCTCTTTTAGACCGGTTCAATAGCCTCTTTCGACCAATTCAATTCTCTATTCTCCAAATCTGTATCGGTTCCATCTCCCGTGTTGGTTCTCTTTTTCCTAGCCACATATGTTCATTCCATTGATTGATTTTGTAGCCCTCAGCTGATTGTTCATATTATTTGACATATTTCTTCAATTTGTCTCAAAATCTATAGAACCCAAGACTAATACTCCACCTCTTGCTCCAATTTTGTCACCCACACTTTCCTCGACTATCCTTTTTAATGCTCCCGCGACTTCAGTTAAGTTCAATACGACTAATTATGTTTTATGGTCCTCAATCTGTTCAATTATTTCTTAAAGGCAAAGAGGTTTTAAAAACTATTTGGTGGGTGAGAAACCCAAAGAAAATGACCCTGGATTCAATCAGTGGAAACAAGAGGATGCATAAATTATTTTATTATTGTTGAATAACATTAAGTCTCATATCAGCTCTACACTGCTTTATCTTGATAATACCAAGGAAATCTAAGATCATTTGACAATCATGTATTCTGATACTGGTAATTTTACTTGTGCTCATGAGGTCTGCAAACAATATTTTTGTCTTGCGCATGGTAACCTGAGTTTAGGTTTGTGAGGAGTTGAGGATTTACCACACGTACCACCGATGCTACACTTCTGTAAAGACAGCGTGAGGATTTGGATGTTGTACTCTTTCTTGTTGATTTGAAGCTTGATTATGAGCCTATTCATGCTCAGATTTTGGGTAGTTCCCATGTTCCATCTCTTCCAGAGGTCTTTTCTCGCTCACATAATGCTACTTTGTCCGATGCTCATTCTACTTAAGGTATTGTTGGAATTATAACTTAGTTTATTAGAGTTTTGCCATTTTTGCTTTCTTTTTACCTTTTTATTCTTATTGTGACTTTTATTGCTCGACTACATATACGGGGCCTCTACACTTAGTTTGTATCCCTTCAACTCACATCTATCTTAAGTTGGTATCAGAGCAACCAAACTTAACCCTAACTCTAGCCTCCCCCAAACATTATAACCAGCCAAACAAAAGACACATTCAACGCCCACCCCCATCCACCGGCTGCCAACTCTGTCTTACTGTTTCAGTCTATAACACCAGCTGCTCAGTTTTGTTCAGTCCACTACTTTGCCCAGAAACTAGTGAAATAAAAAACAGTGAAATCATCCTCCACCGAAATCAAGCCTCCACCCCACCGAAATCAAGCCTCCACTCCACCGACTAACAAATCAGTCTTCACTTCACCAACTGCCTGCCAATCCACATAGCCATTCAACTAACGAGTCACCAACAATCCATTGCCCAAGTCCAGCGATCCAACCAACTAATCAACAACCCAAGGTAGCGACCCACTGCCCAGTCCAACCAAGCCACCCAGGAACCCAACCTAGTGCTCCAACCAGCAGCGACCCATTGCCCAACCCAATAACCCATTCCACCGACTGCTCCCCAACAACCAACTACCCAATCCAACCAAGCCACCCAGCAACCAAAATCGACCCACTGCCCAACCTAGCTCACACCCAGGCAGTCCCAGTGCCAGTATGTCACGCCTTTGTGCTTCGCGTTCTTTGTTATAGTGTCACCATCTCTTCGCGCCACTGATATCTTTTTCCTAAGGGTGCAGTATCTAGGACCTTTTTAAGAGGGGTCGGATCCTCGTCTCCGTTGATCTACTTTTGATGAAGTAGATCACTAATATATTTACTAAATTTCTGGATACCGTAACCTGATTATTTGAGAGCTTTTTAGACCTTCTTTATTTGTCGCTACAATTCGACTAGAGGTATATTATTCTCCCTTATTTTTTCCCTCTATTTATTTTAGAGTTTTTTTGTCACGGTTGCCCTAGTATTGTTTGAGGAATTTGAGACCTCTACCGTGGAGACCCCTACCGTTGGGACATCTACTATTAGTACTTTCACTTTTATGTTTGACCAGTATATAATACCTATTGACACAGTTGCATTACCAGCAATGTTGGGCCTAATCTCGCAAAAAGTTACAGCACAGTTATTAACTGGCCGTACCTTTGCTGAATTGTCTCGCTCATTCTAACTTTTCTTAGGTCATGTAGGAAAGCTTGGTTGGCTGATGAAATCTGACCCAAAGCTAGCTGATGACGACCCTCGATATTCTACATGGTTATCTGAGAACTACGCCATTCTTGGATGATTATTTGGCTCGATGAGGCCATCTGTTTGTAAGGTTCACTAGTTTCATAGATCTGTTATGAAGCTAGGGAACGCATTATTAAAGATGTATTCCCAGTTAGGACGGGGAGTTCGTGTTTATGAGCTTTCTGATGAACTCTCATATGTTCGGTACGGAGAAATGACCATTCAGAATTATTATGGTTATTTGACCCAGCGCTAGCTTGAGTATGAGACCATGGTTCAAGGTATCGGCCGAGTCCAATACGACTCTGCCGAGTCGTACCCGACTCGGCCACTACCGTGATAACGATACCCGAAACGTAAAAATCACGAGATGAGCTAATATCGGCGATATCTCGGCGGTATAGCGGTATCTCGGCGATATCTCTGTAGTATCTCGGTATCTCGGCGATATCTCGGTTGGACTCGGCCGAAACGAACCGAGTCAGACATATTTATGGATACATATTTATTATTCTTTTTTTAAAAAAAATTAGGTACTAGTAAGTTAAAAAAAATTCTAATAACATATGTTTAAAGTTTAGTGTGTCCTTAAATAAAAACATTCAACCTAAATGATGATAACTATTTTCGGTAGCGTCCTTATAATTCATTTTTATTATGTTTAATATGTTAAATAATGTATTTTTGGAATATAATGCAAGAATGATGATATTTACATATTTTTAAAAATTTTCATGATTTTTTTTTAAAAAATTGGGTCTTCTATCTAACGTTTTGAGCGTATCGACCGATACTACGCCGCGACCGATGTGTCTCAGTGCCCTCCGAGTCGATGACCGATACCGCGACTTTGAACCATGTATGAGACTCTATGTCTTCTTGTTGTTATTCCGTGGATAGAACCCGAGAAAGCAACATTCTTGCATACTTGAGAGCAGGAGGATAAGATTTATAAGTTCCTTATGTTTTCGTGATGAGTTTGAGGGACCTCGTTCTCAGATCTTGTCGATGTTGAGGTTTCCTTCTCTTTATGAGGTGTATGTGATGATTGAACAGCATGAGCACCGCGTCCGTATTGCATTACTTCCAATTGCAGCCTTGACTCTTTCGACTGACCAAATGGCCCTTGCAACTATTGTTAGGGACTCGTTCAGGATCCTCAGCCTGGGGTGAATAGCGCTCGAATCAGCACTATCTCAACATAGACAGGGAAATTCTCGTCAGTGTGATTATTGTGGTCAACCAGAACATCTACAGGCTACTTGTTGGAAGCTCCATCTAGAGCTTAAGCTGCCTCCTCGCGGCCAAATTGCTACTATTGCTAAGGTACCACCACCTACTGCTGTTGCTATTGTTGTTGCTCCTCCTCCTCCTCCTCGGCAGAATAATATGGATGTTATCACTTCCTGATTGGATCTACTTATGTCTGCCTTAACTTCTCAGGGTCCGACTACTTCTACTGCCACCACTACAAATATACCTCATGTCTTTCATGCTTACGTTAGTCTGTCTCTCCTTTGAGTGTTGGACTCGGGTGCGAATGGTCATATGACAGGCGAGGCCCATCACTTCACCACTTTAATGAGTAGTTACATACACATATTCAGCTAACAGATGGGACACATGCCCTTATTGTTAATAGGGGTACAGTCTGCCTCCCAAATGAATGTACATTACATTTAATTTTTCATGCGCCAAAACTGGCCATGAATCTATTATCTGTACATTAGTTAGTCAGAGATTTTCACTATACGGTTGTGTTCTTATTAGATTCATGTTATTTGCAGGACCTAAGTACTAGGAGGATTATTATCAGGGGACATGAGATAGAGAGTCTGTATTATCTAGGCAATCCACCTCTAATTTCACCAGTTCCTCCACCCGGTGTTGTGAAAACCTCGCCTAAACAAACGCCTAAGCGAGATGCGAGACGAGGTGAGGGTATGTCATCTTGAGCACCCCAAGCGAAACAAATATGGCTGAGGCGAGGAAAAAACCGACAAAAGCGATCGCCTGTTGCTCAAGTGAAAGGCGAGAAAAGCGACGTCTTTGTCAAGTTTTTTAAAGTTGTTTTATTTTTTTATTGTAGATCGTTGGATTGTTTTCTTTTTGTTATGGACCGTTGGATTAGGGCAATTAAAACTAAATTATGAGATACTCATACACCCAATTGCCCCTTATCCCAATATATACAAACCCAAACCCTAAATTTGCGATAGAAGTTGTTAGTTGGTTGGTCGTTGCTGCTACTGCTCCTACCTGATGAAGTTCCAACAGATTTACCCCTTTGGCCCTCTCTTCTCTTTTTTGTTTCTCTTCTTCTTCTTCGACAAAAAAATTCATCTGTTGCTGTTTCTATCTTCTTTTTTGACAGAAATTCAAGATATTTTTCTTTTCTCTCCTTCTCCTCTTCTTTTCTTCGTCTGTTTCTACAGTGCTATTGTTGCTTCTGTTTCTACTTCGAAAACCAAGGTATGTTCTTTACTTCTCCTTCTGTCTTCTTATTCGACAGCTTGTATGTTCTTTTGTTTATGGTTCTGTTGCTTCTACAATTCTACTGTTGATTTTGTATTGCTTCTAATTTTCTATTGATTCTGTTTCTGCTTATACTTATAATTTTATGTTGATTCTGTTTCTATTGTTTCTGATTCCGTTTATGTTGTTCTTTCTGCTGCTGCTTATGATTTTGTTTCTACTGTTTTGGCTTTTGTTTTTGCTTATTCTGTTTGTGTATCTGTTCTATTGGTTCTGTTTATGCTTTTCTGATTCTCTGAATATTCTTCTCTACTTCTTTAATAGTATCTGATAGTAGTGTGACTGTGATAGTTGATTGATTAATATGTTTTATTATTTACTTGTTTGTCCTTGATTATAGTGTGATAGTGTCATTCATAAACAAATAAATGGATATTCATAAAATTAGAACTTGGATATTTAGAAGTAATTAAACTAAAACATTTGTTTTTTTTTAATTGTTCGCTTTGCTTCGTTGAAGCGTTTAGCTTCTTCGCCTCTTGCTTCTCGCCTAGGCCTCAAGAGCCTTGGTCGTTTCGGTTCGCTTTACGCCTTAAATAACACTGCCTCCACCTCAATCACCTGTACCTACTTTGTCTTTATCTGTTCCTAACTATGCTAGTACTTTACCCAGTACTTGTTGTTATGATTTTTCATTATAAACTGTTCAGTTGTGACATGACTATTTTGGACATACAAATTTTAAATATTTATGTATGTTATTTCCTGCTTTGAACAATACTTGTATTGGTGGTAAACTTGACTGTGTTATATGTTCCCTATCGAAACATGTTCAAACCAATTATATTCCTTGCATGCACCAATCATCCAAACCATTTGACCTAATACACTCTGATATTTGGGGACCCTCTCTTGTTATTGCTCTGACAGGTGCACGATATTATGTGACATTTATAGATGACCATACACGTTGTACTTAGATCTACCTTTTGTATAGGAAGTTTGATGTACTCTCTGTCATCACTCAATTTTTATGAGTGATTAAGACATAATTCGATATTATTGTTCGTGCTCTTCATTCTGATAATGCCAAAGAATATGTGTTTGATGCCTTAGTGTCTCACTTGTCTTCTTAAGGTATGCTTCAGCAGCTCACTTGTCCAAATACTCCTAAACAAAATGAATTTATTGAAAGAAAAAATAGAAGTCTAATAGAGATGGTACGCTGTATGCTTAAAGGAATAGGGGTACCAAAATCTTATTGGCATTTTGTTGTTTTGACTTCTACCTTTCTATGCAATCGTACACCGAGTCGTGTTCTTTAATATAGGGCTCCCTTATAGGTCTTATTTCATGAGTGGACACTTTTTCTATCCCCCTCATGTTTTGGCTGCACATGTTTTATTCAGGATTAGTCTCCTACTCGCTATAAGCTTGATGATAAAGCGATTCGTTGTGTCTTTGTGGGCTATTGTCATCAGGCTAAGGGATATCAATGTTATGATCCTATCAGACGTCGTATGTATCACAGTCTAGATGTTACATTTCTTGAACATATTCCTTATTTTTCTTCCAGTCCTGTATCTACCTCTTCAGTTGATGATACTCCTGATTTTTCATTACCACAAAAGTCAGAGCCATCGGTCACTATCACTACAGAGTCATCAGTCTCTCCTCCTCCAGAGCCACTCATCCCTGTCAGTATAGAGTCACTAGTCTCTCTTTCTTTGTAGGTTTATATTCATCGCCCTCGCTATCATCTCCTTGCTAATGTCCCCTCTACATTAAGCGATGCAGGTAATACTTTTCAGTTCGATGAGCATATTGATGTACCTGGTGCTAGCACTAATGAGATTATAGGTACTGAGTCAGTTACTTTACCTGATGAGACATTGTCAGTGAAGGATGATAATTTAAGGCGTTGTTATCCGCGGCGTAATCGTCGTCTAATTGTTCGTTATGGTTGGATCGCCAAGACTTTATATCCGATCTCTGCTTATGTTTCTTGTGATGATCTGTCTCTTACATTTCGAGCTTATAATATGAAATTATCAGATATGCCGATTCCTCACTCTGTTTCAGAGGTTATAAAGGAGTCTCAATAGGTTAGTAGGTTCTTGCCATGCAGACGGAGATGAACGTTCTTCAGCGTAATCATACATGGGATCTTGTGTCTTTACCTTCAAGGGTGAAGCCTGCTGGTTGTCACTAATTTTACACCCTGAAGTTTCTTGTGGATGGCATTATTGATCGTCACAAGGCTAGGCTAGGCTAGGCTTGTAGCGAACAATTTTACTCAGGTACCAAGTCGTGATTTTGGTGCTACCTTTGCCCCCGTAGCAAAATTGACAACCGTTTGATTGTTATTTCACTGGCTACGGAGTATTTTTGGCCTCTTTATCAGTTGGATGTGAAGAATGCATTTTTTTACGGTGATCTGGACGAGATTATTTATATGGATGCACCACTGGTCTTTCGTGGCGAGGGAAAGTATGTTGAAAATGTATGTTAATTGTGTAAGTCTCTTTATGGACTGAAACAGTCACCACGAGTCTAGTTTTCGCGCTTTATTGGTGTAGTTGTACGTTTAAGGTTCACCAGATATCATTTTGATCATATCTGTTTCATTTGACGGAATACTTCTGGACAGTGTGTCATTATTTTGGTATATATTGATAATATTTTTATTACTGGAGATGATGTTTCTTGGACTGCGCAAGTCAATGTAGACCTACTTTCGATGTGAAGAAACTTGGATTTGTGCGATACTTTCTTAGGATTGAGGTTGCCCGTAGCAACAAGGGTATTGTTCTTTCTCAGAGAAAATATATTCTGAATCTTATGTCAGACACTAGGATGCTAGGGTGCAAACCGGCATTATCACTCATGACTCTAAACATGAAGCTTACTGCTGAAGGTGAGGAGTTAAGAGATCTGACTGTCTATCAGAGGTTAATAGGTAGACTTATCTACCTACCCAACACTAGGTTAGACATTTCATTCGTCGTCAACCGAGTTAGCCAGTTTATGCACAAACTATGTCAACCTCATCTTAATACAGTTTATCATATTCTTCAGTACCTCAAATCTTGTCCTGAACTTGGGTTGCTCTATGCATCAGAATCTCAGACCGGTTCTCTAACTTTTTATTTAGATTTAGAATATGGGAGAGCGTGTGATAGACGATCTACTATAGGCTTTTATACTTTTCGAGGGGCTCATCTTATCTCTTGGAAGAGCAACAAGCAGTCAGTTGTCTCTTACTCGTCAGCAGAGACAAAGTATTAGGCACCGGTCGAGACAGCGTATCGAACACTAGCACTAGGCAGAGTATTTGTATTTATCATTTGTTTTATTTGTTTCTTAGTTTCTCTTTAGTTTACTTTCTATTAGTAAGATTCGTTCGCTTAACTGTTCATTAGTCTTTTATCCTTCTTATTGTGTATTTTAAGATCTCCAGACAAAGAAAAAGATTGGTATGCAGCATGAAGCTGGTAGTCTTTGACCTTCATCTATCTCCCCAAGTACGTTAGTTCTCGTCATCTCCATTTCAATGGCATTGTCATCTTGGTCATCCCTCTCTGTAGAACCTGAAACGTCAAGTTCCTAGTCTTAGTCAATGTGTCGTATGTATCTTGTGAAACTTGTTAACTTAATAAGCATTACCGTATATCATTTCAGTCTAGAGTCAACAATAAAATGTCTAGTCTATTTAAGTTAGTCCTACTGTATGGGGTCCAATTAAAAATATTTCACCTAATAAATATCCATATTTTGTATCATTTGTGGATAATTATTCTCATGCAACTTGGTTATTTCTTATGAAAGCTCGTTTCGAATTATGTTCTATATTTGAAACATTTTATAAGGAAATCAAAGCCCAGTATGATTGTCATTCATATTTTATATTTTGATAATGCTCGTGAATATGAATTTGACTCCTTCTCTACTTATCTTCGTAAATCGTAAGACCGACATTATTCATCAAACGTCAAATGTCCACACACCACAACAAAATGGTGTGGCTGCGTGTAAAATCCTCATATGTTGGAAGTGACTCGCGCACTTTTATTTCAGATGCATGTTCCTCTCAAAGTCTATATTTTGTTCTTTTTCCTAATTTTCCATTTTCCTTACCTCTAAAGTCTTTATGTGTGTCTGTTATAATCACAACGTTGGTCCCAGATTTAATAAAGTCGCCCCTCATATTACAAAAATGTGTTTCTTGGTTATTATTGCACACAAAAAGGGTATCGATGCTATAGTCGTATACTTCGCAGATACTTCACTAGTGCTGATGTCATTTTCACTGAATCGGACTCCTATTTCCCAGCTCTTACTCATCCTCTCTTAACTTTAAGCAATCACCTCCACTCCCTTCCATTACCATTTGTCCTTCAACTACCTATTGTCTTACCACCCCGATCCTTTCCAATCCCGCTCCGTGTATACTCGTCATCCCCGATTATCGACAAAGATGCCCCTACTGTCTTCCTCGCCACTTTCTAATCTTTCTCTTCCAATCCTTTCTGCCGCTTTACCCATTGCTCTCCATAAAGGTACTCAGTCTTCTGTTACTAAGCATTCTATTACTAATTTTATTTTTTATGATGTATTGTCTCCTGCTTTCTTTTGTTTTATATCTCAGTTGTCTATTGTCTCTAATCCCAAGAGGCTAAGACATTAGGGTGCGTTATATGATCTAGGTTGGAAGAAAGTTATGAAAGTGGAGATGAAAGTTTTACATCATAATGGGACTTAAGATCTTGTTCCCTCGCCCCATGGTAAAAAAATTGTTGGTTGTCGATGGGTGCATACAATCAAATTTAATCCTGATGGTTCTATTGAATGTCTCAAAGCTCGCCTTGTTGCCAAGGGATTTACTCAAACCTATGACATTTATTATCAGGAAATACTTTCTCCCGTTGTCAAAATTTCTTCCGTTTGTATATTGATTTCTTTGACTGTTAATCTTCATTAACCTTTATTTTAGTTAGATGTGAAAAATGTCTTATTGCACAATAACTTGGTTGAGGAAGTCTATATAGAGAAGCCCTTTAAATTTGTTGTTGAGGAGGAGTATCATAAGAGTGTTTGTCGATCAAAGAAATCTTAGTATGATTTAAAGTAGTCACCAAAGGCGTGGTTTGGTAAGTTTTCAGATGCAGTTTAAGAATTTGGTCTTCCTAGATGTTAAACAGATCACTTTATTTTTCACGAACACCCTAATTCTGGATACATTATACTGGTTGTTTGTATGGATGATATTGTAATTACTAGTGATGATTCTAAGGGTATTACAAAGTTAAAAGTCTTCATGTAGGATCGATTTCATACTAAAGACATAGGCAAACTCAAGTATTTCTTGGGTATTGAAGTTGTCAAGTCTAAACAGGGCAACTATTGTCTCAACGAAAATATGGACTTGACATGTTAGCAAAAGCAGGTTTACTAGGTAGTAGACCAATTGATGTTCTTATGTATTCAAACTAGACGTTGTTGATGGATGATGATGCATTATTTGAAAATTACAGCCAGCATCACTAGTTGGTTGGGAAGCTAAATTATCTCACTATTACCCGACCAGATATTGCATATGCAGTTATTGTTGTGAGCCAGTCTATAGGATGCCCGAAAATACCACATTGGTATGCTATCATCCGCATTATTCAAGCTAATGGGCATATTATAGTGGAAGATTTTACAAATGCCGATTGGGTTGACTCTCCTTCAGATCGAAGATCAACTATTAGATATTATACTTTCTTGGAAGACAATGTGGTTACATGAAAAGGTAAGAAACAAACAGTGATAGCATGGTCTAATGTTGAGGCTGAGTATTGGGCGATGATACATACCACTAGTGAGTTAACATAATTACAACATTTCTTTTAAGAAAATGGTTTTCAAGTCCAGCTTCTTTTACAGTTGTTCTGTGACAACCAGACAGTCCTTCATATTGTTGCTAATCTCATATTCCATGAGAGAACCAAATATATCAAAGTTGACTGTCACTTTATTTAAGACAAGATACCTGGTAGAGATATTGCTACACTTATTGTCAAATCTGAAGATCAGAATGCAGATATGTTCACCAAAGCATTGAATCATACTCGTCTTACAATGATTTGTTCCAAACTTGGATTCTAATATATATATATATATATATATATATACTCCAACTTAAGGGGAAGTGTTGAGAGTATTATTAAAATATCATTATATTTTATATGGTCGTAAAGTATACCTCCCTAAGGGTATACTAGTCTTTTATGTTTTCCAAAATAAATATAAATATAAGCTGAGAGTGAGAGTGAGAGTGAGAGTGAGAGGTAGGGTATGTGATTAATCTTTGCCTCTTTTATATTGGTTTTCTCTCATAATTGTTCTTTCTCCGTCCAAATCTAACATTTCCTATCGGGAAAAAAAAAGATGGGTATATTATGCCAATACTCATGAGTTGTGTAAAAACATGACCACACCTTTATATTAACAAAAAAACATACAAATCCCAATTAGAGATTTTTAATTGGGGAACAACTTATTTATCCTTCGAGATATTGATAAAAATTGGTCAAAGATCTTAGTCAAAATCGGTCAAAACAAGACCTCCAACCCCTCTGACCATCAACTCCCAACATGATTCCCCTCCTTAACATGACTCCACTTCTCTAATAAATCCCCCCTTTCCTCTTACACTCCCAATTCCCCTACAACACCTACCTCGCCTACCCCCAAGCGTCCCCTCTCTCTCCTTCACCCAACAATTCCCTCCCCTTGCACTCCGTTTTGCGCCTATAGTCCC
>CM042187.1:17440361-17471999 GCA_023539305.1 Ilex asprella
GCAATTATACTATATATTAATTTTTAATATTATATTATACCATAAATAACCCTATGTGTAAATAAATCATGTTTTCACTTAAAAATGTAGAGTTGGTGACTCTTTACCTTACTAGCCGTGCGCGTTACAAAATTGAGAAAATAAATTTTCAAAATTATAAAATATAAACAATTACTTAGTAAGAAATGCAACTTGAGCGGGTCAACTTGAATTTAACCAGAGCTTAACTTGAAAAAAAATAAGGTCTGGGTTAAAAATCTTAATACTTGGGTTGAGCCCGAGCTAAAAAATCTCAAGTCGAATTGAATTCGAACAAGTTTCGAGTTGAGGCCTCATGTTGTTGGATTGAACTCAAATATACATAAATATGTAAATATATTTAACTAGTGGTTAATATTTATTTTCACTTTTCAGAATCTAAATTTTAGCTTCACTTCAAGTCTTCACCCTTGAACACACACAACAACACAAAAAATTGAACACACACAAACACATTTGAATATTAGATTGTCTAAAGACACTTTACAACGTAAAACAAATCGTCAATTTGAAATAGTTTTTACTTCATTTGCTTTAATATAAGAAATTGAAATCAAGCTAATTTCTACTATTTTTTAGAAATTTTGGATTGTTTCCTTTAAAAATAAAAGTCCAAAAAAATCTATACGTGACATAGCTTCAATATAGACTAAAAACACTATGTGAAATTACAATAAAAATAAATAATAGTTTTACATAATCATAATCGAATAGAAACATCTCTACTCACTTCATTTGAAGTTTATTTGAAATCAAGCTAATCTCTACTTCATAATCATATATTCGATTATGATTATGTAAAATCTTTATTTATTTTTATTGTATTTTCACGCCGTGTTTTTAGTCTATAATGAAGCTATGTCACGTATAATTCATATCTAAAATGTTTCTTATTAGTGGTTAGTTTGTTAGTCTGATTTTTTTTAGGAAAGATTAAGGTGTTTGTTCCGAGTTTTGAAATTAGATTGTGTTGATGTTGGGAATCTATGATAATGAATCTTGTGGCTTCAAAAAGTTTATTTTTATTGAGTTTGGTTTATTACATGTGTTTGGATTTAATTGTGCACTAAGTTAGAAATTTGAGCATTAATGCTTTGGGGAATAGTTAAAGATTGGATTATCGTAGTGACAATTATTTAAAGTTTTTTGTTTATCACATAGTGCTTTTAGGCATAGGTAACTAATAGCTATGTATTTATACTTAAGTTATAGCTATGAATATGAGCGGTATAAATACAAATAAGTATGATTGTATGTATTCTAGCCATGTTTAGAATTTTTTGGACTTCTATTTTTAACGGAAACAATGCCGAAATTTTTGGAAAATAGTAGAGATTAGTTTGATTTCAATTTCTTTTATTGAAACAAATGAAGTAAAAACTATTTCAAATTGAGGTTTGTTTTAGTTTGCAAAGTGTCTTTAAACAATGTAGTATTATTTAAGTTTTAATTAATTTTTTGTTATGTCGTGTCTTCAGACACTAACAATTACTAGTTAACAAAGATGATAGAGGAGGCCAATGCAATTTTCTGAAATAATTCAAAATCAAAAGAATTTTTGGGAGGAAAAAGGCTTTCCATGCAAGTTTTTTTTTTTTCCTTCCCTAAATTGATTATTAGACGTAGTGTAGATATGTGGAAGTAAGTTCAAACGTTATTCCATACTGAAAAGTTTATTTCTATCATGGGTACTATGTTATATAAACAAAAAAATGTTTGCAAGGTAACTATGTGTATAAAAAAGAACAAAAACGTAAATTGTGCATGTTTCAATTCTAAAATTATTTTTAGTATGCTCAAAGATTAAAAGTTTTTCTTTAGACTTAATTACAACTCTCTTGCATATTTTTCCAAAATGTTCATTACTCACCCTTGTCATAGATGTAGGGATGACAGTGGACTGAGGCGGGATATGGGGAACAGTCTCCATCCCCATACTTGTTTAAAAATATTTGTCCACCTCCGATCTATCTCCGTTAGCGAAATTTTTTTTAATCCCCTTCCCTGTCATTGTCCATGTCCATAGCAATTAATTTCTATAATTTTAAGATTTTTTTTTTAAAAAATAAAACCTCATAAATGAATTGCAAAATGATGAAAACTCATGATATAACAAATGAATCAGATATATTATTTTAGAAAAATAATATGTATAACAAATGTATGTTTCACTCAATTGTATATAAATGCATATTACAAGTTTAACAGGTGGAGACGAGGCGGGGATGAGTTTCAGTCTATCTCTACCTTCATTCCTGTACGAGTTTATACTGATATCGTTTTATACGTCCACCGTTCAATACATAGTTCATCTCGATTTATACGGGACGGGTTTGAACGAATACTCGTTTTTTCTCGATTGACAGTCATTCCTACATAGATGTCATAAAAACAATTTTAGTGGGGCCTAACTTCAAATGATAATTTGTCCTCTAATTTATGAGGTATATCCTTTATTATATAGATAACTAAGGTATACCATCGAGTGGAGTACCTACCGAATTTCTCACTCTAAGGTTAGAGTTTTGAGTCTTTGAGTTTACATTAAGGTTCGATGGTTGATTGTTATGTTAACCTAACTAGATTCGTTTCCGAGAAGAGTAATGGTACGGTCAGGAGTCTCGTGATCCCACCAACGAGAGTCTATTGGGATGATATCTAGGCGTTCTCCTTTACCCCTAACCCTTTTTCAATTATGAAAAAAAAGATAACTAAGGTATGTATGTTATTTATGGTGATTGCAATTCATAAAAACTAATTCTAGAATTCGAGCAGTTTGAATAAGAATGCTTCAAGAGTTACTTTTTTCCGATGTTCAAGTTTGAGTCTCACAAGACAGCCTTGTTGACGGCATAAAAGGGGAGTAAAATCCCACAATTTTTTGCTTATGACGTATGTTTCATTTACAACTAGAAAATACAGGGAAAGGCAATGCTGCCATCAGCGGTTTTAAATTAAATTATAATTTTTTTAAGGAGTATAATACAACTTATAAAAGGTATGATCAGTCATAAAAGATTGTGATCAATATAAAAAATTTCAACTTTCAAAATTAAATTATAACTTTTAAAAGTTAAGTTACAACTACTCAAGAAAAATCTATGATCTATCATTGACTTCCTTTAAGTAGTTGTAAATTTTTTTTTTTGAAAGTATAATTTTACCATTAAAAATTTTAGGGTTAATTGTATTGGAGGTCCTCAAAATATGGGGTTTGTCTCATTTTGGTTTCTAATATTTCAATTGCATAATTTCGATCCATGAAGTATTGAATATATTTCTATGTGGTCAATATCAGAAAAAAAATAATTTGGATAACTTTTGATTGAATTTTTACCTAAATTTTGGCTAAAAAGAGCTATCCAAGATTCCAAATTACAATATTTTGATCATGAATTATCCAAATTTTAGTCAAATGTTATCCATATTACACATTTTTTATCAAGAGGTACCCAAATTTTGGTCAAGAGGTACCAAAATTATTTGTTGCCCATAGTTATATATCACGTGATAAGTTTATGATCAAAATCCGTTAGTCATTTGGATATTATCTGCTTGAAGGACTACATAGAAACATATTTAATACTTTAAGGACTAAAATGATGTAATTAAAATATTGAGTATAAAAACGAGACAAACTCTATACTTCAGGAACTTTCGATATAATTAACCCAAAATTATAACTTTTTATACGATGCAATTTTATTTTTTTTGGTACCCTAGACTTTCTCAGAAATATTTATCTCAATTTTCCTTATACTGTGAAAAACAAGGTTGAGCATCAGGGCACTGGTATATCCTATGGATATTTAAACACAAGGGACAAACACTTGGTCATGTACAACTCAACAAACCTCTTAAAACGTGTATAATATAAACTCCATTATCACATCATAGCCGTACTTTATTCTCTCACATAACTTAAAGAATACTTGACCCTACACATGAATGTAATGCTAAATTTGAATGTTTTTTAACCTATAGAAAGTGAAGGACATAACCAAGAATTTTCTGTTTTGGACATTTTGTTTTGAGTTTGGAAGATTAGTTTAGAAGAAAAGGATCATACATGTGACTTGGCCTATCCTTAAATTCAGGGGCAAAAGAGTGCACACTCAATCTCATTTTCAACCCACTCTCCTTATTTGCAGCATTGTTAGCCTCTTCTTCTACCACCCCCAAAAAAAATGGACTACAAATTTCAAACTCCAAATGCTTCTGCATATGTGAGTGCACCCACCAGCCCAACCGGGTGCAGCCTAATGCAATTCTACAGCGCCCCGACGAGTCCCATCGGAGGGGGAGGGAGTGGTTCATTTGGTGGTGGATTTTTGGAAACAAATGAAGATGTCAATTCCAGCTTTGATGATTTTGAATTCGAAACTAGTCGAAAATTTGGTAGTGACTTTGTATTTGAGGCAAGTCCCAAGTTTGAGTGCCAAGTGGATGACGAAAAGCCAAAGAAAAAGCAAAATGGAAGAGTTGGGAATTCATTTGATTCAATGGCTTTTGCTGATGAACTGTTTTGTGATGGCCAAGTATTGCCTCTTAAACTCCCTCCCCGGCTCCTGTATGGTAATGATACAAAATGTGCTGGAAATAGTTCAATCACTGCTTCACCTAGGTCCCCAAACTCAGTCCTTAAAATCCCATTTGCACGACGGATTACATGGAATGATGATTTTGATCCGTTCATGGTTGCTTTGGAGAAAGTCAGAGAAGAAAAAAGGGGAAGAAACAAGGGAAACGATCATAGGCGCACTCGGTCTCTTTCACCATTTAGAACCCCCACTACTTTCAAGTGGTCCATTGATTCTGGAGGATTGAACCAACATCAAAACAAGCAAGAGGGTCCTCTAGAACCAATGCATAAACAATTGGAATCAAATCCAAGTAATCTGATTGTATCCAAGGGCCCAACCCCACAAGAGAGGCCAAGCAAAGAAGAACTAGCCAAGGACAAGGGGTTTTCTTTCAGGAAGAGAGAGAAAACTGTGAAAAAGGGCCAGGAAGGACCCACCATGAGCATTTCAACTAGCTTTCCAGGTCCAACACTGAAGAGGACTGGTGAGGGTACTGTAGAAAATGGTGGAGGCTGCATTGTGGAGACTAAAACGGGCAAAATGAAGGGAATTTTCATGAGGTATGTATCTTCTGGGGGGGAGAGAGAGAGCAGTGAAGGCAAGGAGACAGGTAATAATGCATCACTGTGGAAGCCAAGTTACTTCAAGAAATTGAGCTTTAAGTTTAAAGGAAATGGAAAGAAGAAGAGAGAGTCTGAAGAGTCCAAGATGGAAGTTGTAAAATACAAGCCAACATTGTATCTTTGCGTGGGTTATGGTTTTGAAAAGTCCTAGGAATTTGAAGTGAATGTGCTACAAATTATTCTGTGTGCTTGTAGAAATTTTGAGTGAAGATCTAATAAAAGTTGTTGATGTGTGGGGTTTGAAATGCTTCTTTTCCTTTTGCAATAATCCCCTTCTTCTTTTTTTTGATAGGCAAAAGGTTACCAACTTAGGTAAATACAAAAAGGCTACTTTTCAACGTTGTATCGAAAGTTATAACTCAAACAAGTGAGGGTACGACTCAATTTGAAAAGGTCATGACAAAATAGAGTCATTTTGGATTAGTCCTAAAATCTTAGGATTGATCCATTTAGGGCTGACCCAACTTTTTCAACACTAACTTGAACTTTTGGGATTATAACTGGGTTCAAAAATTGAATTGTAAAAGCATCTCCGACAGAGTAGTCAAATGGCTAAAATTGCTATAATTTAGCTATTTTGGGCAACTGTTCATACTCTAATAGAGTAGCTTGAGGATAGCTAAAATGCATTTTTGCTACCGTGATTAGCTAAATATAGTTAATCACCGTAACAATAGCATTACTTTGTTTATTACTATTTTCTCTCTCCTCCTTTTCTTTCTTTCTTTCTCTCTTTCATTATTCCCAAAAAATCTAATACAAAAAAATCGAATTTTAATCAACTCAAATTTTAAATTTTAAATTTTAATCGACTCAAATTTTAAAAAATCGAATTTTAATTGACACGAATTTTAATAAGTAAAAAAATATAAATTTTAATCGACTTGAAAGCGAATTTTAATCGGCGCTAATAACTCGGGTAGAGTTCAAATCGACTCAAATTTTAATATATAAAAAATATATTTTAATAGGTTCAAATTTTAATACGTCAAAAAAATAAAATTTATTCAACTTCAATCGAATTTTAATTGGTTCAAATTTTAATATGTAGAAAAATAAATTTTAATCGGCTCGAATTTTAATAAAATTTTATGTAAAAAAATTACTTGAGATTTATGTAGGGACATTTTTGGTATTTTAGATTAATTTTTTTTGTTAGAAATGGTAGTTTAATGGTAGGGAGTGTTAGTGATGTTTAAATATAAACTAGAAGGGGTGTCATTGAAGATTTAGAAATTAGAGGGGTGTGACCGAAGTTTTCCCTAATATTTAAAATGAGTAGTTAAAAGTATAGAGAATCTGTTAGAGTGTGTATTGAAAAAGTGAGTAGCTAAAATAGAAAAAGTTGCTTTTTGGGTAATTAAAATACAAACTATTATTGAAGATGCTCTAACTATGTTATATTTTGTAATAACTTTCGGTACATATATATTATTATCTTATTTGTTCATTCCCTTGTGGATCCTAAATTTAGACACCAATTGATTTTCCTCCTGTTATATTCTTTTTTACCTTTCTCAAAATTTTCAATTTTTTTCCTTTCCTTTGGCCCTTTTGTAAAGGGTGGGATTGATGGGGATAGACATTCTCAAAAAGACTGTTTTAGGATGTAGCTGCCTCAAGCTCTCTCAAGGAACTACTTGCACCAAGACCCTTCCCCCCCCCCCCCCCCGGGGGGGTCTTTTTTAAAGCTTTAGTTGTTAAGAGTAACAAATATAATGCATAGACCACAGTGAGCTTCCTAATTTCCACTCTGAAACTACTTGATTATTGGTTATAACATGGTACAACCATATATTTTTCTTACTTTATGTAGGGATATGGTTAGAAGGATACTATTTCTCATGAATCTTTCTATTGCACCCTATCGAAAATTACGATTGGATCGGGTCAAGTTAGTGCAAATTTCATACATCTCATGGGGGCACTGCCTTTTAGATTATAAGTTTAAGAGTCCTTTCGGTTCTTAGATTAAGAGAGACAATGCAAGCACTTCAACCATATCTACTGTTTAAAAAAAAATCAAGCACTTCTATTTTGTTCTCCATTCTAGTTAACCAAACAATGTACACTCAAATTACACTTAACGTGGTAGTTATGATACATCACTTTCAAGGCTGGGGAGGCAGTTTGCATAATCTCCATATAAATTCTCCCAACGAAAAGCAGCTCCATACAGGCTTTCTCTCACTACAAATCTTTGGACTGGTCAGATATATGTAATTTTACCTCCATTATGCAGAGTGGCTACTTTCATCAATTCATCTCGTAACGCTCAACTTACCATGATGGAGCAATCTTACCATTACGCCAACACCAACCCTCCAATTTGCGATTTAGAGAAGAAAGGTGTCATCTATGTTTGAAATGCTATACAGTTGCAATGAGCATTTTGGTTGATCTATTCCAAGACTTCAGCTGGCCAAAGCCGCTTCCATGTGGAAATTTCGCGAGTACTGTGAATTTTCCTCATTCCTCCATAAAATCCATCGACCTCATTTCCTTTTTCTCGATGGTCTTTCCTGTTGATCGTCGTGCATCTCCACCGCGAACCAGGAGCATACTGGTTGAACTCTAGCACCACCATATCTGTCACCACAAATCCAGAATCAGAAAATCTGATAAGCATACAGTAAACAATTTCACCAGGGGTGGGGTTGGGCAGGGGGGCCCAAGGGAAGGGGGGTGGAGGTTTGCACCAGTGCCAACCTATATCGTTTGTAGTTTAGGTAATAACCTTAACAATGAAAACTAGTAAGAACCACCCAATGTTTTTTTTGGAAAGTATAAGATCAAAATTATTACAACCTTCAAATAATTATAAAATGCACCGTCTTGCTATAAGTTAATGTTTGATAATCTCAAACCTAGAAATTCAAAATAAGCAAAAGATTCTTTGCACCTTCCAAAATAGCAATCTATAAATTGTGAATTCGAGTTCAGGAATCGGATCCTCAAAACTAGGAGTAAATGTTCAATTTAAATGTGATACCATGGCATCTTCGACACGTGTTATCACAATTTTACCCACATTGTCCAGTGCAATCTAGTAACAACCATATGTTTGAAATTCACTTTACCGTGTGCTTGTTTATGGTGATACCATGTGTCGATAGATAGAGACAGATAATACTGCCTATCACTTAGCTCCTTTGCACCTTGTTATTGGCGGAAGTATTGTGCACTAGTTTTTTATAATGGGATCTCTAGATCAAATATGATGTCCAATATGTAAAGAAGATTCACTTACATCAGACAGCATAAAACAACAGTGGGAAAGGGGGCTCTTTGGCAGTGGCACTTTCCAACTTAAAAAAACAATATTCTCTGTTTGGTTGTCGAGCATCCATACTAGAATAATGAAAATAATTCATGCTTTCATAATCCTAGCTCAAAAAGCAGAATCATTCCACCTCTACAACCAAACAAATCGGAAGGAAACAATTAGGTCTTTTTCAACCAGTTGGTTGGCCTTAAATATTCCACAGAGACAGCACTTATGGCAATGTTGGGAGATATTATAACATAGTGATGACGTTTCTTCTTGGGGACCAATTATATGGCACCAAGATGACCCACACATACCGCAGATGGGAGTCAAGCCAGGGGCCTACCATGAACAGAGGTCTAGTTCACAATAACAAGCTATCTAGCCATCTCAACAACTTTCTGATCATTGTTAATGCCTTGTCACAAAGAATTTTCTAGACAAAGGAATATTGTATTGTACTAATTCGATATTGTATTGAAAAACTATGTCAAGTTGCAAAATTGATCAGAATTATTAGCTTCTTGGGATTGACCCTAAAAAGCATAAGATCAATCCTAAATAGTTGGGCAATCTCAAGTTTTCAACTTGATTCCAAATCGATCTTATTGAGTTCAAACTTGATATATTTGAATTATAACTTGACATGATTATAACTTTTGCACATTATTTTAGGGGATGAGTTATATATCTCTAATAGCTATGTCGGAGAAGGATAAAAATTAACTCACCACTTTCATGGCAACGGCAGTGACTGTCATTCCCATCACAAGATCCCAAGTGGCCTATAACACCATACCACCAGCCTGCATATACATGGCACATATGGTTAAGCAGAGAATCTATGAAGATTTGCTCATATCTGCAAGGTGTCCAATACATTCAGCTTGCCTTTCAAAGAAAATTTGAGGAAGAATCACATCAATGTATAAAGTTTATTCACTGATAGGACTCCCTACCTAACAAGAGAGACCAATCACTCCAATAATATGAATATTTATACAGCATAGTTGGGCATCACAAGTAATCGGGTTGAAACGATGATAGAAGTAATCATTTATCCAAATACGTCATAAGCACTAATCCAGGAATCAGCTTCTTCAAAATAAAGAGAAAACCACATCCTATTTACCTCTTTTAGATCCAATTATAGGTGAGACTTTAGAGCATCGTAAATCGACTATAATCTGTAATTTTTGTTGGACAACATTGTAGGTGATATTCCAAGCAAAAAATTATCTAGCACAAGCTATCTGAAGAAACCAATTACGGCCCTACTAAACAGCTAAACACGTCTTATGCGCTGCAAATCTGCTTTTTGACAAAACATTTGAAACAAAGTTGGCACGGAAGCCATTAGCCATCAAAGTTGGCACGGAAGCCTTTCTTCTTTGACACACTTCCTCCATATGAAAAGGATCTTTTACCAGCTACCTACTACCTACAACTTCAGATAAGGAAAAACAAATAATCAAAGGGTAAATGACACTTTTTTCCTTAAAATTTTAAAAATTGTGTATCCCCTCCGAGAACAAAAATCTCACACTGCACCTTTTATTTGGGGGGGGGGGGGGAATCTTGCTATCAGTTAAAGAAAATTAAGAGTGTAATGTGAGACTTTAAAAATCTATCAAGTAACAAAGTGATATTCACCCAAGGTAGAAACAGAAGCTTCAAAATAAACCAAACATGACACTGAATTAGTGAGAATTAGACGAAGAAAAATATACAGACATGCAAATTAGAACAGAGTATAGAATGAAGAACAAACCATAGGGGAATTCTTTGTTTCTTCTCCACTGAATCTCAATGTGATCACCGGGGCATAATTCATTCAAACAATCAGAAATATGAAGATCATGGGGAGAGGTACCAACAGGGGGTGCCCTTATCCTATCCCATGTCACCCCACTCTCTAATGCAACTGCCCTTCTACCATGTGGTGGATATCTGCAATCAAAAGTCCATGTGAAGTTCAACCACCCATCAAACAAAATATTTTTTATTAAATAGAAGGCACTGTAGGGATTTACAATGAAAAAAAAACAAAAAAAAAATTGTTCCCGTCATTACACTCGAGAAAGATCAAATATACGCAATCTTATCTAGGGCAACAAGACTGTTTTTGCACCGCGAAACTGTTTTTGCAACTCTAACAAGTAACAAGTGACACTTGGATGAATGAAGTAAGGCATCCCTCCAAGTACCTGGCCTGGAAAGTATCCGTATGGGGATCATAACTAAGCTTGGCATCATAGCATGATAACATAAACCCAACATGCCCATTCTGCAGAACAAGAACCAACACTCTGTTATGGAGAAAACAGATTGAATCCTACTGACTTCCCAAAAACATCATAAGTGAAGAGACTGAAACATAATAAAGGCGTAAAATGGGGCTATGATCAATACCTCGCGGTTATAGACCTGAGCCGGAAACCAGAACTTGCCGGCCTCAAGGGCAAGATACCAGTGCATAATTGAATCAACTGGCAGAGAATTCTTCCTCGTGCTATTATTTTCAAAATTAGATCTAACTAATGAAAGAGGCCACAGCTTATAAAGATAACCCATCAAGCCTCTTTGATTGCCTTGCTCAAAGAAGCTCAAATCTTTTCTTGAGGCAACATGAAACTGCCACTCCCGGAACGCAGCTGAATCAATAATTCCACCCCATTTCTGTTTCATGTGCTTTTCCCAGAGATAGTCACTTATACATCTCTCCCTTAAAGAACTACAAACACCAGCCATCCTACAAAGCCCATCTGGTGGAAGCCTCTCAAGAATGCATTCCAATACCAATTCAGGCAAATCTAAAAAGGACATATCTCCATTTGGCTCAACATTCTCAACTTTTGAAGCAAGAGCCTTCTTCTTGATTGACATTTTTGAGGGTATTAAGGTGATACTAACTGAAAGACTATTATTTATCCACTTGATCACAAGAAAGAATGGGAAATCTTTCCAAAACCAGGGTGTTATCAATCTCATCTCACAAGCCCACTGCGGAAGTGGCTTCAGGGAAAGAAATTTGTGGAAGAGAACGAAGGAAAAGCAAGTGATCAAGAGGAAAAGCATTTGCCAAAGGTAATAGTCTTATGGGTAGGATAAAAGTTGGACATAAATAGTAAGGGGAGATCAAAAGTGAGTCACCAATTGTGGAAACGCAATGGTAAATAAGGAGACACAGATTTGTCTTCTCTTTCTTCTCAATCCCACTCAAAAAGAGATGCAGAACCCCTTTCAAATTATGGGTTTTCTTGATTTGACGAAGCCCACCAAAACCCAGAAGTGGGGCCTCGTCAAAGTAGACAACTCAAAGAGGGTCACCAGTTGATTCCTCAAGCCTCAAGAACAAGCAAGGCTGAAACTCACAGAATCCAGTCTAAAATCCAAAGGAAGTAAAAAACTTCCTTAAAAAAGACTACCACTGGCCATGATCATAAACAAGACCTTATATAGATTGACCACAGCTGTCAAATTATATAGAAAATAAATATCAGAAAAAGAGAGTAAATGGGTATTGTTGGAAGAGAGAGAATAAGAAGGTGGGCATTCAGATCAGTTATGGGTTTCTGACACCTCAAAAACCCAATGGAAGTTGGGTATGAGTCTAGATACAAAGACCCTTTATCCAAATCTCTGAGTTCTTCCGAATAGAACAACTCTTGGAAAACAATGAGGTGGGAAACAATATATGGGTAGTTGGACTTGAATCCAAATTAGGTGTAACCAACAACTAAAGATTTGTGCACCGAGTAAAAAATTAAAGAAAGCAAACTTGTTGAGAAACAACTGAGCCAAGAGAATCCCTGGGGGGCTGAAGAAAGATATGGAGACTGATGAAGAAGATGATGATGGAGCTTGGGAAGTTGTGGGGTCTTCTTCAGTCCATCAAATTCTTCTCCATCACAACTCACAAAATCGTCCTCCACCCACAGAAACCTCAATATGCCCGTCTCTGTCTCAAGCACAAGAACAAATGGGTATTGGGCCCAAAATACAGAAGAAAACAAAAACCGTTTAATTATTAGCTGATTGGTGTATGGGTGGTTTACAGTTAAGGGCGTTTTTAGAGTGTTTTCGTGTGGATATCAAAACGACTATGGTCTCTCTCTATTTCTCTTTCGGCTCGAACAAGTGGGAGGAAATCGCGGCCTACCGCTTAAAGAGACCGCGGGAATGAAATATGATTGCAATCACATATAGTATTGATGGTTAACAATTTAACACGGGGGATAACAATAATAATAGCAATTTAGGGTGTCCAAATAATAATAATAATTTCACTATAATATTGAAATTTTTAAAAAATTAAATTACACTTTATAAAAAGAAATTATATAATTAAGGTAATTAACAATAACTCTTGAATTAATTATCTCTTATATTAATTTGACCTTTAAAATTTATAATATTTATGATTGATCTTAATATGTTATGATTATATTATTTTCTAAAATTTCAGTCACACTCCTTCGAGTTTATTATATATTTAAGGACATCCTGTCTATTATCAAAAATATCATTAACACTCTTTCTAATTTATATTTAAACATTAATAACACCCCGTCATTAAAACCACTATTTTTAACCAAAACAAATTCATCTAAAATACAAAAAATGACCCTAAATAAACTCCAAATAATTTTTTTACATAAAATTTGATTAAAATTCGAGCTGATTAAAATTTATTTTTGTATATATTAAAATTTGAGCCGATTAAAATTCAATTCGAGCTGATTAAATTTATTTCATTTATGTATTAAAATTCAAGTCTATTAATATTTTTTTTACATATTAAAATTCGAGCTGATTTGAACTCTACTTGACCTATTAGAGCCAATTAAAATACGTTTCAAGTCGATTAAAATTTACATTTTTCACTTATTAAAATTCGTGCCATTTAAAATTCGATTCATTATAATTTGAGTAGATTAATTTTGTTTGTATGTATCAAAATTCGGGTCGATTAAAACTAACTCAATCTTCTTTGCCAAATAATATACAGTCACCTAAGAAGTAAGAAACTCCATTAGAATGGATTAACCAAGTTATTCACTTGATAAACTATTATAATCTGTATGTTCTTTCTCTTCAATAGCTCGTGTCGTAGTCATTGATTTTACTGTAGTAGTGAGTAGAGTTATCATGCTTCACCTCGGATCGTCTTATTCTCCGTTAATCAGTTGGACGTTATTATTCACAAGCCTTAGCTCTACAACTTAAGCACTCTTTCACGTTTTTAGTTCATACATCATCAATGATAAATTATGTGTAACTGATATATAAAATCGTATTAGGTTGTGATGGGACGTTCTTGAGAAAGGATACGATCACGACACGTGTCCTCGGTGTTGATGTGATATGATCATGACACGTGTTCTCGGATCGGGCTAGACGTCGTGAATGTCTCCTGCGGTCGACCATTCCCTCGGCGTCTGAGGGGCTTCGTCTCTCGGCGTGAGGATCGTACTCTCCAAAAGGTCTTGTGTCTCGGCGGCAGGGGGCATTTCTCTAAAACTACGTGTCCTCGGCACCGAGAGCACTCTGTTCTGAGTTGACTACTGATAACTACAGCTGTTACCCTAAAAAAAATGTCAGGTGAATCATTGGGTTACCTTTCCAAAAAGGTAAAGAGAGACAGAACGAATGAGACTTTCCGCCAAGGATAAGCCGACACGTGGCAAATGTACAATCTATTGGCTACATACGAAATGACGCCCCTACTGATATAAAGTTGTCCTAGTCGCACGCATTTAATGAAACTCCAATGATGGGACATCAATGAAGACTTAGGGGGCCGAGAGCAAGGAACAATAAATGCTTTAAGGACCGAGCAGTTAATACCTGCATCGAAATGCGAGCATTAACTGCTCGGGAGTCTGAGGCAGACCAAACAATTAATACTGGGGGATTTCTCATGCGAGTCAGGGAGAATGCTGCCCCCTCTCTAACAGCTACTCCATATCTAGGCAATCAACAATGATGACTCTTTGAAGGTAAATAGTCTTCGAAAAAATGTGAGAGAGGTATGCAGAAATATCACACAAGAATACTACTCAGTGTTTTTTTCTTCTCTTCTCACCACTAACTGACTTGATCATCGGAGGGGATACGCTGGAGAACACTCTGGCACCCTTCTAACCCATTTTTCTATGTTAGGATCCATCTTGACCCAATGGAACCGATCAGACAGCCCTTTGGAGCAATTCATCACCACTCCTTAGGCCCCATTTGACCCTCTCAACCTGTTCAAGGCAGTGAGGACTTCCACCAAATCAAAAGAAAAACCACCAAAGGAGACTTGTCACCGTCCGGTCCGGTCACGTGCCTGATTCTTTTCTATCTTTAACCGTCACCCCCTACTGTCCCGCGTTTACTGCGGGAGAAATCTGTCCCAAAAAATATTGTGCAGAAATTCACCCGCACAATCTGGCGCCGTCTGTGGGAAACGACTGAGTTTTTCAAAGGGACAACAACCATGGTGAATACTCTACAAAAGGGAAAAGGTCCTCAACACAGGAACCTCGATCTTTAGGCTCTTTCCGTTTCTAGAACGAAAGATCGTGCCGACAGTGTCAACGAAAGGGTCTCCGTCCGTGAAGAGCAGACCCATCAAATCAACATGGGTATCGGGTCAGGAGGCTCCGCCCCTCTAGCCCGACAATTTGCTGAGGTCATCAAAGAAAAATTTGGCGAAAGGTTGCGACAGCTAGAAAAGGACAACGTGAACGTTCTCAACCGACTCGACGAATTCGTAGTCTCCGAGGAAAGATCCAGAGGCTTACCACGGCCCCGGGAAACTTTCATCGGGGAGGATGAACCCAGAGACTTGAGGCATCACTTGAACAGCAAAGCCGAGAGTTCTAAAACTCCAAAATGCCCGAGGGCCCAAGGCAGTGCCCAGAGGTTCCAGCAAAGAGGGAAAGGCTTTTGGCATGGGACAATCTCTGGCAAGGACTGTCTAGGCGAGGGGGCGTGGAGGTGTTAGAAGAAGGATCCACCCTCTCTACCCGATACCTAGAAGGGAGAGATCCTGTGGCCAACAACTTATGAAATCACCTGGACGACAACAGGAGAAACAAGGTCGTGAAGGAAGACGATGCCGATGGTGATTCCATCCAATCAACTTTCACAAAGAATATCATAGAGGCGGAGGTGCCAAAAAAGTTCGTCGTACCAATGTTCAAGACATATGATGGGAGATCTGATCCCGAAGCCCATCTTCAACAATATAAACAAATGATGTCACTGTATCACCTGGACCACCGACTGTTGTGCCGAGTGTTTCTAATGAGTCTTGGAGACTCTGCCATGAAATGGTTTGAAACTCTCCCGCCCGAGAGCATAAGGTCATGGAGGGAACTGACTAGGCAATTCTCCGCCCGATTTATCACAGGCAGTAGGCGACCCAAGGACGTTGGTCCCTACTCACACTGAGGCGAAAGGAAGGGGAGACCCTCTAACAGTACACCACTCGCTACTGGGAGGAGGTAAATGAGGTAGACGAATGTTCCAAGGTCATGTCGGCCGCTTTTTTCAGGCTTAGACTCTCCCTGGATACGGATCTCTACTGTTCCCTGACTAAGAAGACGCTAGCGGATATGGGCAAATTGATGGCCCGAATATACAAATACTATCGAGTTGAAGACGAGATGGTGAGGGGCAAATGAAAAACCCCCGCCCCTAGAAAGGAAAAAGAGAAGGAAGACGTCATTGCCCGAAAAGGATTGGTCCCCCCCGTCGGTTGGATCCTACAAAGGGATCCACACGATTTTCAAGGAGCCTATTTACAGGCTACTTAGTAAGATCAAAAGGGAACCATTCTTCAAATGGCCACCCAAGATGCTTAGTGACCCGTCCACCCAAGATCAGATGGCGAGATGTTCCTACCATCAGGACTTCGGGCACCGCACCGAAAATTGCAAGACGTACAAGTTCTTCCTGGAAAAACTGGTCCAGGATGGATATTTAAAAGGATACATCAAATCAGAACCGATGGAGAATCGTGGAGTCAATGATCTTACCCCCAACCAGGACAACATAATAGACATTATCCATGTCTGCCCGATGGAGCGACCAACGTCTAAAACCCTGCAATCAAACCTCAAGAGGGTTGCGTTCACAAGGAAATTAGATGAAGGGGACGTGGATGGGCCAAGCAAGAAGGCTCGACCTGGCGATGCAAATATTACCTTTTCAGATGCCGATTTGGCAGGCGTGGTTCTCCCCCACGGAGATGCTCTAATCATAACCTTGAAAATCGGCAATTTTGACGTCAAGAGGGTCTTGGTGGATTCTGGGAGTTCTTCGGAGGTGATGTACGTTGAAGTCTTGAAATGTATGGGGTTGGGAGTACAAGATCTAACTAAAGTAAGGACGCCCCCTTGTCAGATTCGATGGGTCGTTTTCCCTGCCTTTGGGCAAGATCACATTGCTAGTAGTCATCAGACCCGTCACTCTCAACACCGAATTCATGGTGATCGACTTCAATTCCCCTTACAACATCATCATGGGACGGGCCTGGTTACATGCGCTAGGAGCTATGCACTCCACTTACCATCAGAAGCTGAAGTTCCCTACTCCAGAGGGAGTGAAAGAAATTCGCGGGGATCAGGAATCCGCCAAGAATTGTTTTTATTTGGATGTAAGAGCCGGGGTTGCCTCCAAGGAGAAGGAGCGAACCCCAAAGGATATCCTTAATAAAAATCAAACTACAGTCCAGGCATCTTAGAGTAGACGACCCCTTGACGGACCTAACCGACCGTTCGGTAGAAGACCTCTGAAAGGTTTTTCTTACAGACGCGAATGATGAGAAATACTTCCTGATCAGCTCCACCTTGAGTTCGGTCGAGCATGAGGAGATGACCAAATTCTTTAGGATAAATGCCGATGTATTCATCTGGGACGCGACAGACATGAAAGGAGTAAACCTCGACGTAATTACCCATAGGCTTCACGTCAGCCCCATCCATAAGCCAGTAAAACAGAAACTCCGACGCATGGCACTGCATCATGCCCTAGCCGTCAACAAAGAGGTAGAGAAGCTCCTGGAGGCCGACACCATCTGAGAGGTACAGTTCCCTGAATGGCTATCCAACACAGTTTGTGCAAAGAAGAAAGAAGGGAAGTTGCGCGTGTGCATAGACTTCACTGATCTGAACAAGGGGTATAAAAAGGACAATTTTTCCCCGTCGAAAGTGGATCAGTTGGTAGACGCCACGATCGGGTACCAGCACATGACCTTCTTGGATGCCCGAGCGGGCTATCACTAGATTCTCCTCCATTCCAATGACCAGGAGAAGACCACCTTCATCACTCCGAGGGGGTTTATTGCTATAAAGTCATGTCGTTCGGCCTAAAAAATGCGGGGGCCACTTATTAAAGGCTCATGAACAGGATGTTCAAACGCCAACTGGGGAACACGATGAAAGTCTACATTGACATGTTGGTCAAAATCAAAAGCAGTACGGATCACTTAATAGAATTACGGGATACCTTCTCAATCCTCCGAGAATATGGATTAAAATGGAATGCGGCCAAATGTGTTTTCGAAGTCGGCTCGGGGAAGTTCCTCGGTTATTTGGTAAGCCGACGTGAAACCGAAGCCAACCCGAAAAAGATACAAGCTATACTCGACATTCGGAGTCCCCGCACCATCCGGGAGGCCCAGAAACTAATAGGGATGTTGGCCGCCTTGAACCGTTTTGTTTCTCGGTCTACCGACAGGTGCAGACCCTTCTTCGGAGCCATCAAGAAATCTGAGAAGGACGCTTGGAGACAAGAATGCGAGAGTGTGCTCAGTAGGATCAAAGAATACTCCGGGTCTTCCCGACCTTATCAGTCCCGATCAGAGGAAAAATGTTGTTCCTTTACTTAGCCGTGTCAGAATTCGCTGTCAACGGGGTTTTAATCAGAGAGCATGACCGTGAATAGAAGCCGATTTACTATGTGAGCAAGGCTCTTCTAAATGCAGAGACAAGATACTTGCCCCTAGAAAAGCTGGCGCTTGCTTTGGTCATGACAGCAAGGAAGCTGAGACATTACTTTCAAGCTCATCCGATCACTATTTTGACGGACCAACCCCTGAAAGCGATCCTCAGAAAGGCAGAGCTCTCGAGAAGAATCTCCAAATGGGTGGTAGAGATGGGGGAACATGACATTCACTTCTAACCCCGTACGACCATTAAGGGCTAGGTCCTGGCCGACTTCCTTGCAAAATTTGTCGGAGAACCCCCACTCTTGGATGGGATTCCCCTTCTCGAAGGAGCTCCATCGACAAAAACACCAGACGCACCCTGGAATCTCTGCGTTGATGGATCTTCTAATAGCAGAGGCTCCAAAACCGGAGTGCTACTAGTCTCTCCAAAAGGGGTGATCACAGAACAGGCCATCCGGCTGGGTTTCAAGGCATCTAACAATGAAGCGAAATATGAAGTCCTCATCTCTAGGCTTAAACTAGCCGAGGCGGCAAGAGCTATGGCCCTGACCATTCATTGTGATTTCATGTTAGTAGTCAATCAAATCAAAGGGGAGTTTGAAACAAGGGACCCCAGGATGAAAGCGTACCATTGTCAGGCTGCAGCTCTACTCCAGAAATTTGAAAGAGTCGAAATTAGGCAAGTACCCCTAGAAACAAATGCCCATGCCGATGCACTGGCTTAATTAGCCTCGGCGTTGGATTCGACCACCACACGAAGGATAACGGTGGAGTACTGCCCTACTTCCAGTATCGACAAAGCCTCCGGGGTCATGACTATTCAGGAGAGAGAGGAATCCCCTACTTGGACTGACCCATTACTCAAATACTTAATTTTCGGGGAGCTCCCCGAATGCCCTAAGGAAGCCAGAAGGTTAAGATTGAGAGCCCAGAGGTTCTGGGTCTCCCCGGACCAAAAGCTCTACCGAAGATCTTTCTCTGGGCCTTACCTGCTATGTGTTCACGAAGATAAGGTCGAACCTCTCCTCTACGAAGTACATGAAGGGATATGCAGGGGACACTCGGGAGGGCGGTCCATGGCCTATCGTATCATATCTTAAGTGTACTGGTGGCCCCGAATGCAGAGAGACGCGCAAGCGTACGTTAGAAAATGTGATCAATGCCAAAGGTACGCCCCAGTCATTAGAAGGTCGGCCGGCGACTTGCATCCGCTCACCAGTCCGTGGCCGTTCGCTCAGTGGGGGCTAGATTTGGTCGGACCCCTTCTCAAAGCCCCTGGGGACAAGAGATTTTTGATAGTGGGGACTGATTATTTCACCAAATAGGTGGAGGCAGAGCTGCTAACCCACATCAGGGACGTCGAGACCAAGAGATTCGTGTGGAAGAATATTGTAACAAGGTTTGGAGCCCCTTGGGGCCTTATTTCGAACAACGAAACCCAATTCAACAGTGGGCTCTTCAAATCTTTTTGCGAGCATCGTGAGATCTAAAATTACTATTCCACCCCTACCTATCCACAGGCGAACAAACAAGTCGAATCCTCTAACAAGACAATAATCAGTGGGATCAAGAAAAAATTGAAAAAAGTCAAGGAAAAGTGGGTGGACGAGCTCCTGAATATCCTCTGGGCGTATAGAACTACCCCTCGGACCTCCACTAGAGAAACCCCTTACTCCCTTACATACGGGGTGGAAGCAGTAATTCCCTTAGAACTGGGCCTCCCTACCATAAGGACACAAGCCTTCGACACTGGGAGCAATGGGAAACAACTTGAGATGGACCTAGATTTGGCTGAAGAGAAAAGAGAAGTTGTTGCCTTGAAATTAGCCAAATATCAAGGTGAGATATCCAGGCTTTACAACAGGAGGGTAAAAACTTGAGGTTTTCAGGTCGACGATTAGGTACTCAGACGGATGGTAGCAAACACCCGGGACCCTGCCGACGGGAAGATGAGAACCAACTGGGAAGGACCATACAAGGTCACTTCGGTAGGAGGTTTCGGTTCTTATAGGTTAGAAGACATGGAGGGAAGTGCTATGATCTGCCCCTGGAATGTAATGAATTTGAAAAAATAGTACTTTTAAGATAAAAATCTTGTTTCATTAAAAGGACTAAGGGCACAGCCCTAGAAGCAAGAGCCTCAAGGACTCCCGCTTCTGAATAAAAACAGGAGCAAGGCTCTTGGAGAAGGGCATGGCCCTAGAAACAGAAGTCTCAATAACTCCTGTTTTCGAATAAAAACAGGAACAAGCCTCCTGGAGAGGGGTATGACCCTAAAAATAGAAGTCTCAAGGACCCCTGCTTCCGAATGAAGGTGGAAGAAGGCTCCCTACAAATGCAATTCTAAATCAGTCTGTTCCTACCCCCGAAAGACGTACCCCGGGCCGAGGTTCAGGAATCCCTCACTTCAACCAACATGCAAGGGAATGACCCCTGAATGGAAAATGACCCTTAAAAAAAGGTAGCCATCAAAGAGGCGATCGTTAGCCGCCCCTGAAAACCCCAAGGACGGTCAATAATGCTTGCACAAGTACATGGGTGCGCGAATCCTAGAATATTCAAATTATAGTGAAAAGGTCCCCAAATTGTAATCGCCGACCCAAGCGAGACTTACAAAAACTTGATACTCAGGAAAGGTACGTCATGATCCGGACCGACCATATTGAAATGAAAGTTATGCTACAAGCTCACAAGATGATAAACAGAAAAATAGAGAAAAGTACTAGATATCTCATTGAACAAAAAGCGGGGTTTTGCGTCCCTGAGGGTACAACAAAGAAAAACGACTACATGAAATCAAAAGTCCCTAAAAAAGAAGTCATTTGGCCCCCTGGCATGTCCATCAACTAGCCCACAATGTCCTCATGGAGGTCGCCGTACTGATCTTCAGCGCTGGGGGATTCAACGATCACAACAACAACCGAGGCAGGAGGAGCAGATTGATTGGTCAGCTCGGATACAGGGAGAGGAGGGTCGGCCTAGTGTTGATTTCAGAAAGGCCTTTTGGATTTTGAACTAGGATATCTAGTGCATCCCAGCAATGACCTCGGCGGCAGCTTGGAGCATCGCCTCTGATGGCTCATAGTTGTGCATCTGAAATAGAGGCGAATCAGAGGGAACCCATGTGGCGCGGAGTGCTGCATCCCAACCCTTCTTAAAGAACTATTTTTCGTTCTCCTCTAGCACGACCAGGACTTCTTTAGCACATTCATTCCCGACCTCATCCTCTCTGATTTCCATCTGGGCCCTGACCCTGTCGAGTTCTTGGGTAAGAACTAGACAACTCTCTTCAGAACCCGCTGCCCTCTCCTCAGCTGAAGACAACCACTCAGTCTGCTCAGTTATTCTCCTCTCGGCGTCGGCTAGGGATGCACTCAGCTTTTCAGTGCTTATCCTTGCCGATTCACCGTCCTTCAGTAGCTGTTCGATCTGAGACGCCTGAGCCCCCAGCGTGATATCTCTGGCAGCGACGTCCTCCTTGGCAGCAGCGAGGGCTTCCTCGACCTTGACTCTCCCCTCCTCTTCTCGTTGGAAATTCAGCCTTGCGATGTGATAACGCACGACAATGACTGAGATTTGTTGGGTGGCCTGCAAGGAAAAGGACTTAGAGAGTGATTACCAATGTAAAAAGGGATGAAAGTAAAAACAACTTCAGCGATTGGACTTACCACTAGAGAGTTCTGAATGATTGAGCGGAACAACGAATTGGTTGTTCGTTCCCGGTGTACTGCCATGTCAGCCTCAAAACGGAGTGTCTCGCTAATGGCGTGGGTTGCATGGGGGTCTTGGAGGATAGAGTCGTCAACCTGGATGACCCTATCCGTTTGATCGATAGCCCGGGGGTGCCACTCTTCCGCGACCTTTGTCGGAGGAGGGGGTTTTGTTGTTGCTGTTGTTGTTGTTGTGGTTGAGGTGAGAGGCCCTTGCCCCAACCCCTACCATTTTGTTGTTGAACGGAGGGGGCTCTACCTCGACTTGGGCCGTTGTATCTTTGTTTGATCCTTCTCTCCTCGGACTCAAGTTCCCTATCCCGCACTTGACCCCGACCAGTGGGCCTTGGCGGTATTGGAGGAGTAGGGGCATTGATATTTGCCCTAGGAGGGGTGGTGAAGCATTGCTGGAAGAACCCCTACCACGCCCCGCCGCTAGGGCTTCCCTCTGCCACAAAAAGTTCAAGTCTATCCTGGGCCGACGAGACATAGTGTCAAGGCCGACTTCGAGGGCGTCCTCCCCGTCAAGGTTTTGGAGGATCTGGAAATCTGGCCAAATTTCCCTCTCCGTCGTGCTGGCCTTTGCAACTCCTTCTACTTCGGCCTTTGTAGCCCTGTCGGGATCTTGCTCCAAGTTTTGTTCTAAATCCTGCTCTGCTACTTAATCAAACAGGTCTGACCACTTGGTTGGGTCGAAAGGTTGGGAAAGTTGTGAAAATTTCTTGTAGCCTAGTGTGTAGCCCAAAAGAATGTGACCTGCTCGGCCAAATCCGTCCCTAGTGTATCCCCAGACGGCCACAAGATCGTCAAATCTCACCAATCGCCGAGGAGGAGGAGCAACTTCCTGAGTTGAAACGTCTGCATGGAAAAGGATTGTTAGAATAAGCAAAACAAGAGAACTAAAGGAACAAGAACGCCTAGAGGGTGAAGCCGACGTACTCGTTGTTCGCCATTTCTTTGGGCAAGACAAGCTGCCGTACTTAGACCCAACTCCCTTCTCCCAGACGCCACCGAAGATTAGGTAGTCATCTTTGCAGCCCTTGTCGGAATTAGGAAGATGGGTGACAAGGTACATGGACGTCTCCCGGGCCTTGAGGTAGAACATTTGCTGGGGCATCACCCGCAACAGAGTATAACAAAATAAGATATCCTCGAGGTGCGAGTTGAGCTCCACCACCCCCATAATTATTCTAATAACGTTTAGGCAACATTGCCCAGGGAAGAGATGGAACCTAGACAAAAATTGAAGCAGCAAGCGATGAAGGGGGAATCTGATCCCACCCTCAATAATGGCTTTAGTATAGAAGGGCATGGCTTCCTCAGAACCGATGCGAGGGTCATGAATGGCTTAGTCGAAGTCCTCTATATCGACATTGTTAGGGATATGATAACGGCCCTGAAAACGGGCGATCTGTTGATCACCCTTTACTTCATATTTTCTCGGCCTCGAAGGCCCAGCCTCGTGGACCTCGGCGGAAGGACAACGTCTCGGCATCCTTTGTGAGGAGAAAGGAGGGGGTTTCCTAGAGGAGTCCCGAAAGGTGCAACTAAGTACGAAGAAACCCCAAAGAACCTAGACTTAGACCTCTGGGTTCTCAGAACAAAGGCAAAGGGTTGTTCATTTAAATGAATAGACGCCGGAAAACAGAAAGGGATGAAAAGAGGAGGTCTAGAAACTCACTGTAAAATGGAAAAGAGATGAGGACGAGGCTTGAAAATAATTGAACGGTCTCTTCTTCTTCAAACAAAAAGCCAGAGGGAGTGCTTGAACCCTTTTTCCGGTGGTGGCTTAACTCCGGTAAGGATTGGGATGATGGTTGTGCTGCTTCGAGTGGCAAAACTCTGAAGTTATTTCCGGTGAATGTCTGAAAGCTTGGAAAATTAAAAAGTGAGAGAGGGAGGGAAAGGGCCTGTTTATATAAGCCCTGTCTCCTTCATGATTGCGCACGAGACACGAAAGGGCGTAGTTAAATGCGCACAAACCCCAAGAGGTAGAAAAATGGCTAAATCAATGATGAGGACAGTTGGGCCGTTGTGCCCTTTCACTTCTTACTTATGCGTGTCCTCGCCAAAAGAAAATCAAAGGACTGGGGGGCAGTTGATGGGACGTTCCTGAGAAAGGATACGATCACGACACGTGTCCTCGGTTTTAATGTGATATGATTATGACACGTGTCCTCGGATCGGGCCAGACGTCGTGAACGTCTCCTGTGGTTGACCATTCCCTCGGAGTCGGAGGGGGTTCGTTTTTCGGCATGAGGATCGTACTCTTCAAAGGGTCTTGTGTCTCGGCGGTAGGGGGCATTTCTCTAAAACTACGTGTCCTTGGCACCGAGGGCACCCTGTTCTGAGTTGACTACTGATGACTACATCTGTTACCCTAAAAAAAAAATGTCAGGTGAATCATTGGGTTACCTTTCCAAAAAGGTAAAGAGAGACAGAACGAATGAGACTTTCCACCAAGGACAGGCCGACACGTGGCAAAGGTACAGTCTATTGGCTACATACGAAAGGACGCCCCTATTGATAGAAAGTTGTCATAGTCACGCGCATTTAATGAAACTTCAGTGATGGGACATCAATGAAGACTTTTGGGGCCGAGAGTAAGGAACAATAAATGCCCTAAGGGCCGAGCAGTTAATACCTGCATCGAATGGCGAGCATTAACTGCTCGGGAGTCCGAGGCAGACCGAAGAATTAATACTGGAGGATTTCCCATGCGAGTCAGGGAGAATGCTGCACCCTCTCTGACAGCTACTCCATATCTAGGCAATCAACAATGACGAATCTTTGAAGGTATAAATAGTCTTCGAAAAAACGTGACAGAGGTATGCAAAAATATCACAGAAGAATACTACTCAGTATTTTCTTCTTCTTCTCTCACCACTAACTGACTTGATCATCGGAGGGGATACGGCGGAGAACACTCCCACCCTTCTAACCCGTTTTTTTTGTGTCAAGATCCATCTTGACCCAACGGAACCGATCGGATAGCCCCCTAGAGCAATTCATCACCACTCCTTAGGCCCCCTTTGGCCCTTTCAACCTGTTCAATGCAGTGAGGACTTCCACTGCATCAAAAGAAAAACCACCAAAGGAGACTTGTCACCGTCCGATCCGATCACGTGCCTGATTCTTTTCTATATTTAACCGTCACCCCCTACTGTCCCACGTTCACTACGGGAGAAATCTGTCCCAAAAAATATTATGCAGAAATTCGCCCGCACATGCTGGATGAATAATATTACTTGACTCAATTATAAATATTGCTATGCTACCAAAAAAAATAACCGTTAAATACCCTATGATGGAGGGTTTTTATTTTTATTTTGTTTTGGGAGAGGGATAGGGGGTGTTATTGTAGACGCCAATTAGAAACAGCCAAACTAAAAGATTTTAAAATTTTTATTTTTATATTTTTAAAGATTAAAATTTTTACAATATTGTAATGTGACCATTTTGTTAGATTTTTTTAAAAAATTTTTAATTAGTTTTAATGAGTTGAATTTTGACGAAAAAATAACGAAAATTAATAGAAGGACTATATTGTAAACTTATAATATATTGAAAGTATAACATAAAAAATTTAATTTTTAAGAGTACAAAATAAAAAATTTAAAATCTTTCATGATAAAAAGTGTATAAAATATTTTTTTTAAAAAAGGCAATGAGACCTTTTTTTTATTTTTTTGGGTCGGAATAAGACCTTTCGTGAAGTACGGTGGATAAGGTTTTCTTGCAGCTTAGAGACTCAAAGAGGAGGGGAGGGGGGGGGGGGGTCCTCCCATGAATGAATGAAACCTTGAAAAAGCTTGATGCTATTAGTGGACATACGTGGCTCAAAAATAGCAATGCTATAGTTTAGGCCCCCACAACAATGAGCAATCACTACCACACTAAAAATCAATCCTCTATAGTCATGCAAGATATGATAGGCATATTCAATGATTATGTTTGCTAAAGGAGCTTAATGTTGACATTAATGGGGGAGGTGGGAAAGCAACAAAATGTGTGACAGATGAATGCATGTACCCAAATGGCATTTTTGGCACCACTAGCTGTCAAACCTTGCATATAATTCTTCTATTTAATTTGTTCATCGAATTTTATGAAATAATTTATTTTTGGACAGCTCTAATGTATTGGAAAAAAAATTGTATTAAAAGTTATTATTTTTTAATGTTAATTTAAACCTTTTAGAAGTAAATTTATACCTACTTAAGGTAATTCATGATCAAGTAGTTGTGATTTAACTTTTAGAAATTATAATTTTCATGATCGATCATAACATTTTAAGATTAATAATCTTCTTTACATTTGTAACTTATACTCCAAAAAATAATTTTTGACATGGGTACTAAATGTCATACTATAGTCTTTCTCAAATTATTTTTGCTGGTGGATTCATATTATATTAAATATTTGATAGAATTCATAATTAATCTAATAACAAGGAGTGATATCCTGTATAATATAATTTTTTTGGGTAAATTTCATTGACACCCCTGAATTTAAGACATATTTCATTAATACTCTCTAGTATTTGAAATATCACTACATACCCCTGTAGTTTATATACATGTTTTACTAACTATCCCTAGTGTGATGTGATGGTTCATTCTTTTATGAATTGCCAAATTTATCCTTGACCATCTATACTAATAAGTTTAAAGTAGTATTAAACATCATTTTAATATTAATTAAATTAAATGCTAATTGGATTAAATAAAATGTTTCCTATAAAAAAATGTATATAAAAAAAGTTAATTTGACATTAATTTTAAAAAATAATAATAATTTGATAAAACTAAATATTAAATTCAAAAAATTGAACATTAATTTTATAAAATTGAATGTTAATTTTAAATTCATTCAAAAAAATGATGTTAGTTTGATAAATTTGATGTTAAATTGATGAAATAAAATGTTAATATGGAGTTTATTTGACGAAATTGAATAATAATTTGATGTTAATTTTATAAAATTGATTATCGATTTGATGAAATTGAATATTAGTTTAGTGAAATAAAATGATAATTTTATAAAATTTAAGATCAAGTTCACGTTAATTTGGTAAAAGCTTGTATTTGTATTAATTTGATGAAATTTAATGTTGATTTGATTTTAAATAGATCAAATTGAATATTAATTTAATAAAATTTAATGTAATTTTGATAAAATTGAATGTAAATTTAGTGTTAATTTCATGAAATTGAATATTAATTTAGTATTAGTTTAATAAAATTTAATGTTAATTTGATAAAATTTAATGTAATTTTGTGATAATTTGATAAAATTTAATATTATAAGGTCAATTTGATGTTGGTTTGATAAAATTATAGATTATTTGTGTATTAGTTTGCATAAGAGTAATTAAGTAAAATGGGAGTTATAGTAAGGATAATTTAGCAAAATTACGTATTCTATTAGGGAACAAAAACTGATAAAGGAATGTAGTGAGATTTAAAAAAACTAAGGGGGTGCCAATAAAATATAACTTAAATCTAGGATGTGTTAGTGAAATTTATCTATTTTTTTCTATTTTCTTTTTTTTGATAGATCACATATTACGAATTCCAATAAGACTCATTGTGTAAGAGTGAGTTTTTCATTAATTAATGATGAATGATTTGCCAAGAAAGAAAATAAAAGAAAAAATTTAAGAGGTAATTTGCATGCCAATAAAATAAATTAGATTAATAAATTACATCTAAATATTTCTATTTCTCTTTTTTAATGTTTATTGGTTTGTTTTATAACAACTTCATTCAATCTCGAGGATTTTGAGTAGTTGGTGCTTGAATATAATAACAGGGTTGATCATTAGCAGGTTGTGAACAACACTCTCCACATATATTTTTTTGTGTGAATTCATTGTTACTTTATTTGTGTGTGGAATAAGTGCACATCATTATATTTTCGATCCTATCATTTGAATTTTTGTTTTGGTATTGTCATTAGAGGTGTTTGAACTAACTTTTGTATATCATGACTAATCCCTTTTCTCGATCCAAGTCAAAGGTGGATTAACTTGCACGCATCTTCTATCTTTTCAACGCAAAAAGGGCATTAGATATTGGAGAATATTAAAGTTTGTATTACAATGCTATTATTGTACCTCTCAATATAGTAAATAACCTTTGTGAGATGTCTCTATTCTATGTAAATTGATTTTGATCGGAAAGTTTTGATATTATATCAAAACGGCATATATTCTATTTAAATCTCATCGTTATCTTTGTAATTATAATAAACTTTAACCGACAAAATATATAAATATTTATATTATACCCTTTCTAAAAGTTCAAAGTTTTAGTGGGTAATAACCTAATTGCATAAAGTTGCAAGTTTTATTGGATGATTACCCAATTGCATCGACCAAGAGAAGACTTATGATTCTCATTCACAGATCTCTCTTCTTATGTGGGCACCACCATCTTTTGAAGAAGTTGCTTTTTTTCTGATCTGTTTCACAGAGATGTCTTCCTGTTGATAATGCATGCCAGTCCAAAAAAAAATAAAAAAATTCATAATTCATGAGATATACATGGCGGTGGAGTATAGAATAAAATCCTATATATACCAAAAATATTTTTATCAAATGAGGTGACTGATATATGAATGAACTGTAAATTAAAATATTTTAAGTTTAAAATTTGACAACTCCTATAATGATAAATGTAATTCTCGTGAATTCCTTAATTTTAGTGTGAATGACTTATTTTTGACCCGACTGAAAAAGAAATAGGTTAATCTCAAATCGCACACCAACAGATAATTCGAATATCAATTTGTACTCTCAAAGATAGAAATTTGTATCAATACATACTTCAAGTTAACAATAGTCAGTTTATTGTATAAAACTAAATAAATAAATTACACCTAGATCTCCTCATGCTTGTCACTTAATCACACTAGACCCCTCACATTTGAAATATTACATATACATCTCTTGAGAATCTAAATATGAATAAAAATGTTTTCCGAATTGGACATTCAAATAATTATGTTTAAGTAATGTATTGCATTGGATATAAAGAACATTATATAAATATCTGCATTATATTGTGTATTTAAATGGTAAACTTGATTTTAAACTTTAAAATATAATAGACCCACAAAATAAAAGGTAATATAAAATTATAATTTTTATTAGGATAAAATAATATTTTTTAACGATTATATTCATATATATCTACGAAAATGAGTTACGTGCTGGACGTGCATAAACTTCAAGAGGTGTAGATTAATATTACAATGTGAGGATGTTCAAATGATTAAGCGACAAGTATAAGAGGTTCTAAGTATAATTTATCTATTTAATTTTAGATAGTAAACTGATGACTGTTAGTTTTAAGTGCGTATTGATACAAATTTTTATCTCTAAGTGTATAAATTAAAATTTTTGATCTTTAAAAATATAAATTAAGATTTGAAAGATATTTTAAAATATAATTTATAATTAATTCAAAAAAATTAATAAAAATATACATAATCTGAACATGATTTTTGACAGAAATCACCGGCTCATTTGATAAAAATATAAATTTTTGGTGTGCACGCCATTGCTAATGGATATTCCTTTGATGTACTTTGACACTTGCTCTTAAAAGGTTTGTCTCCTAAAGATGAAACATTTCTCTTTTCACACACACATCAACATTTAAATCAAGCTGGCCTGTCTGTTCTGCCAGTACAAAGGACCACACCTCTCTCTTTCTCGTAATATTATACAATTTAAATAAAATTTATAAAATTATAATTTAAATAAATATTATTTTTTATTAAAATTATAAAATTTAATTTCTTTTTAAATTGTGTAACTATTCCCAAACTAATTGTGTTACAGTGGTGATTATATCAAAAGCACAATTTACCATTCAATCATTCTGAACATTAAAAATATATTTCTCATTTACATATTTACCATACAAATTGGTTCCCTTTCTTGACAGAATCTCGCGGGAATTGATCAAAACTAGTTGATGAAGAAGAATAGGATGACAGTGTACGGAAACAGAAGAACAGTCTCTATCCTGTATCACTTTTATAAATATTTGTTTATTTTCGATCCACTTTTGTTGGTGGTAAAATTTTTAATCCCCGTGCTCGATGTGCTCGATGTCACCGCCTTATCTGGCCATCATTTTTGTCAATAATAATTAATTTTTAAGATTTTAAAAAAAATTTATAAAATTTTATAAAGGACAGCAAGAAGAATGAAACTCAATTATATAACAAATGAATTAACAAAAAAGACAAAATAAAGTTTTTTTTTTTGGTAAAGAGAAGAGTGAGTGTGGGTGGAATTTGTGTCTTTGTGATATATATCGGGTAACCACCAAACGCTAGATTAATTGATGGGGGACTGTTCTAGTTTGACCAAGGTCACGAGTTCGAGATTTGCGAACGCAGCTGCGTTCGGAAGGGAGAACTTTGTCGCCCTTGTGGTCCTAACCAGTTCGAATCCGAATTAGTCGGATTTCAAAGTGACTTTCGGATACCAGATGGTCTGACAAAAAAAAAAGATATATATATATCGGGTTTAGCGAGGCAGGGAGAGGCGGGGCGGGGCGGGGATGAGTTTCAGTTCATTTTTGCACAGATTTATATGGGTGTCCTTGTATATGTCTATTATTTAATATATATGGCTTATTCCCGGTCCAAACGAAACGAGTTTGAACGAATATCTATTTTTCTCGAACCCACTACCATCTTAAAGATGACTTTGAATGAACTTAGTTGTATATATTTTGAAGTAGAGGAGGTAAAGAAACTCAATAGTTTTAGGGAGTCTACAGTATCATTGGTGTTACTGTATCAAAAATTATATTTTTTTAAGGTGTAAGTTATAACTTTTAAAGGATATGACTGATCATGTAAGGTTGGAATTGATACCGAAAGTCCATGATCGATTATGACTATCCCTTGAGCAATTACAACTTTTTTTAAATGTGTAATTTTACTATAAAAAATTATAATTGGCAGTACAGTACCATTTTTTTTTTACCTTGGTACCCTAAGCTTTCTCAGAGTTCTATAATGATTATCATTCATCGACTAAATAGTGTAACTTATTAAGATAAATTTAAGGATACCATCTTATGGGTGGTTGGTTTTTAAAACTTATTAATTTGTGTAGATATGATAACATGAAAGAGAAGAAGTTGCAGATGCATTCGGACTAGGAGTTGACAACCATACATCTCACAAGCTTTTCGATATGGTATCAAATTTTTTTTGCCTATGAAGGCTGCATTTTAGCTGCAGAAGTATGTAGTAAATGCCATGTGTAAAAGCCAAAGCAAGACAATTGAATTGACCTGTTGGTAACTTACATTGTACAATATTACAATAATGATTGATGAGAGATTTACAACAGCAATGAGACAATTACAAAGATAATGATATACTTACAATATTATTGTGAGATATTGTAACACTCCATAGTTTCTTATATATATATATATAT
>CM042187.1:17476999-17503156 GCA_023539305.1 Ilex asprella
TATATATATATATAGAAACTACTTATGGTAAAAGTGTGGATATGTGTAGTGATGTGTGTTTTAATTTGATAGGTTGGAAAAGTAGAGATTTAGAATGTCAGTGTAAATCATAGTTAAAGCTAGTTTAGCTAGTGAATGAGTGACATGAATTGTAAAAGAACTTCTAGCAACTATGTTTGGGGTTTAAATGTATGTTGTGAAAGTTTGGGTTGGTTTTGGAAGGGTTTAGGAGGGATTGAAAATGAAAAACGGAGGAAAAATGCAAAACTGGGCAAAACCCCTACCGGTAGAGTATTATATCGGTACAGTGTATTGATACACTTTGGTCCAAAGAGTTCGAGCTACCAGTACAGCCTACCGGTAGAGTATTGTACCGGTATAGCCGAAAGAATTCTGAAACTTAAATGTCGCGATCTTGGTCCCATTTTAGCCTTATAAATAACCAAGGTCGTCTATTTTGACTCCATTTCAGTCCTCCAACCTTAGAAACCCTAAGAGAGAAAGAAAAGAGAAAAAGAGAGGAAGAAAAGGAGAGAGAAACACTTGCTTTGAAGGGATTCATACCTTGGAGTCTATCAAAACCTAACTTCTCAAGAACAAAAGGTAGGAGTTTTCTCTCACTCACTTACATTGAGGCTAGGGCTTATATATATATAATCTTTTCACTTTAAAAATTATACATGTAGGCTATATAATCCTTGTTTCGTAATACCCTTTTGACTATTGCCATGATTTAAACAATATCATTGTTTAATTAACCCTTGAATCCTTTTCCTTGATTAAAAATCCTAGATTTCAAGAGAGATAAAATTTTCTCTAAATTATTCTTAATTCTTTGATGTCAAAACTTTAGTGTTGAATATTGTACAACATAATAATATAGATTATGATCTCTTGTATATTTTCTTGGCTTATTCAATTATATGACACATATGAGAAAATTGGAGATTTTAATATATTTGGGAAATTGTTGTGAATTGAGCATATTCTTGGTTTCCTCATTGTATGGTTGTTGTGATGGACTTGGATTACATTCGAGAGATGCCGTAGAGTGTTAGAGGTTAGTCTATCCCAGTGGGGGGTGAGATGGTTTTCTAGCACTCATAGTGTGTTGTCATTTGGTAATGAGACCACTATCGTTCACTGGAGTTCGAACGAGAAATAGTATACTTTTCCTAGAAAGGGACTCGTCATTGCCATTGGTATGGTAGACGCCTTTTCCTAAAGTGCTTGTGATGGGTGGACTAGGTATAAATCGAGGGGTAGATTCATGGGAAGCAATCATCGTACATGGTACGGGGATGAACCGAAAATATATGAAATTATCGTTTTTGCCAATGCATTGGTAGGGGACAATGCATGGGGGAGAAGCCCTTTTTCTAAATAACTTAAATTGGAATATTGGTTATTGTTGCTAAACTCCTTTTATTCGTTTATTTGATTATTGCTATTGTTTAAACTTGAGATCTCTTTTAAAATGCCCTGTATTATTTCAAAGGTTATATATGTTACTTGTGAAATGAGACCGACCGTTTTCTATGTTTTAAAAATCTTGTTTGAGTTTGGGAGAAATGTAGCTACAGAGCTTCGTGCTCACCCCCTACAAATTACATTTTTCAGATTTGGTGCTAGAGGAGGATCTCGGCATCGACGAGTTGGGACATTGAGAGGCTCCACTCGAGGGGAACCTAGATCCCGAGGTGGATATGTAAAGCTGTAACTTCTTTTGTACTAGACTAGGACATTCTTTTGGAACATTGTGTAGTCTAGTTTCTTTTGTTTATTCTGCTGCGTTTCTTTAATTAAATTTTTGTAATAGCCATGGCATGGCCTATTCTTTTGGGATGATAGTGTGGATATGATATATGGTGAATGAAAATTTATCTTATGATGGATTAATGGATCCGGTGAGGTCAATGGTAGTATAATTGTACAGGTTGTGTTTTGGGTAGAGCTCCCCGTACAGAGGAGACTCTGCCCGAATTTTGTTAAAAATATCGATTGTGATGAATGAAACTTCCTTATTTATGGATTTATTTAGTGCTCTCATGAGGTGAATGGTGATTAAATAGTAATACTGCCAAGGTGTATTTTGGGGTGTTACAGATTTACAACAATAATGAACACAATTACAAAGATAATTGTATCCTTACAAAATCATTGTGAGATTAATAACGTTAGTGAGTACAAGTACAAAAATAATGGTATAATTACAACAACAATGAGAAATTTTGAACATTAGCAGAAAAAACTATAAAGGTAATGAGATATTTACAACATCAGTAAGAAATGTATAATAGTAATGAGGATAATTACAAAACTAAAGGTATATTTGTAACATAAGGGGGTAAATTTATGACAAATATTTCTGGTCAGTACTGTAGATGTTGCTCGATCTATGTAAATTAGGATCAATCATTATATGATAATTTATTGAAATGCCATCAAAAAGTAACTTGTAGGGTAAGGAAAACAGATTTTTGAACATAAAAAAAAGAAGTAAACATGCAGAATTTGATCGAACACTATTATTAGTGATCGATCAAATTTTTATAGGATGGTAATTAGAATTAGAAATAATAAGTACTATGGAGGTTGGATCGATTGAGGTAAAAATATAATAGATCAATATTTAGTAAATTTATTGAAATGCCCTCAAAAAGTAACTTGTAGTGTATAAAAATAAAAAAAGAAAAGCAATTGAATTCGATCAATCACCAAAATTTAGTGATTGATCATATAGTTGCAGATGTATTAGTTGAAGTAATAGAACTATATTCTATGAGTTTGTGATCGATCACTAAAATTGACTGATCGATCAAGTAGTTGCAAATTTAGTAGTTGAAGTAGTAGAATTATGTACTATGGGGTTGTGATCAATCAATATAAAATATGATCGATCAACTCATGGTGTATTTACTTAAATTCCAGCAAATAGTAAGTATTAGAAGTGTTTGTGATCGATCATATAATTGCATATGTATTAGTTGAAGTACTAGAACTATATTCTATGGGTGATCGATCACTAATATTGACTGATTGATCAAGCAGTTGCAAATTTAGTAGTTGAAGTAGTAGAATTATCTACTATGGGGTTGTTGTAATGAGAGGTTTTATCGTAAATTAAGTAATTAGAATACCCAAAGAAATCCTCAAATCCTTCAAATTAGCTCTAAATCGCGGCTTATTCCAAACGCATTCCAAATCGCCCAATTCCATTAAACCCCAATTGCCCAACACCCCAAATCTCCTTAAGCAAAGTAAAAGAAGAGTGAAATTTCTATTGTGCAAGAATTTGTGGCTTTGTAGATGGTGGACAGAGAGATGAAGAAATAAAAGAAGGTGGATAACGGGGGGGAGTTCTTACAGTGAGAAACTCTTTGTGGACAAACATACTAAGAAGATGTATGATATATTCATTGTTAAAAATCCTTTGTTACTTGAGCGTGGTGTTTACCTCGATGATCTAGTAGGTAGTGTGGACATGAAATACTTTATGCTCGAAAATGGGATCCTCTGTTTGATGTGAATATGGAAAACATATGTTAATCTGGTTAAGTTATTCTATACAAATATTCATGAGTACAAGGATAATGATTTGACATTTAAGTCATTGGTTAGGAAGAAATCCATTACTATTTTGCCTGATCTTATTTTAAATATATTAAAAAGTGATAGACCAGACATTCTTGAGAATTCCATTGTCTTTCCATATGCAACTAAGGAGCAGTTCCTCGAAATGACGATGGTTATTCAAGGTATTTGTGCTGGGAGTGTTCCTTGGGAGAATGAGAAAAGCAAAATTGTTCACATTGACCTTACACCAATATATAGGATCTTAAACCGCATTGTTGCTTGTAATATACTTCCAAAGGGACATAGTGTTGAGATTGGAAATAATACAACCCAACTGGTATATGCTATTGGTGAACTTGGGGTTTGTATTGATCTACCCCTTTACATATTCGACCATGTTCTTTCAGCTTCTAAGGTAGAGGATTGCAAGCCATGTCTTTCAGTTCCAATCTTAATTTTAAAGATTTTGAAGCATTGTGATGTTGAATTTTAGTAGAATGATAGTTTTATGTACCCTATGAATGCAATAGGTGTGGGTTCACTAAATAAAAACGTGAGGGTTATTTTGGGTGTGAAATGGGGTAAGCGTGTGAAGCAACCATCAACGGTGTCTCAGGTTATGGGTGGTCAAGCTGGTTATGCCCTTGGCACTAGTGTGGTTGGACAAACACTTCAGAACATGGTTGAAAAGTTGGAGGACGGATTTGAATAGTTTGAGGATGAAACGTAAGGGTCTTTCCAACGTATGGACACAAAGTTAGATTGTTTTTATAAGGACTTTAAAGAGTATAACAACAAATAACACATTGATTTTTTTTTCTGTTGTAAAGTAGAATAATATTGTGGCCAGTGTGTTGTATATGTTATGAGTCTGGTTGTTAAATATATTGGCTAGTAGTTAGAAACATAGTGGTTTTATGGTTTTTGAGTTTGGTACAACGAATATGAGTTTTGTGCGTACATTCATGTTTAATATGATTTTAACAATGAATTAATGTATAGGCTAAAGATAAATTTTACTTTTGCAAATTAGGTGGGATTAGGAGGAAACAACATATTGACTATTTAGACTGCTTCTTTCATTTTTCCCTTGTCATCTATATAGGAAAAATAGGGTGTGAGGTTGCACCTTCCATGCAACTTAAGAAACTGCATTGCGTGGTCAACTATTGTAGAGCAAACGTTGATTATCCTATATTTGACCAGTGCCCAAATGTGTACATATTAACACTGCGTGAAGTATTGAGTACACTATGCTAATGAAATCGTGGAATAATTAGTACCAAAAAAAGGCAATGACAAAGCACATGTAATCATGCTCACCTCAACATTGTTTAAACAAATATTAAGTTACTGCCCATGCACAATTGTATCAAAATCAGGGATCACTTGTTAAAAAAAAATGGATATCAAAACTATGTTGGTATGTACTGATTTCCCAACGTAATGAAAATGTGATAGTTTATGAACCTGGTATTGGAGGACACTATAATTGTAAGTATGATTCAAATGGTCGTCTTCTTGAGTTGGTGGCATGGGCTGTTGGGAGTCACCAGGCTGTGAGAAGGGCATGCCATCATATGGGTCGTTTGCATGGTACGTAAGCTAGGGACACTTACAAATAGTATGTCCAGTGCCCCGACATTTATTATATCTTCACGGAGCTATTGGAAGGTTCGTTCGTACACACCCCGAATTTCCTTTAGTTGTCACTGTCTAGGGATCGATGATACCAAAATTTTTTTTTGACACACTCTCATTAACTTTGTAATGTGATGATGAAACATATGTTGCCTCGCATGTATCATGACGTTGTTTCATGCGGTTGGTTATTGTAGTTATTGTACTTCGAAGCTCTTTTGCGTCCCCAAGAAATTGTGTAGCGTAGTAACACATTTGGCTACAAATTGACATTAATCTAGCATATTCGCAAAAAATTGATAAGGTTTTTGACGTTTGAGGCACAGTGTTAGTGGGGTAAGCTGATTTTGCATTAATTTTCCATCGCTTTAGAATAGTACTCTGAGGAAACTTTCTCATGTGTTCTTTTTTCAAAATTTTAATGATGTGTGAGCAAAGAAGCCCAACATATTCTAATTTCATGCAATTATTGCATTTGAAGGTATGATTGTGATAATCATAGATTACATTCCAACTAGATGTTAGTTGTGTGTACTTAAACAGATAATAACACCAATGAAGAATGTGCTCAATCTTTTGGACCACGAAGAAGAGTCCTTTAGTCTTTGTATGATCCCGCACTATAAAAAAAATTGACCTGGCATATAGTGAGGCAAGTAGCGTGCTTCGCTAAACAACGTAGTGAAGTGATCTACACTGGTGTACTATTTTCAAAATAATGGTCATTATAAGCTTTGGTTTCTCGAATTCTTGTTACCCCTATGATATACAAACGAAGCCTTGTCTTTAGGAAACCATTCAAGCTTTCCGAGTGTTGCGTGCTTTTTAAGCTGCCAACGAAATGACCCCGCAAGAATGCTTCAGCCCATTTTGAACGCTTTGCATACACATCCGATATCTACTAGTTATCCTCCAGCCCAAATGATTGTACCATTGATTACCACATCTCGCCAAATTCCTCAGGTCTACATCGGGCGCACATACATTTCTTGAACTCTCGTACAAAATTTTAAGCATGATTATTTTGAATTGCATTTCTCTCCAAATGCTAGCTGCAAAGTCTATGTTACGCATTTAAAAAAATTCTTTTGATTGCAGCGGCCATGGCCTTATCCCCCATCGGTGACAACTGATATAGACTTTTTATTATCCATTGTATCAAGAAATGTCTCAAACACCCACACATATGTGTCCACAGTCTCATTTGAAACTAGTGCACATCCAAAAACTCAATTAGCATTGTAGTGGTTTACATCTGCAAGTATAACAAATGGCTTTTTGTATGCATTTGTGTTGTGTATGTTGTATTGAATACCAAAACATCACCGAAACATGAATAGTCCACACAGGAAGTTGAATCCGCCAAAAATAGGCAATTCAAAGAATTATCATCATCAACGCTGTACTTGAAATAAAATAATGGGGTTGACACCTCTTTGGCGCTTAAGTATACTAGTGCCCCTTCAGCATCCCCATTGTTCATTGCCTCTCTTCGTTGGGTTGCAACGTCTTTGTCAACAAAAATATATTTCATGTGAAACCATAATAGTTAAATAAAATTGTAAAAGAGAGTTTAGAAATTCAAGTACAGTGCTACACTGATGGACAATTCATCCTAATAGACCACTAAGTATCCATACGAACATACGATCTAACCTTTTGGGGGACTTACACCTTGGTTAATCCTAATTAATGCATGATTTAATTAAGTTAATGGGTCAATTGTGTTAGTTAAACAAAGTTAAACTAATCAAAATTGACCTATTAAGGTTAGTGTGTGAATTAGGGATAATGCATTAATTATTGTTCTTTTCAGGGTCTTATGCGTCAAAACTACAAACTACCAGAGAGCTAATTGTGACAAAGCTACAAATTCTAAGATGACAATTATTAAATCTCTAAATAAAAAGAGATTAAAGTAATCCAAATGTCATCTTTTGGAGGTTTGTGAATGACAATATTTGGAAGCTTGTGAATGACAACTTTTGGAAGATTGTGAATGACAACTTTTGGAAACTTGTGAATGTCAACCATTGGGCTTATGAATGGTATTTTTGGGGTTTGTAAATGTTATCACTTGGGGTTTGTAAAGGCTTTGCCTATAAATACCACTCCTTTGTGGCTTGTAAAGAATAAAAGTTTTTGCTAGAGTTCTTGGTTGTAGACATCCCTCCAAGTTGTTATTGCTTTCTTTGTATGCTTACTAGCTTTTCTCTTGGTTGTGGACAACCCTCCAAGTTTGTATTACTTTCTTTGTATTATTGCTTTCCTTAATAATATTATCATCTCTTGGTTGTGGAATACCCGCCAAATAGTATTGTTTTCTTTTATTGTGTTATCATCTCTTGGTTGTGGAATACGTGCCAATTAATTATTGCTTTCTTTTAATTTAAGTCTTGTTTTATTTTACTTCCATTGTTGGAGCTTCCTTCTTCCCTTAGAGGAGTGAAACTCTTCCACTTTTCTAGAGCTTTACCGAAACCGTGAAGGGTGGAACGTGATTCACTCATTCTTTGTTGAAGATCGGTTATATTGATGCAATTCGTTTATGTTTAGTTCTAACATTTATTTCTTCATAATGTCTTCCCATTTAATTGTTGTTTCTCTTTCAAGAATGAGTAGCTAAGCTTTTAGTTAGCTAATCCAAAGGAGACCTCCTCTTGGGTATGCCATTTCAACTCTTTTTCTTTCCTCCTCTCAGAGTACGGTGGTTCTGTTTGACTGGGTAGAGGGTGGATGAGATCATAAGTCTTTGAAATTCCGTAGACTTGTCACGGTTTATGTTTAAATCCTCACTTCATCTCGTCCCTAGCTTACCACGAATCAATCGTTCATCTATGCTCTATTGGAGGAAGGATTTGAGTTGAATTGATATTCCTATTGAAGTGACCCCTTGGATTAGCCAACATTTGTCTTCTCACTTCATTTCCGTCACTTCACCAAACAACCTTCAAACCACAAGGATTCTACACTTTCTTTTACTCAAAATCACCTTCCCCTCGGTTTACTTCCTTCCCCGTGGAAACGACCTTGGAATACCACCAAGTAAAACACGACCTACGGAAGTCTCCTTGCGATTGGGGAGCACTTTTGTTCACACGCATATCACATTTTCACCATTTCCATTTTTCCTATATCAGTGCCCTTTCTTTTGACATCACCACTAAGGGAGTGTGATACTCCCCTTCGCTCACATACCATACATACACATGTTAAAGAGTGATGTTTAGAGGTTAGGAACTGCAAGGAAAATCAACAATCACATCCCGATGAAGATACGTTCCCTAGTCAACGTTCAATACCCAAGTCCAAAGACTAACTAGACCACCAGACACTTACAAATTCAATGAGTACCCTCTACGACCTCAAACTAGAATGTAAACCCTTTTGTCACTCGATCCGTGTGTACTTATATTTCATTTAAAAGGATCCCAGAGTTTCTTTCAATATGGACAATATGAATAAGATGATTATTTCCAAAATATTAGTGCAAATTGTGCTCAAAAACTCTAATCCAAGTCCGAATCCAAGTCAATATTCAAAACACCCAATCATATATTTCAAAACATGCTAAAACATCATAAATAATATATGAAATAATTTAGAAACAATTTTGGAAAGCATCGCCTATTCCCAAGACCTCCGCACGGACGTTACAGAACTTTTGTCATTGACCAGAGGTCAATTGAAGGTCGTACGCACCCTCATGCAATGACGGAGTGCATTGGTGTACCTCCTTCTTTCTTGGTCTCGTTGACTAAAACCTTAGGTTCCTCCCACCAGCCCTAACCCCTACTTCTCACCTTTATTTTTTCCTGCTCAGTACACCTTTTTCACTTAATTTTTGAACCGAAACATTCACCACACATCACTCTAAAACCCCCACATAATTTTCTAGCTTCGAATCAAGTTTAAATCAATCAAAAAAATCAGTCATAGTTAACCAAAAATAAGGTTTTTAGTTTATAGCCACACCTGTAAATGATTTTTTGACCCCCCCAAATGTCAACCAAGTGCAATTTTAATGGTTTAAATGGATTCCTTAGGTCATTTTTAGTCTAGGAGAGTACCCTTTGCAAACACAAGATTATAATAAAGTTCAAATTCTCAAGAACTCAAACCCTAACCTTCAAACTTCACCTTCCTCAAACCTCCACCACTGGCCATGGAAACACACAAAACCACTACCAAACCACTCCCTGAACCTCTAGAAACACAATCATATAGATTAATGAAGTTAAAATGAAGAGTATATGTGAACCCATTTCAAGAAAACCAAAACCCCGAAACTTTAAAACTCGAATTCGAACTTAACCACTTACCCAAATCAAAAACTAACACCACAAATGGATTTCTAGCATCCTAATTAACTTTGATCGTTCGAATAGCCCTCCAAAGAAAACCCGAAATCCAATTTCTGTATTTTCTCTCTCTACCTTGTCTTATCTCTTTCTCTCTACTTTTTGTGGTTCTATCTCATCCAGAGACCCAGCTAAAGCCTTGAGCACCTCCTCAAACACTTTGGAAGCTTGGAGAAGTTTGGGAAGAGCCCTACTACTGCTAGGCAGCAGTTTGGACATGGCTGCCATGCAAGGGTAGTTTGATAATTTCTAAAAATTCAAAAATTAATTTTTATTTTTTAAAAATCAAATACACCTTCAAACCTACCCAATAAAATTATCCATTTAATTTTAAGGTTCTAAATTGCCCCTAATTTTATCCTTGAATCGCCCTTCCGTACCCCTTACTCTTCAGTACACTCTAACCTTATTTTGCCTAGTTGTGTTTTCCGGCCTGTTCCCTCTTCAACAATTACCTTCCTACACCTAGAACACATACTAATCATCCTCAAATCACCTACACACCACTCAAGATTAATTCAATTCATAGTCCGGCTTCCCAATATCCAAACCCCTAATTGTGCACACCCTTAAATTCTGATCCGTTTTCTGATCTCTGAGACCTGGGTTATTACAATTTGTTACTTTGATTTCTTTGAAAAGTTTCAGTAGTGCTCACATTTTGATATAAATTGAGGGACATAATTTATTTCTCTCTTTGTATTTGAAGTGGCTTCCATTTTGTCCTTTGATTCTGGCATTTGAGTTCTTCGCTCTTTGATAGATGTTGATGTTTCTTGTTCTCTTTTTTTTTTCATTGGAATTTGTGATTTCATAGAATTTTGTTGTATAAGCTTGTTGTTTCGGCATTTTACTATTTTAACTGTTTAAAAATAGAACATTATGGTATAGTGAAACAAAATCAATTAAGTTATAGTTGAATACATTGTCATGTCAATTATAAACAAGTCAAATATTTTTGATGTGCATTATAAAACAATAAAATACAGTAGGGTTGTTTATAAACAATACATTCCAATACAACACATTGTCATGTGGACCATTAAACAGTCAGATATTGAACTAATATATTTTAGTGTTTTAATGCATTGAACAATAGTATAGACTTTGAACACGATTATATCAGTTATAGTTGAACATATTGTCATGTCAATTATGAACAAGTCAAGTATTTTGATGTGTATTATAAAAAAGTAAAATATAATAAGGTTGTTTGTTAACAATACATTTCAATACAACACATTACCATGTGCACTGTTAAACAGTCAAATATTGCACATAATATATTTTACTATTTTAATGCATTGAACAATTTTACAGACTTTTGAACTTTTTTTTTGTTTTTGCAGTTTTTGTAACATATGAAAATATTCAGATTGACAATAAATTGGACTAGAACAACAAGTAAATCTAAAATAAAATCAAAATATGAATATTATCATTTTTACTGTTTTATGTGTTTCTCATTTTTTTCTTTTTTCTACAATTTTCAATTTTGTCGTTGTAATGAAAATATGAAAAGTATCATTTTGATTCATATGTTCAATGGTGAAATAATAGGAGATGTATAATTTTTGCTAAAATTAACAAGAATAAATATACTTTTTTCAATAAATCAAAGTTTATTTGCATGAATCTGGAAAAGTTATTTCTAGAGTGATGAAAACCTTTAGTCTTGTGAAAAGTTCTTTTTGGAGTGATGGAACTCTAGCGTCTTGATATTTTATAATGAGATGTTGAAGAATGGTTTTTTATACAAATTTTTGTTGCGAAAACAAATTTCACCACTGAAGATTCACTGGAACCCAAGAATTGATGATCGTCGAAGGTTTTTTCTTTAGAATCATCATTTTGAAGTTCACCAGTTTATCACTGAGAGTGTGTTGGTTCTTGTGTAGCAATGATGGCAAGTCATTTGGTTTTAAATGAATTGAAAAGGTGCTTGTGCACATTGCCAATCATTTTTAAGGATATTTTTGTCCAGTATGCAATTTTTGTCCTTTAGGCCTTAAAAGTTTTGGGGTTGATTTTAATGACTGAGAAGTGCAGTACAGTGGAGCTGTGGCCCAAAAGCCTATTTTTTTTGGGTTCTTCAGAAGCTCGTATATCAGATTAGACTTATTAGTGGATAAATCCATAGTGACAAATATTTTATGAAAAAGTCATCTGATAATATAGAAAGACTTGATTACTCTTTTACTATGTAGTTGCCTAAAACTATTTTGGAAACCCATAAAGGAAAAAAAATTATTTCCTTTTCTTTAAGGAATATGTTTCAAAGTTTTTGGGAACTTTTTGAAATTTAAAAACTAAAATTAAGAAATTTTAGTTATCTTATCATTTAAAGTACTACAATTAAGAAATTTTGATTTACATTAGATTTAATTTGGTCACCTATATATATATACTTCCCAATTTGATCTCCATAAGCATAGTTCTCATATGGGGTTTTAAATCCTCCATGCCTCCATCTAAGATGTATTCTTATTTTTTCGACAAATAAGATTGATAATCCTAAAATGAATACTTCTTTCCAGAATTCATTATTATCATTGGTTCTCATTAAGACCTTGGATAAATATACATTTTTATACCATCTAAAATGAGTTAAAGTCAGACACCTTAGATTCATTAGAAGTTCTTTACTTTTATCAGTATTTTGTAGACTATTTCCTACAAAATGTTTTAAGATAGTCTGTACTACTGTGTACATCAGATCTTCTTCTGTTAGTACCATCTGTTGATGTTCTAATTTTTATAGTATTTAATATCCCAATTTTTTTGAATTAAAGTGAGACAGTTATCCCACCATCTTCTTAATTGTCCTCTAAAGCCAACAGTTATAAACTAAAATATTCTTTTTTCTAAATTGTGATTAGCTTTACAGATTGAAGCATACATTAACATTGTATGCAAAACTTGATGAATTGCATATTTTGAAATACCATCAATATTCCTTTCATATATTAATGATCCATCCATCATAAGAACTTTGATCAATTAAAAAGCTTTCTTCATACATAATATCTTGCGGAGTGGGTCTTTGATAATAAGCTCTAATTAGTGTTGTTTGAGCATTCATATTTATATTTTTATTTACCATTGGCTTAGAATATCCAATTTTATTTATTTGTGCTTGCATTTGATTCAATGATTCTTCAAATTGCTGAACGTTGTTATTTGTATCATCATTTTCTTCTTTATTAGAAAGAACATTTAATGATAAATCTTTTAATTTCTTTTTTAATTCATTTATAAAATCATCTTCCACTTTATGTAAATTAAAATGTTTTGTATCCAAAGGAGGTTTTATATTAACTTCTTCAATAATGCAGTGTTTACCATTGTCTTTTTTGAACTTGTTAACTTCTTTTTTAATATATAAAGAAGTCCTTATTAGATTTGCTTCAGGAAAATGGAATAAAGCACAATCTAACTATTCAACTATTAAAAAAGAAATTTTATCGATTGTAAAATGCATAAGTAACTTTCAAGATGATTCACTAAATCAAGAATTCTTGTTAACAATTGATTGTAGCTCCGCTAAAATAGTTTGGAAACAAGATGTTAAAAATAAAGTCTCTAAACAAATTTTTGCAAGATGGTAGAGTATTTTGTCAGTATTTGACTTTAAGACTGAATATGTAAACGGGGAATTAAATTCTCTTCCTAATTTCTTAACTAGATAATTTTTGCAAGGTTCATAAATGAATCAAGGATGGGGAAGAACCACCAAAGGCGAAGAGGTGGTCGAATAGGGGGTTGCACACAAGTAAATGCACATTTTCATTTCCTGATAGCATCTCAATAAATTAAATCTATTAATGAAATTCTTCTTAAAGAAGGTAGATCAAATAAATCTCAATCACATGATAATGAAGAATTTTAACTCGCAAGGAGTAAAAAATCTATGAATTAAGCTTTTATTTCTAAACCATAATTAAATTTTACAAAATACCACACACTTAAACTGATTGAAACGATTCTAATATTAGAATCTAATTATGATATTTGGATTAATGATCCATGGTATATCGCTTGTCAATATATGGAACTTGACAGTGTTTTTCCCATAAAAGGGAATATGGATAGAAGGGTGTATGAGCTCATGCATCTAGAAACAATTTGGTCGAAATAAATTGCACCATAAAAGGAATATTAAGGATCCTCATGAGAAAACTTATTTTAGCAAGGTAACCATACTACGGATATTATTTGAAAAATAATGGGGGATTAAATCCTACTAAAGCAAAAAAAAATAACCAAGTATCCTTATAGTCAATATAACTACTTGGATTATATTGAAGCATGTCATAATGCTTTTTATTTTCAAAATCCTACATTAAGACATCTCTGGTATTTCTATGTCGCTTCCTCAGTAATAGGAATATCAAATTGGTTTTATTTATGGTGGGAAACTCATGGTAGTGTGGAAGAAGCATATCCTCCTCAACTACTCCAATCATTAAATTATTACCAACAAAAAAGTTTAGCCTTAAAGGATAACAAAATTATGGATAAACCTATTATCTATTTCTCTGTTGAATTTTTGGTCCATGGGTCTAGACATGGTCTCTTTGTTGTGATCACAACAATAATGGATTTCCTAGACTCATAAGAGAATATTATGTGAGATTTTAGACTAATTATCCTATTCTAAAAAATGTTGAGATTATGAAGAAATGTCTTAAAGATATCGTGTCATGCCCCAAATTTCACAAGTGTGACTAAAAACAATTACTTTGTTTATTCCAAAAAATGTATGCCGGTTTGTTGTAAAAACATCTAGAAAAGTATCTCTTTAGTTTAAATAAATCATTTTTTTAGAAAATTTTGGCAGAGTTTCTTTTAAAAATCAGACATCGGGATAATTTGTGAGAGCTACATGTGAGAGTATTAAACATAATAATTGTACCTAACTAGTCATTCACATCATATCAATCATATACATATCTTCTCATGATATTCACAAATAAGTCATTTCTGTTCAATACCGGGGTGGCAAATGGAGGTCCACGAAGTCCTCCCAAACCCGGGTTACAATCTAATTATTTAAAATTCTTCGTCATAAACATAATATATAAAATATCTAAAATCATTATAAGTAAACAATTTAAAAGGTCTCAATCTATACATATTCTCTCAAATTAACCAAAATATAAATCACTTACAAATCTTTAATAATATACATCCTCGTACATTGTTCTTTACATACTATAACTAAATATATAAAAATCATAACAACTATCTTCTGCCTCGTTAATCCCACTATGCAGCCTACCAACATATGTCCATTACTAAAAATGTTAAATGATAAGGGTGAGCAACCACACGCTCAGTAGGATAATCCTTTTTTCAAGCATTTATAAAGTTTTAAATACCAACATTTGACAAACCATATGAATAAGTAATGAAAACTTTTTATAATTTAGTATAGGAACAAGATAATAAGTAGAACATTTTTAAAAATCTCCTAACACATCATCATTAGAAATATACAATGTATAAATTAAAGATTTATACATTTTAAGCCAAACCATCATAGGAAATATCATGCATGACTCACATAAGGACAATATAATCAATTACACCGGTTCACACATGAACCATCGTCGGGAAAACTTTTGGGTCTTGCACCTTAGGGTCTTATCGTCCTTCTTGCTTTTCAAGGGGAACGTGTGGGGTGCAATTTGTGATGCCACAAAGGTCATCACTGAAAACCGCTACCATAACCAATCTCGTTTAGAACTAGTAGCCGCCTTGGCATCCCACTGAATAAGCCCCAATCATCTATTAACCATCTACTTATCAATATCAAACCTACATTTTTCAAAAATCATTATTTTCTATATCCATAAATTTTTTTAAAAACACATGTCATAACCTTGACATTTTATCAAACATGTAGTAGGCTAAAATATTAAAATTTTTATTTTCAAAGTAACATAACCATTTTCAAGAGAATAAGTCATATATATTATGTACAAAATCATAACATACTTTAAAGCCCCTAAATCATAAGTTTAATCAAATACTCATAACTAACATCAAAATAGGGTTTCAAACCCACAACACAAAAATCATTTTCATTTTCAAGAGAATAAGTCATATATATTATGTACAAGATCATTAAATCTTCAAAACCCTCAAATCATAGGTTTAATCAAATACCCATAACTAAAATCAAACTAGGGTTTCAAACCCATAACACTAAAATTATTTTTATATATGTGAGTTCACAATTCATGGCATACTCAACACTAAATTAAAGTTTATAACAAGTATTTAACCATCAAACACATAGTAAGATTTAGCTAAAGAAAATACATGAGATGCACAATGTAAATGCAAGAGAGAGGAAAATCCCACCCAAGAATCAAGAATTTTAAGCTTTATCTCTAAGATTCTCAAGCCAAGCCCAAGCTCGAGCTCTAGAGCCCTTCTTCTATCTTCTTATCTCTTTTTCTCTCTAGTTCTAAGGTGGGTGGAAGAGTTTTGAGTGAGAGATGTGAGAAAATTGAGAGAAATAGGTTTTATTTGGGGTTTTAAACCCTGCAATTCCCGTCAGAAAATACTGCTTATGCCAAAAAAATGTATTTTGTCAAAAATTATAATTTTGCCCAAAACATCTCCAATTTGATCCCTATGATTACCTTAAGATATTTTGACGTTCCGAATTCATTTTTAATGTTATTTTAACCTAAAAAATATTTAATTTTATAATTTATCTCAAAATTAAAATTAATTTACATCCAAAAGACCGAAATTAATTTTTCACCCCTTCGAATTCCTATGTGTGGTAAATGTTTATCCCATTGTTTATTTTCCTCCAAGATTCAAAAAAAATAAGTAATATTATTTTGACCTAAAAAAATTAATAATTTTACTTAGTTACCTTTGTCAACCTTAAACATCTCAAAAATTAAATTTGACCCAAAAGTCAATATGCCCGTAACTCGAACTTATGCGATTATATATTTAACAACGATTCAAAGTTATGCTCATCATTTTAATCATTTTGAAAATAATAACAAGTTAATAAAATTTATATGAAATATGAAATATGGGATCTCACATATCGATAAAAAAGAGTCTAGCACAAATCAAGCATCTTCATAAGAGATTACAAGATTAAATTCTATCGAAAGTTTTAAAGTGAAACTTTGGAAGGAGAAACCCCATCTCAGTTCTAAACAGCCTAAAGCAACTGTGAAGGCCTTAAAACCGAGGGTCATTTATCAACTGTTGAACAACCAACAACCCGTGGATATACGTGTGGATGTCGGTTAACCCGACACCGCGACACATCCACTTCACCGGAATCTTTAAAAAAATACAAAGTCTATATGCTTTTGATTGATTGACCCATCCAAGGTCCAATATACCACAATTGGTACTCTATTAATGTCCATTTATAAAATTTGAAGGAAGGAAACACATAGCCCAAAAGCATGTCAAAGCATTCTTAAATTTTCAAATTTTTGGAAAACCTACAGATAGGTTTTGTCCACTAGAAAAGTTCTACCTGTAACCTACCTGTAGTCTATCGGTAGGTTTTGCTACTGGACAAAGTTCTACCTATAACCTACCTGTAATCTACTGGTAGGTTTTGCCTACTGGACAAGGTTCTACCTGTAACCTATCTGTAGGTTTTGCCCAGATTAGTGTGTTTCACCTGTTTTTAATTTCTAATACATTCTAATCCATTCCACAACCATCCCATACATGTTTAATAAATTTTTTCACATAAAACATGGTGCATACTAGTTCTATTACAAGCGATTCCATATATTTACATGTCAAAACTAGGTTTTCATAATTGTTTTACAAAACTCAAAATGAAAGCCACATCTCGGCTTTTCCTCCTCCTTATGGGTCCAAATGAGAGCCATCCACCGGCGTGTAACCTACACCTGAAATATTTTTCCGTATTAAGTGAGCTACGCTCAATAGTGTTTATAAAATCACGTATTTTTGGATGTTACGCATCTAAGAGTACGTTTGTAAAATAAAATTTTGTGTCTTTGTTGGGTAATGGATTTTGGAATTGCACCGCCGGTTCTATACACCTAATTCACTTTTTTAGACTTGTACCAACAGAAGTGAATAAAACAATAACTGGGTTTTGCACCCGAGGGATCTTCTAGCCCTTCTTGCTATACTCGACACAAGTTTTTACTTTCATGCAACTGTGCGATTCTGTTGAACCTTGGTCCAACTGTATCGAGCCCACTTACCACCCACCAAGGATGGTGTGTGATTTAAAAATATGCAATCACCCACACTCATATCCATGCAATCACCCACACTCATGTCCATGCAATCATGTGGCTTAAAGGGGATCTTCGATCCAACTTTTCTGAGACCACATATCAATCACCAAGTATAGTGTTGATCAATCATGCATACACACATCTATACTCATGACTCATGCCCAAGAATGTGATGTCAATTTTATGCCCAAATTATAATGCATGCCAAGTGAGTAGTTTTCACATATTAACATGTACCATGACAATCTATATCATATGCATATAATCACTAAACTTTGTCACATTGTCAATACTTCAATGAACATATATCAACAATAATTTACCAACATGTTATCACAAAACCCATTTCATTCACAAGGCACAATATAGACACATAGCATGCCCATGTAGCATCAAATTTCAATAAGTTTCACAAAAAACTTTTACATATCAAAATCAAGCTAGAAGTTGGTCTAAATCATTTCTTTATTCATTTTCTCATTTCCATAATAATAGGCAAGTGATATATAACCACATACACCTAACCATCTCTTATGGACATTCTAGATTAAAAATGAACTAGAGTAGGAGGAAACTTTACCTCTCGAAGCGTGAATCGAATAGTAGAACCCTCAAGAACACAAACACAACCTCCAAATCTTGATTTCCCCAAAATATTCTCTTTGGATCTTCGGTGAAATCCTTCGTTCTTGGTATAGTTGTGTAGCCTTCGTCGAGGAGATCATCTTTAACTTTTAGCTCTACGAATTTCGATCGACGAAACTCCGTGAATCGGAGAAAGAAATTTGGATTTTCTCTTTTCTCTCTCTCTTTCTTTCCAACGTTGAATTCAACAGAATTTGTGGAGATATTTCTCAAAAAACCACTTATTTAGGCCCTATTTATAATTTTAAAGACTTGACTCATATCAAGCCGCATGCCCTCTCTTGTCCGGGTCCATTTTTGCCTCGAAAAGATTTATTTCATCCTAGTTTAAGTTCAAATTAGTTTTATTTTTTTAAAAAATTCAATTCTGAGAAAATTTTATATTTTATATTTTTGGGGACCTTTGTGAGGTCATTCGACACAGTCGTCTCATAAAACGTAAAAAATTTGACTATCTCAAAATTCGACGAAATTTTTCAGGGTAACTTGATTTGGCGATACGAATCCAATGGCGAAGTCTGTTGTGTCATCCAAGCTCCAGAGAATTAGGTATTTTAAATCAGTATTCTAATGAAAAATTATCGTTTTGTCCCTTTTCAAGAAAAAAAGTCAAATTTTCCTGGTTTTTGCAGCAACAGTCATGGAAGAGATGCAATTATTAATGATGACCTCATTTGGTCTCGATAAAAAATGAAAAAATTGATATGGTCAATACTCCAATCATTAAAAAAGATAAAGGCAAGACTATTGTGACCTCTATTGACTCCAACAAGGACAACATGGTGGAAGTTTTTGGATATACCCTACTCAATGAAGACATGGAGGTAAATCTTTAGGACAATGATTTAATAAACTTTCCGCATGCTAACCAGTAAAAGCAGTGGCAGTAAAAGCATGAAATAAATGGTGTAAGCGCTTACGTTAAAGAACAATATCTTCTTATAATAGTTTGAAATAAGGCATTCGGTTTTACCCACTTCTCTCTCCATCTCTCTCTTCTCTCTTGTAATATTTATTTGTTCCCTCTTGCTTGAAGCACTTATCTCTCTTCTTTCTTGTAAGTTTTCTGTGTTTTATATAATATTTCTTTCTTATACGGTCCTGTTAATATTTGGTATCAGAGCCACGATAGCTTAAACACTTTGTTAATGTACTAGCGATACCCTATGACTAAAGTCATTGTACACTGAATTATTATGATGTACATGCATTGAAATGTGTGTTAGTGTGTGTATGTGCAACTATGTGTTGTGGAAAGTGCGTTGAGTTTTTGAAATGGGGGGGGGGGGGAGAAATATACCCCCATAAGTTCAAACACCTATCTGATTTATTATATAGATATGTAGATCTATTAATTTCTATGATGTTATGATAACTATGATTTAATTTTGCTATACTAATTATACGTTGACTTTGTTAAAATAATTTTGTTATATTAATCTTTTTCTTCATACCTATAGTTTTGCACTCAAGTTGCATTAGGATTTTTGGCTATTTCAGTGAATAAGAGTGAAGCCATGTTTATCCTGTAAATCATTAACAGCAAGAGGAGGAAAAGGAAGAAGAACACTATAGTAGAGTTACTGTAACAAAGGTCACTGTTGCATTACTGTAGCAAAATTAAAAAACGAGTTATTATAGCAACTAGGAAGCATAATGACACATATGCATTAACAAACCTTTCTCAAGTCTTTAATGGCTTTATGGAATATTTTGATAAAATTAAACATAAAGAAGAATTTGTGAAAAAATATGAAAGAATTAGAATTCTCAGATATTGAGAGTAAATTTAAAAATTGAGATATTCCCCAATATGTTACAAAAAAAATTATATTATAGGAAATTTTGACTTTAAGTCCAGTACTATGATTAAATCATTAGAACAAACATTATCATTTAATAAATCATGTGCAACAATACAACTCTTAACAGAACAAGAAGTATTTAAGCATACTAAAAATTATCATTTTTTTCATATCAATCTTGTGCAAGTAGCATTAAAATCATTAATTCTTCAGGGATTAAATACCAATTTTATTTTAGCACTAAGAGATGCAAGATGTATAGATTTTGAGCAATCCTTAATGGGAGATATGCAATCCAGTTTAAGCACTGGGCCAATGCATTTTAATTGCTTTCCAAGTTTATCAGTATCTTTAATGGAAAGAAATATCCTAAGTGTTCTTACCAATAATATCCAATCTAATTGATATAATTTTATAGAAGGAACTGATATAATGATGTTAACATATAGAATATATTACAAAATAATGAAAACCTTATCTCTAGAAGCTAAAATTCATAACCTTAAAGGTAAAACAACATTAATAGAAACAAATTTGATAAAAAATCAAGTTATGATTCTTAAAACCATTAAATAGAAAGATATCAAATTTCCCAATACTTGGACTTCTAAATTTGTAATTGTAACGCCCCAAAATTCACCCTGAAAGACATTACTATCTAGAAACCATCAAATCATGAGAGCAACTAAAAATAACCATTAAATAATAAATCATTTATTTATCTGATAAAAAATAAATACTAATGTCAATAAAACATTAAAACATCTTCAACTTACAATTCAAACCAAATAGTATCTAGCAGCGCAATAATCAAAACTAGCTGAAACATTGTATCATAGAAATCTCTCAAATAAAATAATCTAGACTAACACGAAGCATCTTTAGGCCTCCACTTCAGGATCCTCATACTAACCATCTCCATTCTCGAGGTCGACCTGCTTATTTAATTCGACATCCTCTTCTTTGTCAAAATCTGTAAATGTGTTGTAAGGGGTGAGCCAAAAGCCCACAATAAATCTCTCTCAAATCCCAACAAGGTTTTTAAAGCAATAAAAAGAAAGCAAGTCTCTTTGGAAAATAACATATACAAATTTTTTAGAGTAAAATCATGACAGTTGTAATGATCTCAAGTGTACGAAACACAGAAAATCAATAACAGGAATAAACATGCAAGAAATTAAAGCAATCAATAATTAACTCAGTAGTATCATCTCATATTCTCATTTATGTTGGTTCATCCCCATTCTCATGTATGTTGGTTGTTTATCAAGAATCTCCACAACGATTCTACCTCGTTCACCCATCACAACCAAACAATCTCAACTATTCTCTATAGGGCCAAATCATAAACAATTTTAGGAATGGTGTATACCATTTTTTACGACATTGACAAATCTTTCCCAAGAAAGGTATACCATCCCTCAGTCTCAAACTTATGTAAACAATAATAGTTGTTCTCACAAACAACAATCCACTACAAGGTGTTAGACAACCATCTCACCTCCACTAGGATAGACTAACCTCTAACACTCTACGGTAGCTCTCGAAGGCAATTCAAGTCCATCAAAACAAACCATATAAGAGAAAAAACCATAACTTTCTCAACAATCACAATTTTAACCAATCACAATTTTCATTAACTATTCAAGCATCACAATTGCATAATTCTCAATATACTACAATAATAAAGGAATTAAAATACGCAAGAGATCATATCAAGAAAACCTTCACAATTTCGATATTCAAAATTCTAGAATTTTATCAAAAATTATAATTTCTTAGAACAAAAACAAGTATTAGATGAAAACATGATTTAATCAATAATAGGTATTTAAAAATCAAGAATCCATGTATTTTCATAACCAAACATGCATTTAGCAAAACTAGGATTTTGGAAATTCAAGAACAATGTTTCATAAACCCAAACAAACATTTTGTTCAAAACTACGTTTAAATAATAAAGAAACCAAGAACTCATAAGTATTTATCATATAACTATAAAGAATATTGCAAACATACATATGTAATACCCTAAGCGTCAATGAAAGAACTTGAGAAGAATCTCCTACCTTGATTTTCATAGTTTGTGTGTAAACCTAGCATGTTTGATCCGTTTCAACGTGAGAATCCCTTTTGAATCTTGAGTTTTCTCCTTCTCTCTCACTCTCTAGGGTTGTCTAGTGTTAAAAACTGATGAAACATGGCTAAAGGGACGTCCTTATGGTATTTATAAGGTGAAAAATGAACGAAACCCCTAAAACTAAATGGGTCCATTTTTATAGTAGCGTCCAAACAGTCCTTGGGCTTCCAGACGGTTGAAAGTCATTATTTTTTATGAAAAATAAAGTTTTTGGGTAAGGAGTACCGTTCGTACGGTGCTTGGAGCGTTTGGACGGTGACAATTTCATGTCCTAACTTCATGAACAGTTTTCACCTATTTAGAAGTCTAGTTTCTACTGTCCAAAAATAAGCTTAATTTAAGTTCAAATTAAAAAGTTATGACTAAAATACTAAGATAGCATCAAATTTCTTACTACCCGAATTATTTCTAAAATGCGGTTTAACTCCGAAATACTTTTTAACTTCTAATACACCTTATATTACCTCTTATAAGGTTTCTCGACCTTTTGGATTCAATGGAGGCATTATTTTGACCTAAAATCATTTAAAAACTTACCTAATCACTCTTCTCAAGCTTACACACCTTCGAAATTAAGTTTGACCCGAAAATCAATTCGTCAAAAACTCAAACTTTATGATTAATCTGTTAACAATGATTTGAGGTTTCTGCAATCCTTTTATTCATCCTAAGAGAAATATTAATATGATATTATTCTTATTTAATTTTAGTACGGGGTCTTACAGTAATAACTCAACAACCTATCATAAACCAATAGATCAGTCAAATAGGACAAACGTCAAATGGGGTGTTTTAATTAAATTGTAAGAGATAATTTTACTCAATTAAGAATCAGTAATAGCACACCAACACCTTTGGAGAGTAATTTTTCTTATAGGAAATCCACATAATTAATACCTATAGACAAAGGAAAGGAATCCATAATTGAAGGAATTCAAACTTCGAAAAATAATATCCTACATGGCGTATATAAACCTGGTAATGAATCTTCCTACGAAGAAGATTACGATCCAACTATATCCGAAATCGAATTTCAAATATAATCTATGAATTTAAAACCTACATAATTTGTAGTAAATAAACAAAATATTTAATAATGAAGTTTGAATTCCTTCAAGTATAGGTTCATTTCCTTTATCTCTAGGCATTGATGATGTGAATTTCCTATTAGAAAAATTACTCTCCGAAGGTGTTGGTGTGCTATTATTGATTCTTAATTTAAGAGTTTTAGAGATTACTCAATACAATAATTTGGGGGTTAAAATTATAGGCTTTCATCTTCAACATAATAGATTTTATTTTCTTTTTTTTAGAGATATGATTCAAAAATTTTGGAAACCTTTTGACATTTGAAAATTAAAATTAAAGAATTTTAGTTATCTTATCTTAGAAAATACTAAAATTAAGGAAATTTTGAAAGCACACTATGGCGTCACACTTTTTATGTAAAAAGTACAACTATAGTGTTCAGAGATGTAATTTTTTTTAAAAAAATTTTGACTCATATTACTTATCCACTATATATGAAGTCACTTTTATAGTCACACTTTCAACGAACACTTTGTTGACACACTTTATTTTTATAGAGTATTATTTTGCTTGAGTAACTCTTTGTTATAGTTTTTCCTTCTTTTGGCATATAAATTTATAATGTGACAATGGCTTTTGGTAAACTTTTTCAGATGTAAAGACGTCATTGGTGCAGTAACTTAGACACTATGATTACACACACACGCGCGCACACACACACACACGTCCATTTGGCTAAATACTGTGACAACGGAGTGTGATACCTTTGGCTAAATGACTTGAACATGATAATTGCACACACATTCCTTTGTTTTAATAGTGTGACATCATTGTTTCAGAGCTTGGCCAATACGATTACAAACGCGCGCATTCCTTTGATTTAATAGTGTAACAACACAGTGTGACAACATTGGTTCATTTGTTGATACAATCACAATTAATAAAATAAAAAAATAGTATTATATTCATAAAACTGTAACAAAAAAATGGCCATACAAACAATCACATGTATCGAAAATATAGAGCCACAAACATGAAGAAATCAAAAAAAAAATTACACATCATATATCATATTATAGAAATTATATGAGTTATAATGATATGAATGAAAATTATAATGTAATAGTACAATATCGAGAATATGGAGAAAACGATATATTTTGGGGATTGTGGGAAAAACTATCTTGGTCTAACAACAGTTTGATCAAAAAAAGAAAACAAAAAATGTGACCACTCAATCAATCAATTGAACCAAAAAAATAGAACCAAACAAAAGAAGACAAAATGAATTAAAGTTTAATTTTGAACTTGATAATAATTGAACATTGCAGAAGAAGAAGAAGAAAAACAAAAACGGGTTGGAAAAGAATAAGGACAATCACTTAATATTAACTGGTTTGAGAAGAAGAAATAAAAAACGAAAACTGGTTAGACAAGAAGAAGAACGATAATGACTGATGGTTGGAGAAGACGAAAGAAAATACGCTTGATGACAAAGATACTGACAATATAATTCATCAATTAAATTAGGAAATATTTAATATAATAAAACAAATTTTAAAAATAAAATAACTATCAAATCTAATATGCATGATTTAAAGGGAGAGCAAATATGTCAAAAAAATAAATCTGAAAAGGTCAAAAAGTGTACCTAAACACAATAAAGTTAGGAAGACGAGGACTAAAGAACTTAACATTAAGAGTTATATATTTTAAGGCCAATAAATATAATTTGGTGTATTCTTTCACAATTTTCTATTTTTTTCCGATCAAGCTATTACATGGGGCGGGGGAGTTGAACCTTGCACCTCTTGATGCATGAATATAATGATCAACTACTCGAATGTAGGTCTATTAATGGATTGGATTCAGACAGAAAGTCCATCAGAATTCAAATTCAATTAAAAAATTTGTTATCGAACTCAATCTGTTTATTTGACAGATTGAAAAATATTAATTCATATCCGAATCTGCTTATAATTGGATATCTAGTCCAATTACCTGATCCGATCTATAATGGAATTGTAACACCCCACCCACCATGTGTCAACATATTGTCCGCTTTGGGCCCACTGGCCCTCACGGTTTTGTTACCTTAGGGCTGCACGTCCCCGTGTAGCTCGCCAGCCAGAGTCACGGACTACCGTTCTCCTCCTCTGCCCGCCCACACGCTGACCCGTACAGGGCCCCACACTACGACCGGGCAAGGGTCGGCTCTGATACCACTTTGTAACACCCCACCCACCACGTGTCAACATATTGTCCGCTTTGGGCCCACTAGCCCTCACGGTTTTGTTCCTCCCAGGTTCCCTGGGAAAAGGCCTGTTGACAAGTGAGGCGAAGGGCTTACATATAAGCCCAACAACTTCCCCTCTTCCAGCTGATGTGGGATACCAGGATCTCACAGGAATTCAACTAAAATTTTTAAAAAGAATATTTTTTGTATAATATACAAATAATCATGAGAATTATGCATAACTAAATATAAAGGTGAATTCTTGTTTATTAATCTAAAGTGAATGACCACTCGCCCATAGATTTTCTAAAGTTTACTCTGAAACACCGTCAATAAAATGGAGTCATCGCCTAAAAATAAGGCATGCATGTAATTTCTCAAACAATTCGGGAAAAATTTCATCCACACTGTCTATAATTAGGTTTAAATTCAATAATATCTCTTCCTAATT
>CM042187.1:17513724-17571535 GCA_023539305.1 Ilex asprella
ATTTGAATGTTACTATTTTTTATTTTTAATGTTACTATATATATATATATATCTAACCTATATATGGATATAGATAGATATGAGAGAGAAAATACTTTAATATTGGTCAAACTCCTAAAATTTAGGAGTTTTTAATTTTTAGTGTTATTTCACTTCTAAAGGGAATGGATAGCATGGTAAAATTGACAAAAAACGGACTTTATAACAAATAAGTTTTCTTGACGGACTTAAGTCCAAACAAATTCATGTAGGGAGATTGGCCTCCAAATTTTCCTATTAATTATGCCTCAAACTTGGGGCCCAAGTACCTTAAATAATCCACAGACTTTAGTTTAGAAGAATGTTATGTGAATTTAAAAAATAAATTTGATAATCAAAACTATTAAATAGATAGTGAATTTTAACGAATATTGAAAATTATAGTGAAATTAATGATTGTAATTATAAAGTCTATTTTTTAAATCTAGTTTTTACAGTATTGCTTGTTTAGTTTAACATTTTTTGTGTATGTAGAGTTGGCTCTATAAATGTTAATACACATATTCAAATATATTGATTGAATCTGTGAATTTATGCAAAATGCACTTTGAATTCGTAGATTCGTGTTTTGAACGCGAGTTTGTCGAGGCAAACCAACAAATCATATGATCCATGGCGGAGCTCAGAGCTAATTCGGACCCTACGAAGGATTTGACTTCGAATGTCTCCGGAGGCAATTCATTCCTTCGTTCATCATTTATTGATTGGAGTTTCGGGCTTGTCAAGGTGGATGGATTTGTCGGAAAAGATGGGAGGAGCATTGAAGGGGTTCATCTCCCATTGTTACATGTGTTATGACATTAAATGAATCCACGTGGGGATGACAAGACAAGGCACGTGAGGAAGACATCAGTCACTCAGTTTAATAGAACGAGCCAAACTGAGTAATGTATTTGACAAACAGTTAAAGAACTCGGCTCATACCAAACCTTGTTGATCATATGTGTTCGACAATTGATGGAACAGTTCGGCTCTTACTATGACCGAATTGATCGAAACAGTAAATGGAAAGATAAGGATATACCTTTAACTCAGGCATTCTAGATAAACTAATCAACGAAATTATAGATGTCAGGAGGAATTGTTGAAGAAATATCAACAACTTCCGAAACTGAATCTCTTAATTAAAAGAAGGTGAGTCACCTTGAATCAAAGATCACGGAAACCCTAACAGTACAAGGGTCTATAAAATGCACAAGGAGTCATGGTCCTAATTTTCTGGCAATTCTGTGAATCTCATTACTGACTTAAGCATAGGAATGCCTTCGATCGAAGCACTTCAACTTTGAGCAATCTATTTTTTTTGCAAGAAAAGGAGGACTGGGAGATCAAGTTTAACAACATATTTTACCAGAAAGCATCACATCAATTCCTCGTACAAGGTATCATTAAGTTTTGGTCTCATATTTGCCCTAATCAATTTAAGGTGTAATGTGAGAACATATTTTAAAGGAGAGGAACATATACTATTCAAGATCTAAATTTAAATGTAAATCTCATTCGTTCTAGATTTTGAGAAAGAAGTCCTAGCTAAAATCCATTTGTGTTCGGTGGAAGTATGAAAACCCTCAGTTATGCGATGTGGCGAAAACAGGACGAGGTCCAGAACCCAAACCCGCCCCATTGCCAAACAAAATCCGAAGCCATGGCTTATTACTAATTCCCTTGAAATTACAAATAGTTTGGTCATAAATCAAATTTTCTCAATGCCCCCGACAAAGGGAGATTATCTCCGATACATATTCTCTTTAATTCTCTTTTTGATGGATTAATTCTCATGTATTCAAGTGGAGCCCATTATATAAAAAAGGTCTCTCACACTCATTAATTATGGACGATTAGCCTAAAAATAAATTAAAGAAAAAAATATTCTAGAAGATAAGAACTTCTCCGATACTGATTTAATCGATAAAGCTAATGTGTTTGGTTTGATCTGTTAGCCCCAAATTCTACCCACTTAACTAATTGTCGATTGATTAGTAATAAGTCCAGTTTCTTTTTTTTTTTTTTTGAGAAAACAAGTGGGGAAAGATTTAGACAAAGGCCCAATACTGAAAACCCGCAAGAACAGTCCATTTTTTATATTTAATTGATTGATAAATAATTAAAAAATTATTCCAATGATTGAAACACATCTGTTCGACAAAAAAAAAAACACCCTTAAAAAAGGAGGAGAAAAAGGGTACCTAGAATGGCAAAAGCAAAAAATAAAATAGTGAAACCCTAATGATAGTCCAGTGGAGATAGAGATTATTGAACAAAAATTTGGATATTTTATCAAACACGACCACCCATAAAATCATAAATTATACGAGTTTTATTAATGTAGGTTGGATCCCTTTCAAATAACATATATTCGTTAATTATAATTCCTTATTTCAAGGGATCACCTCTTTTGATTTCAACAAAAAATTACTACACATTACCATTTACCCCACAAAGAAATGAAAAAAAAAAAAAAGAATTTTATTAGCAGTGGTGGTTAGACCAAGGTTAATTGCCCATGTTGCTTACTTACCCGTTGACGAGATCAAATCGATTCGTAATTCAGAGAGGTTAAGTTATTTTTAGGATAAAATCAACAAGTAAATGACCCATTAATAATGAATGGATAAAATGTCCATCATGTTTAAAATAGGTAAATGACCATTCGAATTTGACATGAGTTTAAGACTCACTTGATTATGAGGGAGTTGTGACTGCGTCTAGTTTAACATGACTGCGTACATATTCGAAATAAAAGCAAGTCAGTCGTAGTTCTTAAATTTTAATAATTTAATTGGAGTTGATTTTGACTTGCGATTGCACCTAGTGTAGATGCAAGACTGCATGCGTATCCAAAAATAGAATCAAGTTTGACGTAATTTGTGAACATAATTTAGAATTTATTTGAAGTTGATTTAAACTTACGAATGCGCCTAGTTTAACTAAATTGTCTACGTATTCGAAAAAAAATCAAGTCAGCCATAGTTTTAGAAAAGAATTTGAAATTACAATTGCATACATCATAGATGTTGGATTATCTACGTATCCAAAAATAAAATCAAGTCATACGTAATTCAAAAAGAATTTATATGTAAATAGATTTTAAATGAGTGAATCATTCATTTAATTTGAAATGAAAATCATATTTCATAATTTTATTTCAATCACAAATCGAATTAACAGATGATGTTAAAATTTTCAAACCCAAGTGCAGCAGAGCCAAACTCCAACCTGTCAAGACTTAATTGAAAGGGGGCAAATATTATGGTACAGATTTTTAATTTTCAATACCATATTGAAAAGTAAAAAAAAAAAACTTAAAAATTTACAAATTCAATTCAAAAAGTGATAAATTCTAACAAAAAAACGTAGTATTTAAACTCAAAATGTTAGGTGAACACAAAAAAACAAATGTACTACAAAGATTAATAAAAAAGTTACAGCAAAAAAAGTGGTATAAATATTTAAAAAATATTATAAATACCTCAAAATAAAGTAAATGATGCAATACCGATTTTTTTTTTTTCCGATAGAAAAATCCTTTACAAGGAAACCCGTAGTGGTGATTGATAAAACATGTGTATGGTATGTGAATATTTACAAAATATTCATCTTCCCATCACAAGTTAAAGTGGAGGAGTACAACATTGTACGCTTGTACTTGCTAACACAAAGACTGGTATGTCCAGAAGAAGAAGAAGTTGAGGCAAGTACTACTACTTAGACGCAAAAATATCAAATACAAAATGGGTCTTATATAACATGGGAATAGGAACGGGAACATCCATGATGCACAGAGAATTTGTAGACTCTTATTAACCACATCTTTTCGAACCATTTAGTTGATAAGAGTTTGGATCGTGTGATTATGCGAATCGTGACTTTAAAACTTTGCTTTTCTTTCTTTTTGATTTAGTATCACTTCTTATTTATTTCTTATTTTTAGTGAGTTGACAAAATTTTAGACCGTATAATTATGTGAATTATGTCATTAAAAATCTTATTTTTCCTTCTTTTCGACAATGTCTATTTGTCTCTTATTTCTTATTTTTGTATGCCAAGACGAACACAAACACGAATGTATGTGGACTAGGTTTGGTGGGTCCCACCCACTTCATTTTTTTTTATTCTTGCTTAATTTTCGTAATTTCCTAAAAAAGGGGGAGCATCCATTATGTAATTGAAGTTGGAGAGACAAAATTGGACGGGGTGGAGAGGCCCAACAGGGGCATCTTGAGATCACTTGTGGGTCCACATTTTCAGATTTTTTTGTCTGGAAATGTTACTGTGTGCTTCATGAGTTCTCAGGTCGCCCCTGCAGGACTTTTTCCACCGTTTGATCGGACTACATTGAGTCAAGCTCGTCATATCAACGACAACAGGAGGCATTGATTTTGATCCCTCTCATTGGTCTCCGAGGTAAGCAGCACAGAATACTACCACGCCCCCACAAATTTTTTATTACATTAATTATTTTGTCGCTGCACTCAGTTTTTTTATATTTAATAATAGATACTCTAATTTAAATTCACTAATCATGAATTTAAATAAGTTTTTGTCATTGAAATTAGAAGTCGGCCAATGACCACCGCTCTTATTGGACCTTAACATCATACGATTGAATCTCATCGACTCCCTTTTTGATAATAATGATTATTGACCAAAAAAATAAATATATACGATTAATCGTAGATTTTCAACAAGCACATTATTTTTCTTCTTCTTTTCTAGTGGATGAGACTTTGTGTATTTTGATTTGAATTCAATTTGGACCCAACTAGCCGAGTAGGGATTGATAAATTTTATTGATAATTCGGATTTGACTTTGTTGTATTATATCGTGAAAAAATTGAAATTTGATTCAAATTATTTCTGGATAAAATATATCATGAAATTGAGCGACGGATTTAATTGAAGTATTCAGATCATATCGAATTTTAAATGAAATTTTCAATTTTAACAAATTTGATTACACGTTTTTAATCAGATTCTGATTAAAGTCGGTCTCGTTACCAGACGACTGGGTCATTAATCCACCAAGAGAGCTCAAGACTATTTTGTCTTATGATTGTAATCTTTTGCTGGTTTGAATGAAACGAAATTTACTGTTTAAAAAAAAAAAAAGAGCATCTTTGTTTGTTTCAACATTCAGAATTGTCTACATCAACTTATGCGTAATTCAACTAATCTTTTATGTCTAATCAAAGATATACCGTCCACGTAGAAGTTAGGAGTTGTGAAAATTCAAAGTTAGAACTTTTGAATTTATAGTTTGATCCTATTGTCATGTGAGTTACTATTGGGATTAAACTCATATTTGTTGAGAACAAACTCAAAATGAAACCAAATGATATGATTTATTTAACGTGAATAATAAATGCATCATGCATTGTGTTAGTGCTAAACATGATTTAATCCTTTTTTATGTTATTATTGGAAGGAAAAAAATAATAATGTTAGATGAACTAGTCAGAGATTTAATTCAGTATAACTATTGGATTAGTTGTGAATTAATATTAAATATATGTCACTTTTAATCAAACATCGATAATTGATTAGTTCCATAAACTAGATCTAAATAACATCTTCTAGACGAGCCACATTCCACATTCAGGGAAGTCCCTTTGTGTGGTTTTGACTGGGTATTTGTCACACCCCATCTGAGAGACTTATTTGGTATCTCAAAGATAGAAATATAACTTGACACATGATAATACATGCACCTATAATTCAAGAATACATTTAGAACCAATATTCTCACATAATAACTCCATAAAACAAATAAAATGTATAACATAGTATTCAATGGTGTAATTTAAAACAAAACAAAACATTAGGAAATGCATCACTTACATCAATACAAAAATTGACATTCCTATACAAAATGTACATAACTAGTTTGTTTTACCTCCCATCTTGACTCATATAGTATTGTAGTAGATCTAACTCTAAACTTTAGCTTCTTGAAATTAAATATTTTCTTAGTGTACTGCGCTTTATAATAAATGAAAATATAAAAAAAATATGGATCAAATATCATTTTACCAAAATATGTTTACAATCTGAGGAGAACAATAAAATTAAAGTGTTTCAACCGACTTTGTAATCTCAAATCACTACCAAAATATCAACATAATAAATGATTCACATTTGTTATGGCTCAACAACAACATTTAAATAATGTCAAACTATCAAAAATATTTAAACAATACCAAACTATTTAACGACAACTACGCACTGTTTTAGATTAACAATATGTAAGTCATATCAAGCTATTCAACAACTTCAGTACAGTGGATACTACTCAAATAACAAGTTTTTCAACAAATCATAAACTTTTCAATAAACCATAAGTTTTTCAACAAAATATATTTGATCCATTATTTGCTCAACTTAACACAAATCAAATCATCAAAACTTCATTTCACATAATGAAAATAACTCATATTAGTCATATAATTTTATTTTCAATTATTATGAAGCAGTACACTTTACTTGTCACAACCAGCCAGCATTTCACTCTATTGTATGCTCGATCCCTAGATGAAATCGATGTAGTAGTCTCCGACCCTAATAATTTGTATATGCACAATTGCAAATGAGCATCAACTCTAAAATTACTCAAAAAAATGCATATAAATGTTTCATGGTGTTACATATTCATTACAACTTAACTTCCCCCCCCCCAAAAAAAAAACTTTGGAGTATTTCTCATTCTCTCGATCATCGCCTCATACACCGCAATGACAATTTTAACAATAAAAACAACAATATAGACATGTTAGAGTGTAGAATTAAAAAAAAAAAGTCATAACTCTTAATAAAATAACTAGACAAATAATCACTTCTAAACGGTCAATTGATTGATGTTGTCATCTCACGACGACTAGTGGATTCCCGAATAGTTAAAGGATTTGCACTTTTTCATAGAAGCCAGGAGCTTTCAATGCACACTCTTAACCCCACTTCCACCCCTGATTCACCCACTGTGATAGAGGAGGATCCCACGAAAAATCAGAAAAGGTCAGAAGAAGAAGACGACCACCTCTAGAGAAGCATAAAGAAGATCAAGGAAACCCACAAAGGACAAGAAGATGAAGAAATGCAAGTGGACCTGCAACTGGGTACTCCACCCATAGAAAATCAAAAAGCAGATCACCCACCACCTGTAAAGGAACCCCCTTACGCAACTATAAAGCAACCTTGATGGAAGACAATGGTGCAATCTATTTTGATGAAGAATACTATGAAGAATCTACTGATGAGGAAGAGGTAGAAGCTCACCCCAAAAGCCCAAGGACCCGATGCTCCACAATCGCCTTTTCAGATGATACCTGCCCCTTCATTAATCTGTCACAGAAAACCCTACAAAGAATTAGGGGGAAATGGAAAGATGGACTTTTGGTTAAGCTTCTAGGGAGAAGCATCGGGTACAAGACCCTATGTATGAAAGTAAGAAATCTATGGAATCTGCAAGGTGATTTTGATGCAATTGATCTTGACAACGGATTTTTTCTGTTCAATATCCATATGAAGGAGGATAGTTTTAAGGTTTTCACAGGAGGCCCATGGATTATCATGAACCACTATCTCACGGTGAGAAAATGGGAACGCAATTTTATTCCTACCCGGGCATCGGAAATTACAACGACTCTCTGGCTGAGACTCCCAGAGTTACCTCTGGAATACTATGACGAAAGAATCCACTTCCACATATCCAAGGAACTTGGGAAACCAGTTAAGGTTGACACCAAAACAGCGGCAACGAAGAGAGGCAAATATGCCAGAATATGTGTAGAAAGGGACCTCAATAAACTTCTTATTCCTCATTACAGACATGAGGGGAGGCTATATAGGGTTGAATATGAATGTATTCACTCGATAAGTTTTAACTGTGGAAGGGTTGGACACAAAGATCTGTGTTGCACGTATTCTGCCGGAAAAACCAACCCCCCAAGACCTGTCGAAGAAACCCCCCCACCGAAAACAACCAGAGCTACAGACGCCATAATTTCGGCGGACTCAGAACGGTCACCTGCAAAAAAGGACTGTGAGTCAGGGACAACCGACCACTAGGATGAGGAAGATGACTTTGAGCCTTGGATGTTGGCCCAATCCAGGAAAAGAAGGGGAAGAATTATCAAGAAAGATCTTGGGCCTAACATGTCCCGGAATCATTCATTTCACAGCGAGAGTGAACCAAAACAGGGCCATCTTGAACCTGGATGATGATTCCCATCTCCCAACCCTTTTTGATGATGCATCCCATGAAGCTATTGACCTGGAACTATAGAGGTGCTGGTAACGAAAGATTCCTGAGAGCATTTGAAGATATCTTCAGAGCCCACAAACCAAAAATTGTTGTTTTTATGGAAACCAAAATCCCTAGCTCTCAACTGGGTAATTTCTTCTCTCAACTTGGCCTGACTATGTCTGAAAAAGTTGAACCAGTTGGCAGAGCTGGTGGACTTTGGCTTATGTGGGATCCCACTCTAGTTACTGTTGCCATTCATCTTTTAACAACTCAAGTCATTCATGGCCTTATAACTCGGTTTGATTTTGATGAGTGGATGTTCTCAGCAATTTATGACAGTCCCCACCCATCGAATAGAGACCACCTATGGGATAACCTAAGTCAAGTGGGAGACAACTACTTTCACGGGTGGATGGTCGCCGGCGACCTTAACAACTTTTCTAGTCACTTGGAAAGAAGAAGAAGGCATGCAGACCATAGCAACAGAACTAGGAAATTTAGAGATAGGATTAACAAATGTGGCCTCATCGACCTTGGGTGCAGCGGTCCAAGACTCACCTGGAACAACAAAAGGAAAGGGCTGGCCAACAACAAAATAAAGCTGGATAGAGCGCTGACGAATACTCAATGGACCTCTCAGTTCCCTGAAGCATATGTTCAAAACCTCCCCAAAACATACTCCGACCACTGCCCACTCCTGATTCATCTCAGAGGTACCTCTTCTTCCCCCTCTATTTCTAGACCTTTTAGAATGGAAGCAATCTGGTTAACAAGGCCTGATTTCAAAGATGTTGTCTCTAACACTTGGAACCAATCTAATAATTCCCTCATTCAAGCTATTGCAAATTTTGCTAAAAATGCTAAAGATTGGAACGTCTCTTCTTTTGGAAATATATTCCGAAGGAAAAGAAGAGTTCTTGCAAGACTAGAAGGTATTCAAAAAGCACAAGAAATAAATCACACCCATAATCTTGAAATTCTTGAAGAACAACTCCTTCTAGAATATGAACACATTCTAAAACAAGAAGAGATCCTCTGGCACCAAAAATCAAGGTCCAAATGGATCACAATGGGGGATAGGAAGACTAAATTTTTTCATGTGTCCACAATCATTAGAAGAAAGAAAAATAGACCCCATAGTCTAAAGAATGCCCAGGGTTGTTGGATCTCAGAGAAATCAGAATTTGAGCAAATCATACAGACTTATTATAGGGAACTTTTCGGCACTGAAAATTTGTGTGAAACAGAAGGTCTCTATAATTATTCTCATCCTTCTTTGAACTTTATTGAGAACTAAATCCTCCAAGTCCCGATCACGGACTATGAAATTAGGAAAGCGACCTTTAACATCAAGGCCAATAAAGCCCCAGGGCCAGATGGGCTCCAAGCCATCTTCTTTCAAAAAATTTGGGATGTGGTGGGGGATTTCGTTTGTAACCAAATTAAAGATATATTCAGTACAAGGAAATGCCCTAAAGAAATCAATGAAACATGGATCACACTTATCCCTAAAATTGATAACCCCAGCATGGCCTCACAGTTTAGACCAATAAGCCTTTGTAATGTGAGCTATAAAATCCTCACTAAACTTCTTGTAGCCAAACTCAGACCATTCCTGGATAAACTTATAAGTCCCAATCAAACCAGTTTCGTCCCAGGAAGACAGACCACTGACAATGTCATCATCACTCAAGAAATAATTCATACAATTAAAAGGAAAAAAGGGAAGGTGGGGGACATGGTCATCAAAATTGATCTTGAAAAAGCCTACGATAGGGTAAGCTGGCACTTTCTTCGTCAAACACTTATGGACTTTAATTTTTCATTCTCTTGGATTGATATCATTATGAGCCGTGTCACGGACTCCTCACTTTCTATCCTTTGGAATGGAGAACCACTCAGCCCTATCAGTCCCAAGAAGGGTCTTAGGCAAGGGGATCCGTTGTCACCATATCTCTTCATACTATGTATGGAAAAATTAGGCCAATTAATCAATAGAAAAGTGGAAGAGAGAAAGTGGAAAAGAATTAAAGCATCAAAGAATGGACCCTCGATTACTCACCTCCTCTTTGCAGATGACATCATCCTCTTCTCTAGGGCTACTAAAAAAGATTGTGATATGATCAAGGACGTCCTCGAGAATTTCTGTAATATTTCAGGACAGAAAGTTAGCCTTGCCAAATCCAGGGTTTTCTATTCCCCCAATATTTGCAGAAGTAAAGCTAGATACCTAAGTAGTAGAAGTGGGCTCACAAGAGCCGAAAACTTAGGCAAATACTTAGGTATCCCAATTCTTCATCAAAGATCAAATAAGGAAACCTACAATTTCCTTATCAAAAAAATTCAATCTAAGCTTAGTGGATGGAAGGCAAAAAACCTCTCCATGGCAGGGAGGGAAACCCTCATCAAATCTGTCACATCCTTCATTCCAAATTACACTATGCAGACCACATGGCTTCCCCAATCCACATGCGATAAAATTGACAAACTCAATAGGAATTTCCGTTGGGGAGATACGGAAGAAAAGAAAAAAGTCCACCTCATCAATTGGAATACTGTTTGTAAACCTAAGGAGATATGCGGGCTAGGTATTAGAAAGACGAGAGCTAACAACCTAGCTTCCCTCTCTAAGTTAGGATGGAATATCAAGGCTAATAAAGACAATCTATGGACTAGAGTCATCACGGACAAATACATCAAGAGTATCTCGCTTGAATGGGAACATAAATCAAACAACTCCCCAATTTGGAGAGCTATCCTAAAAACAAGTCATATTGTCAAGGAAGGGACTAAATGGCTCATCAGTGATGGCAATAATATTTCTTTTTGGACTGATTGGTGGTGTGGAGTTTCTTGTATGGCCAACAGAATGCAGGTACCGGCCTCGACTGACCCCAACACCACAGTGGCAAGTTTCATTGACTCCTCAAGTAACTGGAACTTGAACCTCCTAGGTATGCTTCTCCCCCCTAGCATTTTATCTGATATTCAGCTCACTTGCATCCCTTTTAATTGCGATCTGAAGGTCACCCCATGCTGGGGTATCTCAAGTAACGGTAAGTTCTCTGTTAGCTCCACTTATGACCCTAAAGAGGATTTTAACCCCTCGACCTAGACATGGGACTGGATTTGGCGAATGAAAATCCCTCAGAAACTCAAGTTTTTCCTTTGGATCGTACGACATGACAGAATCCTTTCTAATCAACTTAGAGCCTCTAGGAACTTGATTGATGATCCAATTTGTGAGAGATGTAAGTTTCATTGTGAATCCACCTTGCACATCCTGAGAGACTGCTCTAAAGCATAGGCTGTATGGAGAGCCCTCCTTGGGAACAACGGGTTCAGGTCCTGTATTGATAATGACCTACAAAAATGGCTTCTTGATAATCATAAAAATAAAAGAAAGGAGAGATGGAAAGGAGTGGAATGACCTGTTGTTTTTACCTCTGCTATCTGGCATATCTAGAAAGATAGGAACAAGGAATGTCTCGAAAAAATCCAAACCCCTCCCAATGTCACAGCTAGAAGTGCCTGGATTATGGCCCAAGAGAGTAACTCTGCTTTCCTTTGTAATTCTAATTGCCATGATCTTTGCCCAGAGATTCTCATTTGCTGGTCATTCCCTCCTACCGGATGGATGAAATTGAACGTGGATGGATGCTCCAAAGGAAATCTTGGACTTGCTGCTTTTGGAGGCCTCGTGAGGAGTGACCAAGGAGCTTGGCAGCTGGGGTTCTATGGAAGACTCCAGAATTGCTCAAGTATTCAGGCTGAACTTTGGGCCATACTCATGGGCCTCCAGATTACCCATACCAAGGGTTTGAAGAAGATCATTTTGGAGACCGACTCTCTTGAGGCTCATAGACTCCTCACAAGTTTTGAAGATACACATCCGGAGAGAGGGCTCATCCTTAAATGCAAAAGGCTTCTCACTCTCCTCAATTGTCCAATCCTTCACACCAAAAGAGAAGGAAATTTCAGTGCCGACAAACTTGCTAATTTGGGTGTCATTCAAAATGACAACTTAGTGATCCTCAACTCCCCCCCTTGCTCAATGGGAGAGCTTTTGAGAAACGATAATGCTAGCATTGCCTATTTTAGAAGATTTTGATATTTTTTGATTCTTCTGTTGTACCGAAAAAAAAAAGGATTTACACTAATTTTATTCACTTGTTAGCTTTATTTCATATCACATTTAAATCAACTTTGTCCAGGTCACTTTGGCCCCACTTCCAGTCAGTACCCTTTGCTTAAACATTTTGTTGAATGTTCAACATGTATTAATGTGTTATTCAAACCTATCGTGCAAATTTAATTAAAATCAGTTTCTATCCTCACTAAATTAACAATAAATCAAATTAATTATAAAATAGACGTCCTAAGCTTAATCAGAGCTCTAAACGACATCCCGAGCAAATGATTGTCATTATTATTTTTTTTATTGGGATCATATCTGCCACAATTTTTTCGCACTTTGGAACAAAAAACTATATTTATATAGGCAGAATTTGGTGTCCCACCATACATCATTAGAACGGGTTTCCAATCTAGTTTTCTACTCTTCAAATGGTGCGCGGTCTGTTCAACAAAAATGAGATTACTACCACCACCTCCATTCTTCTATTCATGAACAAAAACCCAGTCAAATCTACTCCAAAAGCAATCAAAACCCTCCTACCAATATTCTACTATCTTTCAATCATCCAAAACAACTTTAGAGCAACTAATATGCAGGTAATCTAATGAATTAAGTATAACAAGATAAGATATACTATAACCAATACGACCTCTCACTAGATGCATGCAACTATAACATTCAACCATTCTTACTAATTAATTTCAACAACCAAAAAAAGAAGTGTTTACATCTCTAAAAGATCTCCAATCTAATCAATAGAAGTTCCACAACAAAATTTCTGCAAACCCACATGGAAACTAGAAGAAATTGTAGTTTCTAGTGCTCCTGAAGTGGTAATCGAGAGGAGGAAGTGAAGAGAATATGTGTAGAAGAGTGGAGAACGTCAAGAGAAAGCCTCTCCACCGATTTCTTCATCCAAATTATATAATTGGGCTATTTACAGGTATATCCCCACACTTTTGTAATTTTTTCACTTTAATGATAAAATGTTTTAATGCCAAAATATAGTTTTTACCTTTTAAAGAAGTTAACTGTTATAATTTACGCCTATAATATTTTTTCTTAATAACTTCAATAATTGTAATTCAACCCTAAACTTCTTAACTTGAATTCAATTCCACTCTATTAACTTAAATATATCATCATGTATAATAATTAACTTGTCTTAATTCCGACATATCGCAAACTTAATCTGCCAAAAGTTTCAATTAATCATACTTACTACCTCAAAACTTTTAAAATAGTTTACTTTTACCATTATTCAAAATTAAATGCAATGAAATGCATAATCGATCTCTTTTTACAAAATAAAATTGGCATCCCTGATGTCATTGGAGACTCTTGATATCAATTGTAAGAGTCACGTTATTGCTTTCTATCTTTATAGTATTCTACCACCCACAACATGTTTTTCTCATCTTCTTTTTTCACTTTTCTCTCTACCCACTAATCCGTTACTTAGAGTTCTTAATCATACTAAAATATATATATTTCTCACATCCAACTTGCATATTGGTTTCAAACTAAAAGTGTCAAATATTCATGATTTCAAAGTTGAATTTTATTTCAAGTTGTTCTCATTTGTCTGGTTTGCCAATCAAAGAAAGCCCTTTAAACATACTATCAACCAATTTCATTTCCTATTTTATTCTTATTTTTATTTTTATTTTTGTAAATAAACTTCAACCTTGAAGCATGAAATTATGGTATTGCTAAGATTGAAATTCAACTTTCATGGGTATCAGAAACCTTAAGTACTAAAAGAATGATATTTTTGCTTCCTCACTTGACCAATCAGAGACCTATATATTCAGAGTCAATTAATATTGCATTAAACACAAAACCATCCTCCAAAATTACATGTCTCGTAGGTACTCTTTGAATTTTAATTATTCTCCAAAATTTTATAATCTAATTTCTTCATATTATTTTTATGTCAAACTTTATATTGTTAATATTAATATTTAAAAATTTGATTATCTAACTCTAAAAAATCACTTTAAGAATTGAAACTTGTCTGGCAATGGATTACGTATATGACATGTTACCTTTTCTTCATCTTCATATTTTGTGTCTTGGGTGTTCTCAATCTACAATTCCACTTTTCTTTTGAGCAGACAGATTGATTCGGTACTTTTGCTACTTAGCATGTGAAGGAGGATTTAATAATTTTTTAAGTTATCTAAGCAACAACATTGTTGTTCAAAGTTTGGACCGTCGGACATTTATGGATGTCAATCAATTAAAGCTTGATTTTTTTATTCTTTGCCCTATTCAGTCTTTTATTTTATTTCAATGTGTGTTGGCTACCTTATTTCAAAATTTATGTCCATCACTAGAGCATACTTGTTGGTCCGGCTTTACAGCATATAAAAATAAACACTTTCAGTGTTCTTGTTTTTTCTTTTGTTTATGTTACTAATCCAATTGATTGTCTTCAGTTACAAGTTTTGATTAATTTTGTCTTTATTTTTCCCTCATTTGTCAGAACTTTTAATTTTCTCCAAAACATCCATTTTTCAATTCTAACTTTTATTCCCCCCAACCCAGAAGTCTCTTGAAATACCATTTTTTTTTATTTCATTGCATATATGTATGTATAAGTATAAATATATAGTCTTCTTATGTGGTTATTCAATAGAGATATATGAAAGTTGTATGTTGGTACAGTGAAGTAGTTCTTTCAAGGATGATTTACTTAAGTTGTAGATTGTCTATATCCTACGTCATGGGATTAGTAATTCTTACTGATTTTTGTTAGAAAAGAATCTATAACTTAACTAATAGTTCTAGGATGTTCATTTTAAAGAAATAACAAGAAAGTTAAACCCATCCTGTAAGTTTTGATTGTTGTTTGGTTCATGGGTGAAAGTAAAACATTCATTTTTCATTTTTGATATTTGGTTATACTAGTTGATGCACATGTGAATTGCACGTGTACAATTTTGAGTTGTATTTCTTGAGATATGAACTTCTAGATCTATTTGTTAGATAAAGAATTTAGATTTAGATCATCTATTGTTAATTATTTTAAAAAATTGTGAAATTTTTTTTGAATGATAAGAGAATACAAAGGGAAAAATATATGGTTTGTAAATAATCAAATTACACGTGTCGATATATTTTATGCGTGTAAATGTATATGTCATATAACTGTCATCTCACCTTGGAAACCCTCATATTCAAGATTTAGACATTTTACTATATAATATATACTTCCAAAGTACATAGAGATAGGACTATTTTTCACCTGACTAAGAATCAAAAGAAATTTTTTAGCTATATTGTAACTTTGTAAAAGATATATGTGATCAATATTATTGATTAGGAATACCAAAAGTAGTGGGAGCTTAGTGTGTGAGAAAGGAAGATAGATTGCACCATAACATACACAAACTTCTCCGAATGTGGTTGGAACTTGGCAATGGACATCTCGTTGAAGTAAAACCGCCAATGGACATCTGATTGTGTCTATTTGCTACAAGTGAAAGAAAAGGAACATGGCTTGCAAGGAGAGATGTCAGCTATGGGAGACAATGAGCTACAACAAAGGAAATAGGGCTAATGAATGCAATAATTAATCTATATATTAAAGAAGACTAAAGGTTAACAAGGATATGATTAGCCTTAATATTGAAGCAATATGAATATAATGGTTTGAAAATATGCAAAAAAACAGGCCAACGGTCCATAATTACCTTTATTTTAATGTTGTTGTTATCACTAAAAAGGATAATTTAGGCATTATTTGTTTTGCTAAGGTTATTATAGTCAATCAAAAAAAATTACTTTTCTTGATATTTATAGTAGTATAAATATAGATAGATTGGCATGATGCTCTGTATCTTCTGGAAGAGAAAAAGTTTTAGCTTATTGTTGCTCCTCGTCAATTTCAAGTTTCTGGGATCAAAGAGTTCATGATGGTATCAATAAGGATTAATAGGTATCAACTAACTATGTTGGTTGAAATTCAGTGGATCTATGTAGATAATTGTTTCTGGAGTTAGGATGTTATGCAACACTATTAGTTTGGTTGTATAACATATATATAATAGCTTTTTCTTTATATCTATATGATGTTTCATGGAAGAAACCAACTTTAAAAAAAAAAGATAAGTAACCATAAAATCATAATACAACAACATCCTTTAAACACAGGGCTTGGGCTACCAAGGAAAGTCTGAACATGCATTGTCATGGGTGAATTTTATCAATTTACTTTTTTATTTAACTTTCGAAATCAACTCTCAAAAACTATAACTAAAAATGGAGTTATACACACCATATTTTGAAATCAATGCACGTGAGCATCAATTATTTTATATACACACACACACACACACACACACACACACACACACACACCCTATACTTGTGCACACAGAAGCAATTATAATAGAGTTTACTGGAAAACTTAAGAATTTCTAGAGAGAATCTTTGAAATGATTTCTCTTTTGACTTCTGGTGCTGCTTTAACTCGGGTAACTTGCTTTTTCTTGAGTGAATTACTTTTCAGTTTGGTAAGATGTTTTTCCACTTTCACTTTTCAGTGGAAAAGATGAAGTGAATTTCTTTTACCCTGGTAAATGCAGAAAGGAGCATGTGACTGTTGGGCCCTTGATGTTTGTTGGAATTTGCTTTTGGTGAAAAATCTAATTAATTGATGGCTGTTTTTTAGTGGATAGTAGACTCGTTGATGTGTGATTCTATCAGGGTGTGTAAAAGACAACTTTTATTTCTTTTGGTGCAGAAAGTAGTGATTGAATTCTTTCACACATAGTAATGGGAATCATGGACTGGATAGGCCATAAACATCATTTGGGTCTTGGGCATTGATTAACCATCAAAATTGTTATTTTATTATATTTAATGATTGGTTAATTGCATATTATTTATGATTAAATGTGTTAAATTCCTTAATTTTCTAGTTTGATACTTTTTTTAGTTGTATGGTTTATTTTACAGGTAAATTGATTTAATGGATAATGCAAGTGAAGCAATCACTAGAAGAAGAATCATAATTGATAAGGATTGAAGAGTCAAGATAGAGATAGGAAGACTTGAAGATAAATCAGCAATTCAATCCTTATACGAGTCCAAGTTTGAAGAAAATTCATTTAAAGTTGGATTTGGAAAGTATCCTAGAAGATAAGGATTTGACACGTTTTCAGTATTTTGGTCATAACTTTTGACTTCGATATAAAATTGACCTGATTTTTGAGGGGTTGCAAAGAAGACTCCAAGGGCTACAAAAATGTATTTCACGAAAATTTCGTGATTCATCCTATAAATATGTAAAATTCCAAATCGAAGTCTGGATAGATTTTGTACCCGCGAGGCAAAGATTTAATGCACGGGATTTAACCTTACAAGACTTCTATTTGGCAAAGGAATTTCTTTCAAGTCAACCTTAGATTTCGTACCTATACCTAGAATTTATTTTATTATAAATAGGGGTTCTCATCTTAGAGACTAGGATTCCTTTTCCATCTTTTGATTTTAATTCGTCATGTCTAGCTAGAAGGCTAAGCTAGGGCTAGGGAAGGACATCTCAATGAAGTACGGTACTGTTATTGACTCCGTGCTTAATGATTTATGATATTTTGTTAATTTAACTTCTGATCTTTTAGCAAAATTTTTATTCTATAAAAATTCTTAAGTTGTTGTGTCATGTACATCGATTGTTTGAATTTTCTTGCGAGTAAATAACTGGTTATTCCATGCTTGAGGTAATTATCATTATTTCATAAAATAATATAATTGGTTGATTATTCAGGTTCCTGAATAATTTTTTGATTATAACTTTAGGTTTCTTACTTAATTTGCTACTTGAATTAATCGACATCTAATTCTTGTTTCAAGTTAAGATTTGAGTCTTTAATCAATATTGTATGGAATTGAGAGTGAGTAACCGATGCTCTAGTATTTTATATTACTGTTTAATTAGTTAAATCAATTTTATCCACTCAACAATTCTCAAAAATAAATTCTTTACTTTTAAGTTTGTTTTAGTATTTGTGTGATTGTTTTCTTTTATTTTCACAATTTCCTGTGGTTCGACCTCGGACTTCCAAGTATTATATTACTTCGCGACAACCTACACTTGGGTGATCAATTCTAAAGTTGTAGCAGGCATCCTAGAAGGGATCCAAAGACGGGCTTACTGTAACACCCCAAAATACACCCTGGACGGCATTACATTCTAATAACCATTTAAGCATGAGAGCACTAATTAATCCATCAACATTATATCAACAATTTATTTTGGAATAAAAATTCAGGCAGAGTCTCCCTTGTACGGGGAGCTCTACCACAAAAACTCAACCTGCGCAGTTCTACTCTAATGACCACACCGGGTCCATTTACTTACCATAAAAATTAATTCAACAAACTTACAAGTTATCCCAAAAGAATAAGCCAAGCCATGGCCTTTACATTTCCATGATCAAATAACTATGCTAATGTAGCGGAATTATAAAATATGGCTAAGCTTTACATGGTTTCAAAATAATACCCTAGCCTAGAACAAAATAAAGGGTCCAGCTAAGAGTCCTCCCCGGGATCCACACTCCCGTCTTGCTGCAACTCCCAGGGTACGGGTTCCTCGTGTCCTAACTCCTCCTCATGCATACAATCTGAAATGTTTGTAGGTAGGAGGGTGAGTACAAGACTCTGTAGGAAAATCCTTCCAAACTCATTCAAGGTTTTGAAATCAAGTAAGACAGGTAGGTCTCATTTCGCACATACATATCAATGAATTTTGAAAGAAGATAAGGACATTTTAAAAGAGATCTCAAGTTTGTACAATAATAAAGAATTAAAAGAGAATAAAATCGACTTTAATTGACAAATAATTTTCAATATAATCTAATCCACCATATACCATTTCCACAAGTTATCGCGGCATCCCATACTACCCGAAACTCTTGGGGAAATAATATGTGGTACAATGAACAATAATTTCTATTTGGTACCACTCAAGTAGGCTGTCGCATCTCATGAATCTACCCAACGATTCTACCTCGTTCACCCATATATAATCACAATCACAGGCCAATTTAGAAAGGGCGTGTACCGTCTCATACGACATTGACGAAATCCTTCCAAGGTGTCTAGTATACTAACCCTTTTTCCCGGTATCCGTGAACAATAGTGGTCATTGTCACAACAATGATCCACTACGAGCATTAGACAACCATCTCATCCCCCATTGGGATAGACTAACCTCTAACGCTCTACGGCAGTTTTCGAAGGTAATCCAAGTCCCTCACAACACCATAAACAAGAGTGACATACCAACAATATACTCAACCTCATATACAAGCAAATTCCATGATTTTCTCCAATTTTCACAAGCAAGATACGTAATAGAACAATTTAAGAATACTTACTCATTTCGCAATTCATGTTACAAGAGACAAGTTTAAAGGAAATAAGCATGAGATCATCAATACAATCATTTTACTACCTAACAAAAAGTTCTAGAATTTTAGAAATCAAGATGATGTGAAGATATAGAAAAAAATCTATATTTCCCCCAAAAACTAGGGTTTGATGAACTTCAAACCATTATTTTGTTCAAATCATGTGTATGTTGGTACAAAGACTAAGAAACAATGAACCCATAACAAATACATACTACTTAGAGTCAAAATGTACATATATAATAACCCTAACCTCATTGGATAAAAATGGAAGAAAACCCCTACCTTAAATCTTGAAGAACTAGGGCTTGGATTCTTGAATATACCCTTAATCTCTTGTTTTTCTCTTGGATCTTGAGTTCTCTCCTTCTCTCTCAAGGTATCTAGGGTTTAGAATGAGGTATGGATGACTAAGGAGGCAACCTAAAGTATTTATAGGCCCAAAAGTCGGACCAACGTCGCGATTTAAAACATTCAGATTTTTATCGGGTGTACCGGTACCATATGGTACCGGTACCCAGTACCAGTACCACAAATCTTCTGGAATTGGGGTACCGGTACCCAGTACCGGTACCAAAAACCTTCTGGAATCGGGGTACCGGTACCACTCAGCAGACAGAGTCTTCCTCCGTCTTCCAAGTTTCCAATGCACTTCCTATTACCTTTCCCAAGGTTTTTCGACCTTCCGGAATCAATGGAAACCTTATCTTGACCTAAAAGTATTTAGAAATTCATCTAATCCCCATTTTCATATTTCAACATCTTTAAAACTCAAACTTTCCATTCAATATGCGTCTCTAGTATTTATCCTAGTATTAAAAATCTATATGGTTTACCCTTACCTTATTATACATGTCTACACATTCATAACAATATTTTATTATATATATATTTATACAAATATATAAAAAGAAAATACAGGGTGTTACACTTACTGGTGCCTGTGACGATGTAGAAGAGCTGTCATCTTCTAGGTCGACTGCTTGTTGGAGTAGTTTATGTGCTAATTCAATTAGCTCAAATGACTTCTTCTTCTTTTGTGCTTTACTAGAATCCTTACAGAAGTTTGCTTTGCTAGTAATGCCTGGACTCCTAGTATAGACACTCTGAGGGTTATCATAACATGCTTGACTAGTGTACTGGTGGTTATTCCTATAACCTTGACTGGAGTAGGAACTTTGATGGGGAACTTCTGGAGAGAATCTTTGAAAGGATTTCTCTTTTGACTTCTAGTGATGTTTTAACTCAAGTACTTTGATTTTTCTTGAGTGAATTGCATTTCACTTGGGTAAGATATTTTTCCACTTTCACTTTTTGGTGGAAAAGCTGGAGTGAAATTCTTTACCCTTGTAAATGCAGAAAGGAGCATGTGACTGTTGGGTCCCTGAGGTTGGCTAGAATCAGCTTTCGATGGAAAATTTAATTGACTGATGGCTGCTTTTTAGTGGAAAATAGCCTCAATGTGTGATTCCATCAGGGTGTCTAAAAGACAGCTTTTCTTTCTTTAGGTGAAATGAGTAGTGATTGAAGTCTTTCACACAGTGATTGGAATCATAGACTGGATAGGTCATAAGCATCATTAGGGTCTTGGGCATCTTGGAAGGGATCCAAAGACGGGCTAACTGATGTCTGTGACAATGCAGAAAAGTTGTCATCTTCTTGGTCGGCCACTTGCAGAAGTAGTTTTTATGCTAATTCAATTAGCTCAGATGACTTCTTTTACTGTGCTTTACTAAAATCCTTAGAAGAGGATTTGATTTGCTTTTTTGATAATGCCTAAACTCTTGGTGAAGACACTATGAAGGCTGCCATAACTTTCTTGATTGATGTACTAGTCGTTGTTCTTATAACATTGACTGGAGTAGGAATTTTGACTGGGAACTCTGTTTTGCAAACGGAAGCAATTATAATAGTGTTTACTAGAAAACCAAAAATTAAGACTTCACAAATAATTACCACATGATATTTACTTAAATAGAGTTAGCTAGAAAATAACTTACAAATAGTTTATTGAAAGAAATCCTTCTTGTCCATCATAGGAAGACTGGATACAATAAGAGACTATGAGAGAGAGATTTTTGTATGCAAAAATTGAACCCCTTTATGAGAATAACTAAAGTCCATATAAAGACTTAAGTATTTTTGGAGAGAATCTTTGAAATGATTTCTCTTTTGACTTTTGGTCAGGTAACTTGCTTTTTCTTGAGTGAATTGATTTTCACTCGGGTAAGATGCTTTTCCACTTTCACTTTTCAGTGTAAAAGGTAAAGTGAATTTTTTTACTCTGGTAAATGCAAACAGGAGCATGTGACTATTGGGCCCCTGATGTTGGTTGGAATCTGCTTTCAATAGAAAAGCTGATTGATTGATGGCTGCTTTTTAGTAGGAAGTGGCCTCGTTGATGTGTGATTCCCTCGAGGTGTGTAAAAGATAACTTTTCTTTCTTTAGGTGAAGAAAGTAGTGATTGAAATCTTTCACACATATTGATGGGAATCATGGACTGGATAGGTCATAAGCACCTTTTGGGTCTTGGGCATCCTGAAAGGGATCCAAAGATGGGCTGACTGATGCCTGTAAAAATGTAGAATAGCTGTTGTCTTCTTGGACGGCTGCTTGCTGGTGTAGTTTCTGTGTTAATTCAATTAGCTTAGATGACTTCTTCTTCTTTTATGCTTTACTGGAATCCTCAGAGGAGGATTTGATTTGCTTTGTTGGTAATGCTTAGACTCCTGGTGAAGACACTATGAGGGCTGCCATAATTTGCTTGACTAGTGTACTTGTGGTTGTTCCTATAACCTTGACCAGAGTAGGAACTTTGACTGGAAACTCTACTTTGGACACGAAAACAATTATAATAGAGTTTACTAGGAAGTCAAGAATTAAAAGACTTCAGAGATAATTATTACAGGATATTTACTTAAAAATTCAAAATAGAATTATCTAGAAATTAACTTACAAATATGTTAGTGAAAGAAGTTCTTCTTATGCATCATAGGATGACTGGGTACAATAAGGGATTGCGAGAGAGAGATTTTTGTATGAAAAAATTGGCCCCCTTTTTGAGAATAATTGAAGTCCTTACAAAGGCATAAAGATTTACAGGGAGAATCTTTGAAATAATTTCTCTTTTGACTTTTGGTGCTACTTTAACTCAAGTACTTCACTTTTTCTTGAGTGAATTGCTTTTCATTTGGGTAAGATATTTTTTCGCTTTCACATTTCAGTGGAAAAGGTGGATTGAATTTCTTTTACACTTCCAAATGAAAAAAGGAGCATGTGACAGCTAGGCCCCCAATATTGGCCGGAATCATCTTTCAGTGGAAAAGCTAATTGATTAATGGCTGCTTTTTAGTGGAAAATAGCCTCAATGTGTGATTCCATCAGGGTGTCTGAAAGACAGCTTTTCTTTCTTTAAGTGAAGAAAGTAGTGATCAAAGTCTTTCACACATAGTGATTGGAATCATAGATTGGATAGGTAATAAGCATCGTTGGGGTCTTGGGCATCCTGGAAAGGATCCAAAGACGGTTTGACTGCTGCCTGTGACGATGCAGAAAAGTTGTCATCTTCTTGGCCGATTGCTTGTAGGAGTAGTTTTTGTGCTAATTCAGATGACTTCTTCTTTTGTGCTTTATTGGATTCCTTAGAGAAGGATTTGATTTGCTTTTTTGGTAATGCCTGGACTCTTGCTAAAGACACTAAGAGGGTTGCCATAACTTTCTTGACTTGTATACTGGTCATTATTCCTATAACTTTGACCGGAGTAAGAACTTTGACTGGGAATTCTGCTTTGCACACAAAAGCAATTATAATAGAGTTTACTAGATGTTGTGGGTGTCTTGTATTCCAGTCTTAATTAGAAACTGAGTTGAACTTTGTTCAAAAAAAAGACCAATCAGAAACCCTTCTGTATTAGGAGACAAAGTATTTTGGGTCTATAAATAGAATATAGACCACTCAGTTTCTTTTGGGTTTTTGGCCCCCAGTTTTGGGCATCTATGTTTGGTTTTATTCTCTCGGTTAAAGAATTTTATGTAATCTCCCTTTACTGATTGTGAAACTTTGTTGTTGCGTTTCACCCGTGGAGTAGGCTTTTAATTCGATTCACGTAAATTTATGTTCTATTTTTTCTATTTCGTTTCATTTTATTTTGCTTGTGGTCTTTGTTCATAACAAGCTGGTATCAGAGCTATTGGTTTCGAGATGATTATAATAAAATTCGAAGTAGAAAAATTTGGTGATCAAAACAATTTCAGTCTACGACAGATCCAAATACGTGACGTTGCTATGACGAATCATTTGGCAAAAGTTCTTTATGAGATACTATGATCAACGCTGATGGAGACTCAATAGATTTGTTATTGTGGAGAAAGCAGTTGAAAATTTCACTTTTGGTTTGATGGCTTGGTGGATATACAAGTCAAGGTGGAGAGTTTTTATGGATGCTTGTGATATTTGTATTTCCTCATGAGATTTGTGGAGAAGACAGCTAGTTCATTCGCTTTTGTTTTGATTGCTTGATGGAATACAAGACAACGTAGAGATTTGTTGTGGGTGTCTTGTATTCCAGTCCTAATAGGAAACTGAGTTGAACTTTGTTCTCTTTAGGGATTTAGAAAGGTAGATGTCTTAGAATTCCACTTCAAATAAAAGACCAATTAGAAACCCTTTTGTATTAGGAGACAAAGTACTTTGGGTATATAAATAGATTATAGAGCACTCAGTTTCTTTTGGGTTTTTAGCTCCCAATTTTAGGCATCTATGTTTGGTTTTACTCTCTCGATTAGAAAATTTTATGTAATCTCCCTTTACTAATAATGAAACTTTGCTACTGCATTTCACCCGTGTAGTTTGCTTTTAATCCGATCCATGTAAATTTATGTTCTATTTTTTCTATTTCGTTCTGTTTTTTTTGCTTGTGGTCTTTGTTCATAACACTGGAAAACCAAGAATTAAAACACTTCTACTTATGCACACAGGAGCAATTATAATAGAGTTTACTGGAAAACCAATAATTAAAAGACTTCACAGATAATTACTACAGGATATTTACTTAAATACATTTAGCTGAAAAATAACGTACAAGTAGTTTACTGAAAGAAATTCTTCTTATGCATCATAGGAAGACTAGATACTATAAGAGACTAGGAGAGAGATTTTTGTATGCAAAAATTAGACCCCTTTCTGAGAATAACTAAAGTCCTTATAAAGGAATAAGGATTTTTGGAGAGAATCTTTGAAATGATTTCACTTTTGACTTTTGGTGCTGCTTTAACTCAGGTAACTTGTTTTTTCTTAAGTGAATTGCTTTTCACTTGGGTAAGATATTTTTCCACTTTCACTTTTCAGAGTAAATGGTGGAGTGAATTTTTTTACCCTAGTATATGCAAACAAGAGCATGTGACTGTTGAGCCCCTGATGTTGGTTGGAATCTGTTTTCTGTGGAAAAGTTATTGTTAAATGGCTACTTTTTAGTGGCAAGTGGCCTCGTTGATGTGTGATTCCATCGGGGTGTGTAAAAGATAACTTTTCTTTCTTTAGGAGAAGAAAGTAGTGATTGAAGTCTTTCACAGATATTGATGGGAATCATGGACTAGATAGGTCATAAGCATTATTGGGGTCTTGAGCATCCTGATGGGATCCAAATATGGGCTGACTGATGCATGTGACAATGCAGAATAACTGTCTTCTTCTTGGACGGCTGCTTCCTAGTGTAGTTTCTATGTTAATTCAATTAGCTCAGATGACTTCTTCTTTTGTGCTTTACTGGAATCCTTAGTGGAGGATTTCATTTGCTTTGTTGGTAATGCATGGACTTCTTGTGAAGACACTATGAGGGCTACCATAACTTGCTTGACTGGTGTACTTGTGGTTGTTCTTATAACCTTGACCGGAGTAGGAACTTTGACTGAAAACTATACTTTGCACATAGAAGAAATTATAATAGACTTTACTAGAAAACCAAGAATTAAAAGACTTCTACTTGTGCACACGAAGGCAATTATATTAGAATTTATTAGAAAACTAAGAATTAAAAGACTTACACAGATAATTACTACAAGATATTTACTTAAAAATTCAAAATAGAATTAGCTGGAAATTAACTTACAAATAGTTTGATGCAAGAATTTTTTCTTATGCATCATTGGAAGACTCGATACAATAAGAGATTATGAGAGAGAGATTTTTGTATGCAAAAATTGGCTCCCTTTTTGAGAATAATTGAAGTCCTTAAAAAGGCATAAGGATTTCTGGAGAGAATCTTTGAAATGATTTCTCTTTTGACTTTTGATGAAGCTTTAATTTAAGTAACTTGTTTTTTCTTGAGTGAATTGTTTTTCACTTGGGTAAGATGTTTTTCACTTTCACTTTTCGATTAAAAAGGCGGAGTGAATTTCTTTTACCCTTATCAATGTAGAAAGGAGCATGTGACTGTTGGGCCTTCGATGTTAGCAGGAATCTGCTTTCGGTGGAAAAGCTAACTGATTGATGACTGTTTTTTAGTGGAAAATAGCCTCATTGATGTGTGATTCCTTCAGGGTGTCTAAAAGACATATTTTCTTTCTTTAGGTAAAAAAAGTAGTGATTGAAGTCTTTCACACATAATGGCATGGACTGGATAGGTCATAAGCATCATTGGGGTCTTGGGCATCCTGGAAGGGATCTAAGGACGGGTTTACTAATGCCTACGACGATGCAAAAGAGTTGTCATCTTCTTGGATGGCTGCTTGGAGGAGGAGTTTCTGTGCTAATTCAATTAGCTCAAATTACTTATTCTTTTGTGCTTTACTGGAATCCTTATATGAGGATTTGACTTTCTTTGTTGGTAATGTCTGGACTCCTTGTGAAGACACTATGAGGGCTACCATAACTTGCTTGAATCGTGTACTGGTGGTTGTTCTTATAACCTTGACCGGAGTAAGAACTTTGGCTGGAAACTCTGTTTTGCACACGGAAGCCAGTATAATAGAGTTTACTGAAAAACCAAGAATTAAAACACTTCTACTTGTGCACACAGGAGCAATTATAATAGACTTTACTGGAAAACCAAGAATTAAAAGACTTCACAGATAATTACTATAGGATATTTACTTACAAATTCAAAATACAATTAACTTACAAATATTTTACTCAAAGAAGTTCCTCTTATGCATCATAGGAAGACTGGATACAATAAGAGATTACGAGAGAGAGATTTTTGTGTGCAAAAATTAGCCCCCTTTATGAGAATAACTGAAGTCCTTATAAAGGCATAAAGATTTATGGAGAGAATCTTTGAAATGATTTCTCTTTTGACTTATAGTGCTGCTTTAACTCAAGTACTTTGCTTTTTCTTAAGTGAATTGATTTTCACTTGGGTAAGATATTTTTCCACTTTCACTTTTTGGTGGAAAAGGTGGAGTGAATTTCTTTTACACTTGTAAATGCAGAAAGGAGCATGTGACTGTTAGGCACCTGATGTTGACTGGAATATGCTTTCAATGGAAAAATTGATTGACCGATGGCTGCTTTTTAGTGGAAAGTAGCCTCGTTTATGTGTGGTTCCATTGCAGTGTGTAAAAGACAAATTTTCTTTATTTAGGTGAAGAAAGTAGTGATTGAAGTCTTTCACACATAGTGATGGAAATCATGGACTGGATAGGTCATAAGCATCATTGGGGTCTTGAGCATCCAGGAAAGGATCTAATGACGGGCTGACTGATGCATATAACAATGCAGAAGAGTTGTCGTCTTCTTGGACGGCTGCTTGCTGGTGTAGTTTCTGTGTCAATTCAATTAGCTTAGATGACTTCTTCATCTATGCTTTACTAGAATCCTTAGAGGAGGATTTTATTTGCTTTGCTAGTAATGCCTGGACTCTTGGTGAAGACATTTTAAGGGCTGTCATAACTTGTTTGACTGGTGTACCAGTGGTTGTTCCATAACCTTAACCGGAGTGGGAACTTTGACTAAGAACTCTATGTTGCATATGGAAGCAATTATAATAGATTTTACTAGAAAACCAAGAATTAAAGGGTTTATACTTGGGCACACAAAAGCAATTATAATAGAGTTTACAATTTAAAGATTTCTTAGATAATTACTACAAGATATTTACTTAAAAATTCAAAATAGAGTTAGCTAGAAATTAACTTACAATTAGTTTACTAAAATAAGTTCCTTTTATACATCTGAGGAAGACTGGATACAATAAGAGATTACGAGATAGAGATTTTTGTATGCAAAAAGTGACCCCTTTTCTGAGAATAACTGAAGTTCTTGTAAAGGCATAAGTATTTTTAGAAAGAATGTTTGAAATGATTTCTTTTTTGACTTTTGGTGCTTCTTTAACTCAGGTAACTTGTTCTTTCTTGAGTGAATTGGTTTTCACTTGGGTAACATGTTTTTCCACTTTCAGTTTTTGATGAAAAAGGTGGTGTGAATTTCTTTAACCCTTGTAAATGCATAAAAGAGCATGTAATTGTTGGGCCCCTGATGTTGGCTGGAATCTTCTTTCGATGGAAAAACTTATTGACTAATGACTGCTTTTTAGTGGACAATAGCCTCATTGATGTGTGATTCCACCGAGGCGTGTAAAAGACAGTGTTTCTTTCTTTAAGTGAAGAAAGTAGTAATTGCAATCTTTAACCCATAGTGATGGGAATCATGGACTGGATAGGCCATAAGCATCATTTGGGTTTTGGGCTTCCTAGAAGGGATCCAAAGACGAGCTGACTGATGCAAATGACGTTGTAGAAGAGTTTTTGTCTTCTTGGTCGGCTGCTCTTTGGAGTAGTTTATGCGCTAATTCAATTAGCTTAGATGAATTCTTCTTTTGTGCTTTACTGGAATCCTTAGAGGAGGATTTGATTTGATTTGATTCGCTGGTAATGCCAAGACTCCTAGTGAAGACACTATGAGGGCTACAATAATTTGCTTGACTGGTGTACTGGTCATTGTTCCTATAGCCTTGACTAGAGTAGGAACTTGGACTGGGAACTCTGCTTTGCACATGGAAGCAATTATAATAGAGTTTAATGGAAAACCAACATTTTTAAGTCCACATATCAACCATCAAACATGGTATTTGATTAAACATGCACCTCACACCCCCACACCCATGACTTATGCTCATGAATGTTATGTTCCATACACATGCAATGCAATGCCTCATTGCACACTTTCCATATATTCAAGATGCAATGAATGTCTTATGAACAATTTAAACCACATATCAACATATCATGGAAATATAAGTCTTAAGCATACAATTACCATAAAACACCATGAAACTAATATCTTAGCAACATATTAACATATTTTATCACAACATTCAACATGCTAAACAGAGTCATGAAACACATAATTTCAATCACTCAAGGTATTTTATCAATCACCTTCAAGGCAACCATCATGATGAACACAAATCATGCTCAAACTCCACTAAGTTACAAGAAAGTTCACAAGTAACTATCATGCATCATTCTCAAGTCAAGAGATAGCCTAAGCCAATTCTCTATCCTTTTTCCTTAATTCTATAACTATACACAAATAGGAGGAACCCAAAGGGAAGGAAAACCCTACAAGTCATCCTATAATTCATGTCACCAATCCATTTTATTCACAAGACACAATATTAACATATAGAGTGCCTACACATTACCATGTCCTAAGTGGTTTCACAAAGAACTTTCACGCCTAATTTCATGATAGAATTTATTCCATGTCATTTCTACCGGAATAATCACAAATAGGAGGATCCCTACATCCAATAAACAAGGAAGTGATCTAATCCATTTCCATGACCATTTAGTAAGTGTTTAGTCCCTAACACCCTACTCATCCCATATAAACATTTCATATAAAAAACCTAGGTTAGGAATAATCCCAAGTAGGAAGAATCCTACAAGTCATCATATAACACAAGAAATTATTCTAAGTAATTTCTACACCACTATTTTCAAGTAGATGTATTCTATCCATTTACAACATCTATTTAAAAACATAATTAACAATAGTCAAGAGTTCTATACAAGACCTCATACATCAACTCCTTCCACATGAACATCATAGGATGGAATAAGCCCAAGACAATCCATACTTTTCAACTCCAAACAATCCAAAACAACCTAAAAAAAATCTCAATTTTTAGTCCATAGAATCATTCCAAACAGTCCCAAAAAAAGTCCATAAATTCAACCCAAAACAGTCCATAATCTCAGCTCAAAAACAATCGACAATTTCAGTCAAAAATAGTCCGCAATTTCAGTAAAACAGTCCACAATTTCAGTCCAAAAATAATCCACAATTTTAGTCCAAAATTCAGCCACTAAAACAATCCACAAAATAGCCCCCAAAATAGGCTACATAGCAGTCCACTATTTCATTAAGTTACAAGAAGATATGCATGTAACTTTCATGTATCAACTATAAGCTAGAATTTAGCTTAAGTTCTTCATACACTCCATTCTTCATTTTCTTAACAATATACAAGTAATATATATATCCACATACACTTAACCACCCCTTATGGACATGCTAGGTAAGAAATGAACCAAAGTATGAAGGATCCTACCCCACTTGAAGTGTAGAACTTCAAGAACACCATCCAAAGCCCAAGAACTTAATTTCTCCAAAAAATATTCTTTGGATCTTTGGTAAAATCCTTCATCCTTGGTACGTACGCGTAGCCCTCATTTAGGAGATGAACTTTGGTTCTTGGCTCGACGGATTCCGACCGATGGAACTCTGGAAAATCGAAGAAGAAGATTGGAAAACTCACTTTTCTTTTATTTTCTTCTCCCCAACGTCCAGACCAGCAAACACACTGGTTTCCAGCTGAAAAATATCTGGAAAAATCAGATTTTAACACCTATTTATAGTCCCAAAATCCTTGGCTCACAATGCACCACATTTTCGGGTTCGTTTTCGCCCTAAAACGACTAATCACATTACGGTTTAAGCTTAATTAAATTTTATTTGAACTTTTAATCAAAAATAATTAAATTTTGAGCTTATCTCTTTTTGGGACCTCGGTGAGGTCGTCCGCCACCCAGCCGCCTCGATCTACATGCAAAATTCTAACTTATCTCAGAATTCGACGAAATTCGACGTGGTGACTACATTCTGCGATACGAGTCCAACGATGAAGTCCGTTGTGTCATACGAGGTCTATAGAACACATATTTCAATTTTACATTATTATGACAAAATGACCATTTTACCCTTTCTATGAAAAAAATTCAAAATTTTCAGGGTTTCACAAAATTTGAGTCATCACATTCTATTTTAACTAGAAGAGATAAAGATTTAGCTAATGAATTAGAAAAAATATTTAAGTTAAAAGGAATTGATACTTCCTCCTCACAAATTAGTAAAGTCAAAGTATCACCATTCAAGTTACTTTTAGGAAATGAATCTGAAAAAAGAATAATTGAACAAAACAACTTTACCATTCAGTATCTAACAACAATGGGCAAACAATTAGATAAAATAGAAACAAAGATTGATGATCTTAGACTACTAATTAGTAAAAAGCTAGAAAAACCTTTAATTCAATTACCATAAGGATAGAATTAAACTTGGAATCTGAGTAAAAGATAATAAAATACTTCAAAAAAATGAAGAAGTTATCCAAAAAAATAGAAGTTATGCCAAAACCATCCCAAGTCAATACTATAAGTCAAAATAAGGAACAAACTAGTGAATATTTAGAAACTAGTACCACAGACAATTCTAAAATCAGAGAATTAGAAGAACAATTTGATAGTCAAAATCTTAACAAGTTAACATTTTCAAAAGTCAATCCAGCCAGTACCACAAAAAATTGGTATTCCATACCTATACTACCTGACCTTCAATACGAAGAAAAGAACATAAGTAACCAATCTTCAATTCAATCCAATAAACTCTATGAATAGAACATAGATGGATTAAGTGAACAAGAGATACTTAACAAAGTTAATCATCAGTCCATGGTTATCAACAGTTATATTAACAATCTTCATAGCACTGAACCAAAAATAGTTGATCTAATCACTTCTGAACTCACAGGAATGTTAAAAAATTGGTGGGATAACTATTTTAGTCAAAAACTAAGAGACGGTATCAAGTATGTTGTTGAAGTAGATGATGAAAATAATCCAATATGTAATGAAATAATTGAAAGAGCAAAACCAGATAGGATTAACACCCTCATTTATACAATAACTAAACATTTTGTTGGAACACCTAGTAATATAGCATCAAGAATCCATGATCAACTGAGTAACTTAAGATGTCCAACATTAAGTGATTTTAGATGGTACAAAGACGTATTCATCTGAAGAATAATGCTAAGGGAAGACTATGAAAAGTCTTTCTGGATAGAAAAATTTATTAATGGCTTACCTAATCTGTTTGCACACAAAATTTGGGAAGCCTTAAGTAAACCTGAAGGAATTATAGAATATTATTAGTTAACTTATAGTGACCTAATCAACATCATTCAAAAAGAAGGATTAAGAATGTGTATTGATATGAAGATTAGTAAACAAATGAAAGATGACATGAAAAAAGCTAAGTATGAAATGGGTGATTTCTGTGAACAATATGGTCTCTCTTCAATAGCACTATCTTGCAGGAAACACAAATCACACAAGCCTTATAGCATAAGTAAACCCTACAATAAAAGAAGTAAAAAGAATTTTCCAAAAGAAGGATATTATAGAAAATCAAGTAAAAAACATAAGAAATCTTATAAGCATAAAACTTATAAGAAAAAGTCAGGAAAAAAAGATAGCAAAGAAGTTTAATGTTATAATTGTGGTAAAAAGGGACAAATCATCCCAGATTGTCCACTTTAAAAAAAAGTTAAAACAATTAAACTTAATTGAAGAAAATGAGAATAAAATCTTAACAATCTTTAAGTTAAGTCATTTCATCCAAAATGAAGAAAGTTTAGATGATTCAAGCAATTCTGAAAGTTTTTCAGATTATCAGTCAATTTATAGCAACTTCAATTAACCTAACACTAACCTAGGTTGTAAAGATGATTGTTGTAAAATAGTTAAAGTTTTTAACTAAGCAAACTAAGGAAGAACATGTCCTCATCGACCTCATTAGTAAGATTGAAAATCTAGAGTTAAAAGTTAAATATAAAAAAACAAACTCAAAGATTTGTTTGTCAAAAAGACATTAAACAATCTTTTAATGAAAAACAGTTAATCAGTTTTAACAAAACAGTTAATCAGTTTTAACAAAACTATAGAAAATTCAGTAAGGATAAAAAGAAAGAAGTAACCTTACAAGATCTTCAAGCAGAAGTTAAAGTTAATAAGTTAAAACAAGAAATTAAAGAGTTAAAAATGCAAGATAAAAAGTTAGAAGAAGCTTCAAATCTTCTCCAAGTAAAAAATAAGTTCAGCAAATCAAGAAGTTCAACTTCTAGAGAATCTGATAAACAATATAAAGAATCAGATAGCTCACATAGTTCAATCAGAACATGTTCCCAACGGATACCCATCATCTCCACCTCTCTAGTGGATACCTTGCGTTCAACGAAGTTGTCATCGCCAGATGGATGTTCACAAATCAATAAAAATGATAACAAATTAAACTTAATCAACAAGTTAAACCTCCGAAAATGACATTCCAAAGTTAAACTCATAATTAATCATGATTATGAAATTGAAGTCATAGTTCTTATAGATACTGGTGCAGATTTGAACTGTATCCAAGAAAGGCTTATACCAACCAAGTATTACCATAAGACAACTGAAAGACTCAGTTCAGAAAATGGTAGTAAAATGAGTATAAAATACAAGTTACCAAATGTGCATATTTCTCAAGAAAATGAATGTTTTAAAACATCATTTGTCTTAGTACAAAATATGACAGATAAAGTTATCCTCGGTATACTATTTATATACATGTTGTATCCTTTTACTACAGATATTGAAGGTGTGTCCACCAAGCCTTTTGGTCACTCAGTAACCTTTAAATTTTTAACTAAGCCTCAAGTTAAAGAACTAAGACAACTTAAAGATTATTCAATCTCTGAGTCTCTTAATTTTGTAACCCAGAAAAGTAATCAAGAAAGATTTCTTAAAGAAGAAATTAGTTACAAAAGAGTTCAAGAATAGCTAACTAATCCAATCTTAAATCAAAAGATTGAAAAATTCAAAAAAACATTAGAAAAAAAAGTATGTTCTTACATTCCTACTGCTTTCTAGTATAGTATGAAACATATGGTAAAACTTTCTTACATCAAAGGATTTAATGAACAAAATATCCCAACTAAGTCAAGGCCTATTCAGATGAATCATGAAGTAATGAAAATTTGTAAAAAAAGAAATTTCTCAATTACTCAAAAACGGTATCATCCAAAAAAGCAAGTCATCTTGGTCATGTCCAGCTTTCTATGTCATAAAAAATGCAGAGTTAGAAAGGGGAGTCCCAGGGTTAGTCATCAATTATAAGTCTTTAAATTTTGTGTTAGAATGGATCAGATACCCAATTCCAAACCAACGGGATTTAATCAAAAAACTAAGCAATTTAGTAATATTTTCAAATTTTGATTTAAAAAATGGCTTTTGGCATGTTCAAATATCCCCAAAAAACATATATAAAACTGCATTTATCACTCTCTTTGGACATTATAAATGGAATGTAATGCCATTTGGATTGAAAATTGTACATAGTGAATTTCAAAATATAATAAATGAAGTCTTTAACCCAATAAGTCGTTTCTCTATAATCTACATTGATGATATCCTCATTTTTTCTAAGTATATAGAGTAACGTTGGAAACACCTCAAGGCCTTCCTAGAGATTATCAAATACAATGGTTTAGTCATCTCTTCCAGTAAAATTAAGTTGTTCCAAACCTTAGTCAGATTTCGTCAATATAATATCCAACATTCAACAATTGTTTCCATCAATAGATCTATCCAAATTGCAGAAAAGTTCCCTGATGAAATTACAGACACAACTCAATTACAAAGATTCTTAGGGTCTTTAAACTATGTTTCAGACTTCTACTAGGACCTCAGAAAAATAGTCAAACCTCTATATGAAAGAATTAAAGGAAATCCTCCCCTTGGTCTTCAGTCCATGCATTCATAGTTCAACAGGTCAAAAGATACTACCTTAGTAAATTCTTTTAAAATCATTCAGACTGATGTCTCCGACATTAGTTATGGTGGTATCCTTCTTCAAAAAGTCAGTCCAGATTCCCCAGAGAAAATTGTTCATTTCCACTATAGAATCTGGAACAAAGCACAAAGCAATTATAGCATAATTAAAAAAAGAAATTTTATCTATTGTCTTGTATATCTCGAAATTTCATGATGATATACTAAACCAAAAATTTTTAATCAGAGTTGACTGTAAATCAGCAAAATATGTTTTGGAAAAAGATGTACAAAACATTGCTAGTAAGCAAATTTTTGTCAGATGACAATCTATTTTAAGTATATTTGATTTTAACATTGAATATATTAAAGGCAGTAATAACTACATCACTAATTTCTTAAATCATGAATTTCAGTCGGAACCTCATGGAGGATAGCAAATTTAGTAAACCTACCACTTCATCAAAAAAACCCGGGAAAGATACTAGTAAACAATTAGACTTACCGAGCCCAAATACAAAGCCCAGTCATTTACCACCTCTTGAAATAGCAAACCATTATCAAACTATTGGTAGCCTAGTCAAACCAACTTATCGATCCCCCTTAATATGCTCAAGTACAATAGCAACCCTTAACCAAGCAACACTGTCAGCAACACCTTCGTACCAAGCTCATCCCATATCCTCGGTCAGGCCCAGACAGTCAACCAATCCTTATCCATCAAAGTCAACATACCAGGGCCCAAGAACTGAATATGTACCAAAGCCAACAGCCCAAAACATATTTGTTATTGAACCAACTCAAGCTCATTTAAGCAACCCAATAGACCTAGTCAATGCCTATTTAGAACCAGGATGGACTTTTGTTCCATTAAATCATGAAAATATCTTCCAATTCTACTAAGATATCCTATTTTTTACCCAATCAATATTCATCAAGCCTATCCCAAATAGGAATGATCCAAGTAAAATAGTATATCATTCTTTATATGGAAAGAAATTTATCTCAATCAATGAGTGGAGATCTCACCCTTCTTCATTTAGAGATCTTCCAGGTCACATTAAGCAGTTTAACTATTATGATTGTAAAGAGTCATGGTTTAAACTATTACTCTATCAGGATGAATCTTACACTCAATTCTAGTTCCTACAGTTTAGCAGAGATTTCAAAAGTCAGATTCCTTCCTGGTTCTTGCAGTGGTGGCAAGTTCACGACCCCATGATTGAAATCCTTCCAGTTGATCTCCAAGATCAAGTCACATACTTCTCTTCTTGTTTTAAGATTAGTCAACATTAGTCTCAATTTTCTATATTATTATTATTTATGAGTAACTATAAAGTTCATTGGATCTGTAAGTGGCACTAGAATGTCATTGAAAACACAGTTGTTCGGCAGTATTATGTCAAATGGTGGCCAAGATTAGATCACCACCGCATTATTGCCTGAGTCAAAGCAGAGTTCCCATTAAAAGTTCCTACTCCAGTCAAGGTTATAGGAACAACCACCAGTATACCAGTCAAGCAAGTTATGCCAGCCCTCAAAGTGTCTTCACTAGGAGTCTAGCCATTACTAGCAAAGCAAATCCAATCCTCCTCTAAGGATTCCAGTAAAGTACAAAAGAAGAAGTAATTTGAGCTAATTGAACAAAAACTACTCTAGCAAGCAGCCGATCAAGAAGATGATAGCTCTTCTGCATCGTCACAAGCATTAGTCAACCCATCTTTGGATCCCTTCCAAGATGACTAAGACCCCAATGATTCTTATGACCTACTCAATCAATGATTCGCATCAGTATGTGTGAAAGACTTCAATCACTACTTTCTTCACCTAAAGAAAGAAAAGTTGTCTTTTAGATACCCCGATAGAATCACACAACGACAAGGCTACTTTCTACTAAAAAACAGCTATCAGTCAATCAGCTTTTTCACCGAAAGCAGAATCCAGCCAACATCAAGGGGCTAACAGTCACATGATCATATCTAAAGTCAGCATTTAACAGAGTAAAATAAATTCACTCCACTTTTTCCACCGAAAAGTGAAAGTGAAAAAATATATTACCCAAGCGAAAAGCAATTCACTCAAGAAAAAATAAGTTACCTGAGTTAAAGCAGCACCAGAAGTCAAAAGAAAAATCATTTCAAAGATTCTCTTTTTAGAAATTCTTATGTCTTTATAAGGACTTCGGTTTTTCTTAGAAAGGGAGCCAATTTTTGCATACAAAATCTCTCTCTCATAATCTCTTATTGTATCTAGTCTTCCTATGATGCATAAGAATAACTTCTCTCAGTAAACTATTTTTAAGTTAATTTCCAACTAATTATCCTGTAAATTTTTGAATATTTTGAGTAAATATTTTGAACTTCTTTCAGTAAACTATTTTGAATTTTTAAGTAAATATCATGTACTAATTATCTGTGAAATCTTTTAATTCTTGGTTTTCCAGTGACTCTATTATAATTGCTTTTGTGTGCACAGGTATGGTCTATGCTTAACAAACAATGAGTCCTTTGTCTTGCATTTCATACACAATAATGCATTTACATGAAAATATAATGAACTTGAGAATGAAATATAATGTACATTATCATTCTAATATTTAACAACAACTAGGATTAAGAGTCTAAATAAAATCCAATATTTATTTTAATATTTGGATAAATCAACTATTTTACTAAATTCATTTCCCTATCCTTGGGTTTCAAATGCTATAACAAAATTTGTTGTGGTAATTAATGCGCACAAAAAGCCTTACAACCACAGATTCTTACAACTGGTCTTGATTATGATAGTAAATAACGAGACAAGTACTTGGACACTAGAAAACGAGTATATTTTTAATGTAATGATGATACCACACTATCATTTATTAATTCTCCAATCAAAAACTAACAAATGGATGAGTAAATTTGTTTTTGCATGTTTGAATCCCTTTAACAACATATGATTATTGGGCCCATAACTGTTAAGTGTATTAGCTATTTTCCTCCATTGATGATGATTCTTGTCAAATCTGGTATCTTACTGATTGTTCAATAAACCTTACCTCAAATAACCCCTAATTACTCTCCCTCAAATGGTGCAATGTATGGCTGGGGGAGAAAAGATTTCTTCCCCTAGGGATAGTGTCAAAAGAAAGGGCAATGAGGCAAGGAAAATGGAATGAATGAAATGTGTGTGTGTGAACAAAAGTTCTCCCCAATCGCAAGGAGACTTTCGTGGGTCGTGTTTTACTTGGAAAAGTATTCCAAGGTCGTCTCCTCAAGGAAGGAAGTGAACCATCATGAAAGTGATTTTTATTAAAGAAAATGGCAAAATCATTTTTTTGTTTTGGAATATGGTGGTGGTTTAAGTTGTGATAATAAAATGAAAGCAAGTGTTGGCTAATCCAAAGGGTTCATTCCAATGGGAATACCAAATCAACTCAAAGCCTTCCTCCGATTGAGCATGAATGAACGATTGATTCGGGGGAAGCTAGGGATGAGATTGGTGAGTATCTAAGCATAAACCGTGACTAGGCCTACGGAATATCAAAGGCTCACCAACTCATCCACTCTCAACCCCGTCAAATCGAACCATTTGACTCTAAAGGGAGGAAAGACAATGAGTTAAAATGACATACCCAAGAGGAGGTCTCCCTTGGATTAGCCAACTAAAATCCTAGTTACTCATGGTTAAAGTAAAGACAACAATTAAATAGGAAGACATTATAAATAAATAAATGTTAGAACTAAGCATAAATGAAATGCATCAATATAAACAATATTCAACAATGGAAGTGAAAGAAAGTCAAAAGAAAGCAAGAAAGTAAAAGCATTAATGTAAAGACAAGAAGTAAATTAAGAACATAAAGAACACAAAAGTAGGGAATTTATCTTCCCAACTATAATAAAGACTTGAAGTAATTAAAAGGAGAAATAATGTAAAAGACTTGAATTTAAGAACTAAAATGTAAAACTTGAATTAAAATGAATACAGAACTAGGTATTCTTCAAGAGGAGAGCTCTTGATTTCTCTCCAAAAATCCTTATATCAAGCAAAAAAACTTCTCTTACAAGCCACAAAGGGGTGGTATTTATAGGCCAAGCCTTTACAAACCCCAAGGGATAACATTTACAGACCCCAAAAATACCATTCACAAGCCCAAGGGATGACATTCACAATCTTTCAAATGTTGTCATTCACAAGTTGTCATTCACAAGCTTCCAAAAGTGGTCATTCCACAAGCTTCCAAAAGTTGTCATTCCACAAGCTTCCAAAAGTTGTCATTCACAAGCTTCCAAAAGATTACATTTGGATTACTTTAATCTCTTTTTGTTTAGGGCTTTAATAATTGTCATCTTAGAATTCACAATTGGCTCCCCGGTAGTTTGTAGCTTTGACGCATAAAACCCTGAAAATAACAACAATTAATGCATTATCCCTAATTCACACACTAACCGTAATAGGTCAATTTTGATTAGTTTAACTTTGTTTAACTAACACAATTGACCTATTAACTTAATTAAATCATGCATTAATCAAGATTAATCACTTACCATACTCTAGTTTATTTTATATCCCATCAAAATAAGTCCAATATTATAAATTAATTTTTTGAGATTGAATGTCGAAGTATGTGTAAGAAGTCCAAGTTTCTGGGTGTGTGAAAATTTAGGATTAGGGTTGGAAAACCTTTGAACTTAATGTATTGTGCACTTAGTCTGCATATATTGCCATACTATTTTCCCTATTTCTGAAAAATCAAAAATAATTACTCTTATTTAATCTAAAATACTACATACACATACACCAACTAAGTAGAATTATAAAGGGAAATTCGTGGAGGGGTACACTTTATTGAAAATATTCCTAGAAAAGTCTATCGCCCAAACTTTTAAGTTAGTAAGTATATTTTTTATAAAACATTTGTTGGCTAAGTACATATTTTCATATTTTAGTAGTACATAAATGCCCTTACATATTTTATGCAATATCTAGTAGTTTCATTTTTCTATTTTCTATTTTCTTTTTTGATTTTGTTTTATTGACTAAGTGGTTTCCCATTTTAATGGGCAATTAATCGTTTAAATTTTAAAAAGAATACAGAAATATATTTGGTAGTTAACATTTTTTATGTATATTGATTCAAAGTGTAATCATTATTTTTCATATCTTCATTTTTTATATTCATATTTTTCAAACAGCCATCAATACCCATTACCAATTTTCTACAAGAGGGGTCATCAATTTTCTGGTATTTGATGTCACACTATTTTTAAAATTACAAAACTTTTTTATGTCACACTATTTTTTAATTATGACAGACTATTTTTAAAATTATGTCACGCTTTGATATCACATTATTTTTAAAATTATAGAACTCTTTGATGTCGCATTATTTTTTTAAGTATGTCACACTATTTTTTAATTATGTCACTCTTTAATGTGTGAATTCACTATTTTTTTTATGACATGCTATTTCTTAATTATGTCACTTTTTTTTTACGAACCTAAATTCATGAGATTTTTTATTTTTTAGGAATTTGGGGGTTAATAAGTAAGAACTTTTTAGGAAAATCATAACATTTTAATATAAGAAAATAGTTATTCTTGAAATCCAAATAGTTGCCTTTTCAGGGAAATAATTTCGGTTGAACATTTTTATGGAAGAATTGCATCAATTCAATAGTTTTCCCCTTGAATCTTGCATGAGCAGTCCATGTTTAAAGGAGTTTGAATGAAACTCTGTTGAAATAGCAACTCGGTTAATGAATTTTAATTCGGTTTAGCTAATTCAGTAAATAGATAATTAAGGGTATTAGAGTCCTGTTAATCCGAAATGTCCGAAATGTACTTCTTAACAAAAAAAAAAGTTGGTAATTGGATTTTTTGACAAATAAGTTATTAGAAGTGTACCATCCCACAAATATTCCCATTATAAATAAATAAATAAACCAAATTGTGATTGGAGTGACGTACCACCATAATTAATTGAAGTGAAAATTGGAAGTAAGTACTCCTAGATGTACTTATTTGGAGATAAGTCTTGCAAGGAAACTTATAAGGAGCTAAGTCCATGTTTAAAATTATATGTAATGACTTAAGTCCACTTTTTTTTTTAATCTCAAAAATACCCTTCCTTGAAAGGAAGTTAAATTAATTTCCTATTTTGAAAATTGTTATCCCTTAATTCAATGTCAATTAAATATGTCAATAAAATCTCCATCATAAATTTAAAATTCAAATTCAAAGCTCTTTCTCTCTCTTTCTCTCCCTCTCTATATATATATTCAAATTCAAAGTTCTATCTCTCTCTATATATATATATATCAAATTCAAAGCTCTATATATATATATATCTCTATATATATATATTAAATTCAAAGCTCTATCTTTCTCTCTTTCTCTCTCTCTATATATATATCAAATTCAAAGCGTTCTCTCTCTCTCATATATATATATATATATATATATATATATATATATAAGAGTAGAACTTGAATGGACTTTTGTGTGGTGATAATGGTGGTGAGCGTTGTTGTAGAGGTAATGATAACGTGATGGTTGACGTTGCCCGGGAAGTGACGATGGTGCGATGGAGGCAGTGTTACTGCTTTTGTTGAGTATGTTACTATTCATGTTACTGTTATTTTAAGCATGTTACTATTTTTTGTTTAACATTTTACTGTTGTTATTTTTTAAAAATATTAATATTGAATGTTTCAATTTTTTTATGTTTAAATGTTACTACTTTTTTGTGTGTAAATGTATTGTTTTTATTTTTAATGTTATTATATATATATATAGATAGATAGATAAGAGAGAGGAAAAATTTTAAAGTTAGTCAAACTCTTAATCTGTATAAGGATATAGATAGATATGAGAGAGAAAATACTTTAATGTTGGTCAAATTCCTAAGATTTAGGAGTTTTTAATTTTTAATTTTATTTCACTTCTAAAGGGAAGGGATAGCATAGTAAAATTGACAAAAAACGAACTTCATAACAAATAAGTTTCCTTGACGGACTTAAGTCCAAACAACTCCATGTAGGGGGACCGGCCTCCAAAATTCCCATAATTGAAAGAGTTAAAATTTCAAACTAAGAACTTCAGTTTAATGCTCAAACTTCAATTAAAATTCTATGCGTTGGTTTGGGTTGACCTAAAGCTCGTTGGGAACTAGGCTTTCGGCCAGAGACAAACTATGGGCCATAGGCCCAACGTCAAGCCTTGCACTATAAAACCCAAAAAGAAACTAAATTGTCAATGTTGTGTGGGTTTAGATCTAATCATCACATTCAATTTGTCTATCTAATCTATTCATATTATTGTTTTTGGAAGTCACTCATCCTATTTTCAAATCCACTAAGAAAGAATCCAAAGATAACAAGATACCTGTTTGGGATGAGCTAAACAAGTAATTTTTTTACTAATGAGTTATCATGAACACTTTTTACCAAAAAAAGAAAACATTTAGAAAAATTTCTTTAAATTACTGGTGAGTAATTAGAATTGACCACACCATTTAATGAAGTTAATAAGTGGAAGAAAAAAAATCTAGTTTTTTTAAAAAACATTTCTCTACAAAAAAAAAAAATTGCTCATTTTTACGTTTATAAAAATTATATCGAGATTCGTCCATCTCCGATTCCTCAAATATCAACCCTATTCCTTTCAAAATCATTCTGAAAAAATAAAGAAATATACAATACGATAGAAAAAAATATGCACAAATAAAAAAATATGAATGATCAAATTCTAAATAATTCAAATGACAGAAAAAATGAAAAGCAGAATCATCAATTAAATTGGGCATACCACATAGCTCAACTATTATCACATATAGCATCAAACTCGGTTTGTCTTGGTGACAAGAAAAGTGACATTTAGGCATATAATTTCTTACTCACACCGAAGAGTCATACTCCATGAGACCATAATCAAATCGAATACGCACATCTCGTAGTGCTATAATCATATTTCACAAACTATGTCCCAAACACACTTCGAATATGTAACAATCAATCCCAAAATATTAATTAAACCCAAAATACAGGTCAACTGAACAAACTTTTAGAATTTGATATCAATAACAATACAAATTTCAGATAATCAAATGACACTCTTTATAAAAAGAAGACAAAAATATTTATATACTATCATGTATCTCAAAATCATCAATGACGTCGATAAATATGAATTTTGAAATATCACAAATAAGATATTAAAATTTGGTAGCAATTCGAAGTAAAATTACCGTTCAATTTTTGACCCAAAATCTCACCATGTTTGCATTTTTTCCCTCTCTCTTCCTTCATTAGCTCCCAAAAATTGATGTGTTCTTGAGATTTGCAAAGCTAGAACAGTGCATTAAGGGTGTGTTTGATATGTTTTTTGGGAGAGATTTGGATTGGATTGTTCAAACCCGGGTTTGACCCAAAGATAGGATTAAAAGATGAGATTCAACATTCAATGTTATCCATACCCATGTTTGGTATGCGCAGGGATATATGATTATTATGGTAATATATTTGTATATAAATGATTATTTTGCCCTTTAACCAATTTGTATATATGAAGTATATAGGATATATAAGGATATAAATGTCATTTGTATGTTAAACCCCCAAACCCACATATGAAACCCACCCACCCTTTGGGTTTCATGAAACCCAAGAATGAGGGTTTCATGACCGGGCCGGGTTTGAAATCCTATCCATATTTCACACATACCAAACATGGGTTTAAGGGGGTTTACTCCCTAACCCATATTCTCAAACCCCCCCAAACCCCCATACCAAACACACCCTAAGATATTGTGTTTACCATCTTCATCCTAACACGTTTTAATGCAATTCCTGCATGTTAATTCGTCAAGATCTCACTTGTTTTTCATCCGTCTAGCACTCCTTAGCCTTCTAAGGTTAAAATATAGGTAAAACAACCCCAAAATACGTCTCTATATATTTATAAAATAAGAAAATAGTCGAGACGATGCAAATTTGATCTGCAGAATAGTGGCAGTGCGTTCGAACGACAAGGTTGCAAATAAAATGGTACATAGGGCATTCGATCAGAATTTGCTTCTAGTATCTCATGTTTTTTGCTGAAAAATTCAACAGGCAGTGAGTATGGACAGATCTATTCGCGTTCAAACGGAATCTATTTTCTTCTTGAATTTCAGAGGTCATTTTGGACTTGTTAGAGATCAATTTATGAAATGTTCATTAAACACTTTTATAGCCTTTGATGTCTAGTTTCTACTGTCCAAAATTTAGAATAATAGGGTATCTAAGTAAAAAGTTATGGTCAAACTACTAAGGTAGTGTCAAATACCTTTGTATCCAAAATATCTCCAAAATAGGTTTTTACTCTAGAATACTTTTAAACTTATAATACACCTCATATCTCCTCTCCCAAGGTTGATTGACCTTCTGGATTCAATAGTAACCTTATTTTAACTTAAAAATATTCATAAACTTACTTATATATGTAACGCCCTGATTTCTCGGATGCATTATCTGATAAATCAATTCACATTTTCCACAAAATATATATCCAAATACAAGGGTCAGAACTCTAATTACTCAATAAAAATTAAATTAATAATCAAATCTCCAACTACAAATACATCTCCCAATTTACATAATACAAAATTTATATCTTCTCTAGTTCGTAAAATATTCAAATCATGAGCTCCACTCTAAAATCTTCCTAAAAAATTAATTAAGTGGAGAAATATACAATATGACATGAAATAATAGGCTCAACGATAAAGACACAAATGATCGAATACCAAAATAACTCAATCGATAAGCAATTGTAGAATTATCAATCAAATATGACATATCACATAAATCAACTTTCAACCTGCATAACCTCATGTTTGGTTTATCTTACTAACATGACAAGTAACAATCGAACATAAATCTAAACTCAAACCGAATAATCACACCTCGCAAGGCTATAATCACACCCTGTAGGGTCACAATCACGTTTCATATTACAGATTATGCCCCACGTGCACTTCGTATATGTACCAATAAATCTCAAAGTATCAACCCAAAATAAAAGTCATATCAACAAAACTTATTGAATTTCATATCGATCCAAAACAAGGAATAGATGTATGAATGTCCAGATAGTCAATAAAACACTCTTTACAAAGAGATTAAAAGACAGAAGCATATTGTATACTATTTCATACCTCAAATCAAAAATTTATACCAATAGATTTCATCAGCATCATCTTAAGAGCAACATACACAAATTTAATTTCGATCATACTTCATTTCACCATTGATTTTGACACTACACAGATTTCTCTTTTTCTCTCATCTTTCCTTATTTCTTTTTCTTGTTCTTCCTCTGGATTTATCCATTTTCCTCTTTTTTCTCTCTGTGTGTGTCTCTCTCTCGTTCTCTCTCTCTCCCGTTCTCTTCTTCTTTTTTAGCACTTTTACTTAGGTCAACCTCCCTATTTATAGCCTTCTTTTATACCTTAAACACTGCTTTATTGTACTGACATGTGTCACCTGCAAGTCCTTCCTTACTTTGTCGTGTTGGCCACTTATCACATGTCACTCCTGTGTCTTCCACTGTTTTGTCGTGATTATCACATGTCACCTCCAAATTCTTCAACTATTTTGTTGCGCTTGCCATGTGTCACATTTATATTCACACACACCACTTTTGACATATATCCTACGTCGATACACTAAAATTTACACTTATTACACCCTTTCAATTTTGCTACTGATTTTTAGCATCACTTAGTTTTTTCTGATATTAAATATATACAATATTACAGTCATTGGGCTCATCTTTTATATAAGGAATTCATTTATGTATTTGCAAAGTCCAAAAAAATATATATATTTATTACATAAAATTTTAATATTCTTCAAAATTTAATCCCCAATTATAACTCTTATTTTATAAAAAATTGGAATGTTACAATATATCTTTCTTAAGCTTAGATTCCTCCTAGATTAAATTTGATCTAACAGCCAATAATCGCTAAACTCAAATTTCATGACCAACATTTTAGAAATATTATTTAAATCATGTAATCTATCTTTAAATTTTGTACGGAATCTTTCAATCCACCGTCCTAAAAGAAAGTTTTACCATCGAAACTTAGTCGTTGACCCTGCCTTTCTAATTCTAATTAACCACAAAGTTTCAATATCAATTTGTGCTCTAAACATCAAATCTAATATCAAATATATTTATCACATTCATAATTTTTCGATCCATTATTTGTAATAACCATACGCGATTATAGAATTAGTTTCTCATCTTATATAACTACTAGAACATCAATTTAATTATCTATTCACCAAATACCACATTTCTTTTGAATTCACCAATCCTTTCCCTTAACAAGAGAAACTCCCACATTCAAGGTTTTGGATTAACAAATCATGTGACAATTTGGAAGGGGGAAATATTATGGTACAAATTTTTATTTTTTGAAATCATATTAAAAAATTAAAAAAAATCTAAAAAGTGACAAGTTCAATTCAAAAAGTGTTAAGTTCTTACAAAAAAGGTTCTATGTAAACAAAAAATGTGATAAGTGAACACAAAAGGTAAATGTACTCCAAAAGCTATACACACACACACAAAAATGGTAATATTGCCGATTGTCAAACCCTTTACAAGGAAACCAAACACAAGAAAGAAAAAAAAAAAAAACAAACACGTGTATGCTATAAGGCAGAGACTGATATTTACAAAGATTCATCTTCCCAAGTTAAAGCCACCAATTGCAGTACAAGGGAGTTTAAACTGAGGAGTACAAATTTGTACTTCCTATCCTAACACTAAGACCTGTCCACCTGAGAAGTACTCTTGGGGCAGTACAAAGAAACGAAGCATGATTTACAAAGTGGTCTTATATAACATGGGAACGGACGGTAGCATCCATATCCATGATGCAAGGAGAATATGTAGAGCCTTATTAATCACTATTTTTCGTGTCATTTAGTCGATAAGAGTTTGGATCGTGTCATTATGCGCATCCTGACTTTGAGACCTTACTTTTCTTTTTCTTTGATTTTGTATAATTCTTCCTTTATTCCTTATTTTCACTTAATTAATAAGGTTTTAAATTGTGCGATTATGTGAATCTTGTCTGTGAGATTTTTTTCTTTCTTTCTTTTCGATTTTGTCTATTTTTCTATTATCTCTTGTTTTTTAAACCGAATATATCGTATTTAGTCTATGAGAGTTTAGACTTTGTGTTTATACAGATTCTGTCTTTGAGACATCGATTTTTCTTCTATTCGATTATATTTGATTTTTTCTTATGTTTTATTTTCATAAATGAACATAAAGATGAAGACGAAGACTCAGTGGGCCCGGTCTTTGAGACCCACTTTATTTTTCTTTATTCTTGCTTAATTTTCCTTCTCTTCTAAGAAAAGGGGAGCATCCACGATGGAATTGAAGTTGAGGAGAAGAAATTGGAAGGAGGTGGAGAGGCCCAACAGGGGCAACTTGAGATCACATGTGGGTCCACTTTTTCAGATTTTTCGTCTTGAAATGTTATTGTGTGCTTCATGTGTTCTCAGGTCGCCCCTGCAGGACTTTCTCCACCGTTTAATCGGACTACATTGAGTCAAGCTTGTCATATCAACGACAGCAGGAGGCATTGATTTTGATCCCACTCATTGGTCTCCAAGGTAAGCAGCACACAAAACTATCAAGCCCCCACAATTTTTTTATTACATTAATTATTTTGTCGCTACACACAGTTTTTTTTTATTATTTAATAATAGATACTCTAATTTAAATTCACTAATCATGAATTTAAATAGGTTTTAGCATTGAAATTAGCAGTTGGCCAATGACCACCGCTCTTATTGCATTGATATTCACAGTTGTTACCAGGTGACTGGATCCTTAATCCACCAAGAGTGCTCAATATTTTTTTTTGTCTGTTGATTGTAATCTTTTGCCAGTTTGAATGAAATGAAAAAGGGAAGCATTTGTATTGACATCCACTTTGTCGCCACCATTTCTGTTTGTTTTGGGTTGGCAATTGAGCTCATCTTTGTTGAGAATAAATTCAATAGAAAACTTTAGGATGGTTCATTGGTCAAGTTTGTCTTTTTGTAAATAAGAGGTCTCAGGCTCGATATTTTTCACATTCTTTGAGAGTCAATCACCCTTATTCTTTAGGGGGCATGTCTTTAAACTAGCTTGAAATACGGTAATAAGCTCAGAATTCGAGAGAATAGTTAGTGCAAGCCTGAACACTCTATAACATAAAAATAAAAACTCAATATGAAATCAAATTGAAATTGATATCATGCATCGAGGTAGTACTAAACACGATTTAATCCATTTTTGATGTTATTATTAGAAGAAAAAATAATGTTAAGAGGAACTAATCAGAGATTTAATTCAGAACAATTATTGAATTGATTATCACTTTTAATCCAATATTTATGATTGATTAGTTCCACAAATCAAATCTTAAAGAGAATTTTCTGGACGAGCCACATGTAGGGAAATCACACATGTGGTTCTGACCAGGTGCCTAATATGTGTAGGTCTCGTAATTCGAGTAAGATTGTCATGGCGCAAAAGCATTTATAGTTGGATACTTCAAGGGTCGATCCAACCAGAAGGCCAGCAAAGTTTGGGCTTTAAACCCCATGTTTACGAAAGGCCCCAAAATTTCTAAGTGCATAGTTAGTCCAACTCAAAAAATTGTAGATCCATAAGATTTTAGCCCTCCAAAAAAAACTCTATGAAATTTAAACGCAAACAAAAATAAATTTGTGCAGTTTGGGCTCACGAACCCAAACCCATAATATTAAAAATACACCAAAATAAGATTAAAAAAAAATCCAACTGGTCAACCAAAACTCCTCATATTTATCCATTCATTCTCTTTTTCTCTTCCTCCCTCGCCTCCGTGTCCAAAACAAAAAAATTAAAAATCTCATGTGACAAATTGTTTTTGATCTGTATTATGAAAAATATATCAAAATATTTTTTTATTTTTTATTAAAATTAATAAATTAAAATCAATAGACCATGATGATTTAAATTAAAAGAATTTTTTTAAACTTAAGATTGATAAAATCTTTCCTAAGATTGAGTATCACAAGAAAAATTAGGAGAATTATTTAGTGCGATACTATCAATATAAAAAAAAAGTGGTAGCGAAACTAATTAAACATAAAAATTAATGGTACTTTTAATATCAAAAAACAAGAGTAATATATTTTAAATTAAAATAAAAAGTTAATATTAAAATAAAAGCCTCACTTTTAATTGTCTTTTTTGGCTTCAAATAGTCTTGATCCGCTACTTGATACACCCCTGTTATCTATTTGGTTATGTTATTTATTTCTTGTTTAAGCCTAAACTAATCAAGCTCTCTTTTATCTCCCAAAAGGGCAAGAGGGCATTTTTTTCTTTCTAAAACTTTCTTCATCAATCCTCCCAGCAGCAGGAACAAGAAGTAGGAATATTTGGATGAATCCCATTTCTTGCGTTCCATATGCAGTAATGCATTTACATGGAAATAAAATGAACATGAAAATATAATGAATTTGAGAATGAAATCTAATGTATTTTATCATTTTCATATTTATTAACAATTAGGATTAAGAGTCCGAATAAAATCAAACAAAATTATTTTAATATTTGAATAAATCAACCATTTTATTAAATTCATTTTTTTTTTAGTTCAACTGTCAGATATGTCCAGACCAGTTTACGTCCACATCGACTAATTCCCTGTCCGATCAAGTCAAATGTAAGTCATCCATATCGCGACTAAGATATTCATGAGAATTAAATCTATCATAGTCTAGCTCTAAGGAATTGTCAAAATTCGAACTCAAGAAGTCTTGATTTACAGTTCATCTCTGTTAGAGTTCGTACATGTTTTCACTTGAATTACCTCTTGGAGTTTAAATTCATTTCCCTACCCTTTTGTTATAACAAAATTGTGGTCAAATTCCTACAACTGGTCTTGATTATGAGAGTAAATAACGAGGCAAGCCCTTGAACTCTCGAGAAATAATAAATATTTGATATAATGATGATACTAGACAATCATATACTAACACTCCAATCAAAATCTAACAAATGAATGAGTGAACACATTTTTTCATGTTTGAATCCCTTTAACAACAAATAATTATTGGGGCCCAAAACGTTAAGCATATTAGCTATTATTGCATTAAAATCTATTCTTATCGATAGAGGAGACTCGATCGATAAATAGTTTTCAAGCGATTGATTATTATGGATTCAAGTGTCTTATTTTAGAACTTGCTTGAATGAATTTTAACGGATAATTACAGAGCACAGAGAACTAATAAAAGAGAATTTCTTTATCAATTCAATGAAAGGACTTCAGTTACAGAAAAGACTGAATTCACAATCTTGATTATAGCAGTAACTGTTTCATAAAACTACTCCTAAAATGGTCCAGATCATGGGTCTTGTAAGGGTTTGGATCCTTCATCTTCTCCATTATATGTCTTTTATAGTCATTGTCTTCGACGGTTTTGTCTCTATCGATAGTTATCTCACTAGTAACTTCAAGTTAGTTATTTCTTCTTTTCAAATACGGTTGTGGCTAATCATCTCTCGCCTTTCTTTAGATTCTACCACGTGGCATCTTCTCAATACATTCAAATTTGTCAGATCTCAATATATCGAACTTTTTTGTAATTTTATATTTTAAGCCCAAACAACTATTTTCCTACATTGATGATGATTCTCGTCAAATTTGGTATTTCAACATAATCTAGTTTATTTTATATCCCATCAAAATAAGTCCAAAATTAAAAATCCTAAATTTTTTGAGATTGAATGTTGAATTATGTTGAGAAGTTCAAGTTTGTGGGTGTGTGAAAATTTAGGATTAGGGTTTGGAAACTGTGACAACCCCTATTAAAATTCATTGCTAATATATTATTAATGTCTTTAATTATGATTCTATTTAATTAAGGGTTATTTTTTAAAAATTTCAAATGAACAAATAGACCTCAAATATAAGTTATTCGTGTAAAAACGTGTCTAATGATTATAATATTATCGAAAGCAAAATGTCATATTAAGCATCTAAAATATTCAAATGATGTATTTGGATAAAAAATGTGTCACATTTAATATATATATGTGTGTGTGTGTGTGTGTGTGTGTCTATTTCTTAGGAGGTAAAAGGGAAATTTATCATGCTTAAATGACCAAATGAAAATATGAGTGACATGTGTTAACTAAAAGGAATAAAAAAAGGGAAAAAAAGGGGAGTTTGGTGTTACATACTCCAACCAGTCGCCTGTTGAAGGAGTCTAAATGCAGTTCCTATTCTTTAACAAATTATCTAGTATGTTGCTATTTGTTCCTATTCTTTAGTCATCTCCTAGTTCACTGTACAGCCACATGAAACCCAATAAATAATCATCAAATTAATTCAAGTTCTCCCTTCTCTCTTCTCTTTTCTCTGTTTCCATATTTCTTCCTCTTCTCCAAATCCAAACATATCATCTGGTATCAGAGCCGGCACTAAGCATGGACACCCAAGGCAAGTCCAATGTCGAGTTTCGCAATGAAGTTAGCGATGCATTAGCACGACAGAAGGCTAGTGTGGAGCAGGTTCATGCGGCTTTGCAAGCTATTTTAATGAAACTACAATCACTACATACCACCCAACAAACCAACAACTCACAAACCACCAATACCACCACCCAACCCGAAGTTAACCCTTTTGCTGGAGAAGGATCGTCACACTACCTACCTGCAATCCATTCCAACCCTAGTACTGATCAAACATGCCAATCCAAACTCAAGTTGCATTTTTCCAAGTTCGATGGCGATGACCCCACCGGCTGGATCTACAAGGTGGAGCAGTATTTCGAATTTCTAAATATCGTTGCAGCTCAACGAATCCTATTAGCCTCCTTCAATTTGGAAGGCATTGCCTTACAATGGCACCGATGGTTGACAAAGTTTCGTGGCCCTCTGACCTGGGAGGAACTCACCAAAGTTATCTTGCACAGATTTGGTCCTACTAATTACGAGGACCCGATGGAAGCGTTAACCCATCTAAAGCAGACAACTACTTTGACAACTTATCAAGAGGCCTTTGAACATATTTCCCACCAAGTGGATGGATTACCGTAAACCTTTTTAATCGGATGTTTTATTGCTGGATTACGGGATAACATTCTTCTATATGTCAAGATCAACCAACCCTGAACTTTGATAGACGCAGTCAGAGTTGCGCGGCTGGTCAAAGAACCCAATTCACTCCAAAAGAAAATCATTCCTCAAGATTGCATTTTGCCAGTTGCTTCTATGCAGAAAGGATCTCCCAATCCGATTGTAGGAATCTTAGGCCCAACTCCTACTCAATGACCAGGTAACATCTCCAATCCTCCAACCACACCATTCCACCAAATCACCAATCAGGAAGCACGCAAACGTCGAGAAAATGGACTATGCTACTATTGTGACAAGAAATACTATATGGGACATCGCTATAAGCGACCCCAATTGTTTATAATTGAAGAATCACCTAATATGGTTGAGAAAAATTCAGCCGAAAATAGGCAGTGAGTAGAAAATTTAGAAGCACTACCTGAGATTTCATTTCAAGCTATCGCTGGAGCCGAACACCCACAAACCCTTAGAATGTGGGGAAGACTGAAGAACAAGAACCTAATGGTATTGATTGATGGTGGCAGCACCCACAACTTTATTGATCAGGCCACTGCCTCACAATTTGGGTTTTACATCACTAGGAACAAGAAACTTCAAGTGTTGGTCGCCAATCGAAAAAAAATCGAGTGTGCAAGCTAGTGTCAGGGGCTCACACTCACGTCCAAGGAGTTCCTATTACAACGAATTATTATGTCTTGCCCGTGGCAGCCTATCAAGTGGTCCTAGGTGTACAATGGTTGGAAACTCTTGGGCCAATTGAGATGGACTACAAGCATCTCACCATGACCTTTCAAGTAGGAAAAATTAGTCACACCCTCCACGGATTAAAGTGGACTACTGAAGCCACCAACATCGAGACCTTGGACATCAAGGAATGCTCAGGATGGCAGGGAATGAGATTTTTCTTCCAAATTAGTCCTACTGAAACCCTCACTCACCAGATGCGTACCCGAAGAAAATCAGAAGTCTTTTGAACAGGTATTCTCGGGTCTTTGAGGCTCCAACTGGCCTACCACCACGACGTATACATGATCACCAAAATCCGCTGCAATCCAACACTAAACGAATAAGCGTGTGGCCCTATCAGTACCCTTACTATCAGAAGATAGAAATAAAACGTATGGTGAAGGAACTTCTCCAATCAGTCTTGATCGGTAGCAATCCATTTTCATCCCCTGTCCTTCTGGTAAAGAAATCCGATGGCACATGGCAATTTTGTGTCGATTATAGGGCCCTGAACAATATCACCGTCAAGGATAAATATCCCATTTCGGTGATCAACGAATTGCTAGATGAGCTTCATGGAGCCCAGTTCTTTTCAAAATTGGACTTGCGATCTGGATATCACCAAATTTGAGTACAATAAGAGGATATACCAAAAACAGTTTTTTGCATGCACTAAGGACACTACGAGTTTGTAGTCATGTCGTTCGGGCTCACCAATGCCCTGACCACTTCAAAACCTCATGAATGATCTCTTCTGACCCTATGTGAGGAAATTTATCTTGGTATTCTTTGATGATATTTTGGTATACTCTAAATCTTGGAAAGACCACCTCACACGCTTGCAGATTGTCTTCCACATATTAGCTACTAACCAACTATTCGCCAAAGATTCAAAGTGTCAAATTGGAGTTCCACAGGTCAGGTATTTGAGTCATATCATCACGACTAGTGGCGTATTTGTTGGTCCCGACAAAATGCAGGTCGTAGTGGCTTGGCCCACACCCACTACTGCCAGGGGAGTTCAGGAATTTCTCGGATTGCCCGGCTATTATTAAAAATTCATACGCAACTTCAAAAGTATGGTTGTCCCTTTAACCAAATTCTTGACCAAGGAGAAGTTCTGTTGGAATATAGAAGTTGCGGCGTCCTTCCAACAATTGAAAAAGGCTCTTACCACACCACCTACTCTTTGCCTACTAGATTTTTCTCAACGGTTTGTGATCGAGTGTGATGGTAGCAGAGTCAAAATTGGGGCGGTCCTTACCCAGCACAATCAAACCTGTGGCATTCTTCAGTGGGGCACTCAAAGGATCGGCGCTGGCACTATCCACATATGAAAAGGAGATGTTGGCAGTCGTCAAAGCTGTGAGGAAGTGGCGCCCCTGCTTGCTCAGAAAACCATTCACAGTACGAATCGATCATAAAAACCTTAAATACCTGTTGGAGCAGCGCATAACCACACCCGCTCAGTCCCGTTGGATACCCAAACTTCTAGGGTATGACTACTTCATTGAGTATAAAAGAGGGTCCGAAAATCAGCCGGCAGATTCCTTGTCCTGCCAAGGTGAGTTGCAGTTTCTTTTTATATCTGTTCCTCGCGCAAACTGGTGGGCCGATCTTCTGAAGGAGGTTCGACTAGATCCTTTTTATGCGAGTTTGATCCACAAGTGGATTTTCCATAAGCTAATTCAGAAAAATGGAGTCCGGTTCCTCAATGGCAAGGTTTACCTAAGTCCAATGTCCACCTTGATTCCACTTATATTGGCAGACAGTCACTCTTCCCCAGTAGGTTGCCATTTTAGGCTCCATAAAACCCTCCATCATATCAGCCAGATTTTCATTTGATTAAAGATGCGAAAAGTGGTGAAGGACTTCCTAAAGTCTTACGAGGTGTGCCAGCAACACAAAGCAGACTGTATGAAGCCTGTTGGCCTGTTGCAACCCCTTCTCGTACCTACTCAATCATGGATAGTTATGTCAATGGATTTCATAGAAAGCCTTCCCATAGCCAATGGACACTCCACCATTATGGTGGTAGTTGACCGTTTGATGAAATATGTACACTTCATGCCAATGAATAATCCCTTCTCTACTGCTTCAATTGCACGAGCCTTTGTCACCAATGTGGTGCGATTACATGGAGTTCTCATCTTCATAGTAAGCGACCACGAAAAGGTCTTTACTAGCAATTTTTGGCAGGCCATGTTTCGCCTCCAAGGGACCAAACTTTGCATCAGTTTCAGTTACCACCCTCAGACCGATGGCTAATTGGAGGTCATCAACAGAACCTTGGAGCAATATCTTCATTTTTTTGTAGGGTCCCAGCCGAAGAAATGGGTAGAATGGATACGATGGGTGAAATTCAGCTACAACACCTCTATCCACTCAGTAACAAAGATCACTCATTTTGAGGCTGTTTATGGCCAACCGTCGCCAAGCCTACTGACATACGTTCCAAGGACGGCACAAGTACAGGTTGTGGGTGAGTATCTTCAAGATAAGGACCGAATTATAAGGGAGCTCTGGCATAATCTGCAACTTGCTCAAGAACGGATGAAGAACCAGTCCAATACGTAGAGGCTCGGGGTTTCATTTAATATGGACAACTATGTCTACCTCAAAATCCAACCTTACCACCAGATTTCTTTTGTATTTCGTGGATCTCTGAACATTTCCCCGTGCTTCTATGGCCCCTACAAAGTGATTGAGCGAGTGGGACCTATAGCCTACAAGCTAGATTTGCCAACTGAATCACTGATCCTTGACATTTTCCATGTCAGTCTCTTACGCAAACACTTGGGGCCTATTGCTCCCACCTCCCCTGATCTCCCTCTAGTAGTAGATGATTATATTATTCTTTTTCAACCAGAATCCATTTTGGCTCAGCGAGAAGTACAAAAAGGGAAATACCACCCAAAATCCAAAGTTCTGATCAAATGGGTAGGCACCCCAATCAAGCATGCTACTTGGGAATGGCGATTCTGGAGGGCCTACCCCAGTTTCTGTCCTTGAGGACAAAGACCATTCGAGTTGGGGGGGGGGGACTGTTACATACTCCAACCTGCCACATGTTGAAGGAGTCCAAATGTAGTTCCTATTCTTTAGCAAATTACCTAGTGTGCTGCTATTTGTTCCTATTCTTTAACCATTTCCTAGTTTACTGTTATTCCCATGATTTTCTCTCTTTTAGTTGTTGCACTTGTATTTTCAGTTGTTGTATTGACTATAAATACAACCACATGAAACCCAATAAATCATTATCAAATTAATTCAAGTTCTCCTCTCTCTCTCTCTCTCTCTCTCTCTTCTTTTTTCACTGTCTCCTTCTTTCTTCCTCCTTTCCAAATTCAAACATATCATTTGGCAAATGTCCTAGTGAAGCACCTAGTGGCACAAGCCAATGACGTGAAGAATTGTTCGGTGTAGGCTATAAATAGTCTGTCCAAACATTGAGCAAATCGCAAAAAGGAAAAAGAAAGAAAGAAAGAGGAAGAGAGAGAAAAAGAAGAAGAAAATAACAAGATTTTTATTCAAATTTAGATAGTAATTTTAATCTTGAATTTTATGAAATTGGGATAAGTTGCTCTTAATGCGGTAGTGATCAAACTTATCGATATTAATTAGCGATTTGAAGTATGGGGTTGTATATAATACCCTCCTCTTGAATCTCTTTGCAAATAATTTTTTTCTTTATTATCCTTTGATTTATATTCAATCTTGTGAGATAATTATTTTTGAAATTTAATTAAATATCGTTGAATATATTGATCTTATTGATCGTGTTTTGTGTGGATTGAGATGAGATCGTGACAGCCAATAGTCCGATGTATTGCGTGTGATATGCGAATATAATATTTTTATCTATTGATTGAGATACTTTGCGATACTTGATTTATTCGGTATTTAATGTCTTTGATCATATTATTCATCATCATATTATATACTTTCCTGCTTTGTTTAACATTTTATCAGGTTGATCTTAGAGGAAAGATCGGATTGAGATATTTGGATAAATTAAAGACGAGTGTGTTTCGATATAATTTTGTATTCAAGAAATGTATTTGTATTTGGAGATTTTAATGAAAATTGTAATTTTATTGGAATAATTAACGCTTTGCTATTTTTATTCGGGTGTATTTATATCAAAAAATATCCTCGAGGGGCCGGGGCATAACCGAAACCTTTGAGCTTAGTATATTGTGCTCCTAGTCTACACATATTGTCATACTATTTTCCCTATTTTTGAAAAATCAAAAAATAATTACTCTAATTTAATCTAAAAAACTACACACACATACACACACCAACTAAGTGGAATGAAAAAAAATTGAGGTAAGAGTGATGTACTACCATAATTAATCAAAAAAGTTAAAATTTCAAACTAAGAACTTCTGTTTAATGCTTGAACTTCTTTTATAATTTTATGCCTTAAATTGAGTTGACCTAAGGCCCGTTGGACCACTAGGCTTTAGGGCAGAGGCAAGTGTGAGCCATAGGCCCAATGCCAAGCCTTGCAATACAAAAACCCAAAAAGAAACTAAAATTTCAATGTTGTGAGGATTTATATCTAATCATTACATCCAATTTGGCTATCTAATCTATTCAAATCATTGTTTTTGGAAGTCACACTCATCCAATTTTAAAATCCACTAAAAACGAATCCAAAGATAATAAGGTTGGGATGACCTAAATAGGAATTATTTATTTATTTATATGACTTATCATAAACACTTTTTTTATAAAGGGAACATTTAGACCAATTTCTTTAAATTACTTGTGAGCAATTAGATTTGACCACACCATTTAATAAAGTTAATAAGTGGAAGTGAAAAAAAAAACTTCTAGTTTTTTAAAAACACTTATCTATGAAAAAACTATTTATTTTTATGTTTATCACCATCACTACAGTCGTCACTGTCATAACCATAACCATTGCCCCCCCCCCAAACATCCCCTTGCGCAGACTACCATCGCCA
>CM042187.1:17571935-17598505 GCA_023539305.1 Ilex asprella
CCCCAAACATCCCCTTGCGCAGACTACCATCGCCACCCCTAGTGTCATCTTCACCCCCACCATCGTCACTCTCACCTATATCGTACTGTTATAGTCATTATTATTCTCACCTCTATCACAGTCACTACCACCGACACTACTATTACTTTACCGCCGTTGCCAACATTATCAACACCTCTGCACCTCCCACCATTAACACCCCACCACTGCCATCATATTACCACAAACATTATATACATGTATATTGCATTTAGGGATGTCTTTGTAAGAGTGACACAGATAATTATTTTTTAGTACACTTTTCATGAAAAGTATTTTTTAGTTAAGTGATTTCTTATCAATATCCAAATGGTGCTTGTTTTTGTAAAAATAATTATAGATTTTAAGCTTAGATTTATAGTTGGAATTAAGAAAAATTGCTATTAAAACTTTTGCCCAAATCAACAATTATTATAATTATGATGTGAACAAAATAACTATAAGTATTGTAATCTAAAATTCGAAATAAAACATGCAAACAACAGTTAGATCATATAACATGTAATTCAAATAAATACAGAAAATGTATAAACATTCAATCTATATAAACTAAATAAATTAATTTGGAATGAGCTGGCCTGCGAGTCCAAGAGGCGTGTGATCACTGTCCTAAAGCAGCTAAGCCTCCCCACGTGAGGGTACTGACGGACACCAGCGACTCCAAGATCCAACTCAAACGCTCGCAGCAGTACCTCCTCAATGGTCACGTCCACTGGAAGGTTAGGATGAATCTAACTCTAATCGAGTTGTCCAAAACAAAATAATATATGATAATTGAATAAGTAGGTGAATGTGAATATTGAAATGGATTTGAAAAAATCTGGAAAGCTAGGAAGCTCAACAATGCTTGGAGAATAGGCTGACAAAGCTAGAAAGCTTATATGGAAAACTTAAGAAACTTAACAATAGTTTTTGGTATTATATAGGTACCAAAATAATCTATTAGTAAATTCTAGGTCTAAATGGAATTTACTAGCGCACTTAAAAGGCATTTAGGATATTACCGTTATGACTTAAATGGGTCATTTGAATTGCCACCAAAGTTGTATAACCTATGAAATAAAATCTGCAATTACTAAAATTTTTAAAATCAATTAAAATGGATATTCAATGAAAAGTTTTAAAAACTTAAATTTTATTCTTACAGTTTTTAGTAAAGTGTGTTTATTAAAATTTATTTTTGCTAAGTAGTTACTTAAAACATACTTCCCAAATTTTGTTAAGTAAAAATCCAAACAACACTTAAATATATCAACAAATTATATTAAATAATTAGATCCTAATGACGATGGGCAATAGGATTCTCTCCTAATCAAATATAATAATGATTGGTATTATGTTTATGTCAATATTCATTAAAAATATATATAATATAATTTAAATTTCAAAAAATAAATAAAATAATTGTTACTTTTCACAGTTGAGATCTCTTTAAATTTTACTTTAAAGTTAATCCAACGGCTAATTTAACATCCCAAATTTAATAAGGAAACTAGATTCCTAATGCTCCATTTGGAATGATAAAAAATAGAAATATAGAAAGTTTGAAGGATAGATAAAACATCATGTTTGATAAAGAAGAAAAATATGATGGATTGATGATCTTTCCTTCCAACTCATTAAAATCAATCTTTTCAAAATCAAACAGAAAGTGGATGAAAAATTAATTATTTGTGTTAAAATGTATCTTGTTTGTTTATATAACTTTTGGTATATATATATATATTTAAAAAAATTAAAAATTAAAATTAAAATTAAAATTAAAAAAATATTTATTCCATTTTAATTAAGGGTGAAAATTTTTAACTCAATACGCTGACACGACTCGAACTCTACACAAATTTTATAACACGAACTTGACTATAACTCAACACGAACTCAAAAATGACCTGACATGCGAACACGAAATATAAACGGTTCATATTCAATTTAACCCGTCAGACCCAAAATTGACACTATCAACTCGTTTATTTAAGAATAAACACTTTTTCTATTTTTTGTTTGTATGGTAACACGAAATTAATATTGTAACTAGTATTATAGATATAAAATGTTAATTATTTGCAACTATTTATTAAGCACTGACATATTATTATATAAAAAAAATATTTTTACTCATCATTATTATTATATTTATTTAAATTACTTTTTAGTTTTTATAAAAAGTATGATTATTGATTCAATTAAGTAAAAATAGAATATTAGCGTTAAATTTTTTATTTAAAGTTTATGTGAGTTAATATGAATATAAACACGAACGCGATACAAAAATAAATAGGCCAACTCAACACAATACGATTAGTTAAATGAGTTGAGTTATGTTTAATTAATGTTCAATACGAACCCGCAAATACTAAACACGAACCTGACACAACACGGCTCGATTATCACTCATAATCTTAGCCAGTACAAAAAAAAATTAATCATTTTTATTTTCTATTCACCTTACCAAACACAAAAGAAGGAAAGTATATCACTCCTATTTTCCTTATTTGAAGGATAAAAAATATATTCCTCTTACTTTCTATCATTCTTACCAAACAAAGTATAAGGATGTGTTTGACGTGGTTTTTTAAAAGTACTTCTACAATTTATAACTTCACATAAATATTTTAAAATAAAAGTAGTATTTCGAACCCCATCCCCACCACCACCATTATCGTCACTCCACCACCACTTCTACCATAACAATCACAACCACCGCCGTCGCTGCCACCCTACCACCACCACCACCGTCGCCACCCCACCACTACCTTTCCCACAACAACAACCACCACTGTCGCCACCCTACCATCACCACCACTGCCGCCACAACCGTTGTCACCACCCCTACCACCACCCTCCATGTATCACCATGTCGTCACTCCACCCCCACCACCGGCTGCCACAACCACTACCTCCCCTATCACCACTATCACAATCTCCACCCATCACCAATTGCTACCACCGTCATCTACCGCCACCATCCACTACCATCGTTATCTCATTCTTATATTTATTACCATTACAATCATTATCCCAATACCATCGACTCTCACCGTCAGCATCCACCACTGCCACCCCCTACCACAAACCCACCACCACTCATCGTTGTCCATCATCGCCACCAACTACTATTACCCACTCCTTACTACATCTACCAACACCACTCATCATCACCAACCACTACTACCACCCATTATCACCCACACCCATCACACATACCATGTCTACCATTCACCATCACCCATCACACTGTTTGTTAGAAACATTTATCGTCACCCTTCATCACCATCGTCACCACCCACTATCACCCACCCCCATCACACTTACCACCATCGTCATTCGCTATCACTTATCACACTATCGGGTCAGAAACACCTATCGTCACCTACCACCACCATTTGTCACCACCCACGACCACCACCACCACCACCACTGTCTCCCACCACTATCACTATCACCATCACCGTTCATCCCACTACAACAGGTGCTTAAATTCATTTTTTTCTCCTCTATATTTGGAATTTGATTTTGGGTGTGAACACAAATATGTTTATTATTGACCATTTTTTTATTACCCCGTGTCTTCAGAGACCGACAATAACTAGTTAATATACAATACTAAATTGGCTTTTGTTAGCCGTATTAAAAATGAATGGATTATATAAAGTAATTCAGTCTACTACAATACAAACAGATAAAAGGCAAGATTAAATAGAGTATTAGAATAATAAGTAATTTTATCTAGTGTTCAAAAATACACAATATAAACGTTAGTAGTAGTTATTTAATTCAATTAGTTGTTTGGTTAGAGAATTATTTCATTGTGTTAATGTTGAATTAACAAAAATATTCTCAATTAGTGTTTATTACATTGATGACAGTTTGATTTTATCAGTTGGAGATTATAATAATGAATGTGAAAAATAATACGTCTGGATTGGATTATAATATCATATTTATTAGTGATATTAAAATATCTTTATAATATAAGTCTATCGTATAAAAAATATACGATAAATATACGATTAGTATATATTTTTAAAATTAATATCGTATCAAATTTATTTAACAAATAAATATTAGTTTTCGATTAAACAAAAATAATACAATCAAATATTTAATCCCGCGTAATATGTTGTCTACCAAAATGTGTTAATTCTAGAGTGGAGTTGATACGGTGTCGTGTTGATGGTGGATATTGATATCCATGACCGTGCAGCTTTGTCGATTTTGTTTTTGTCTGTTTTTTTTTTCCCTGCATCAGCTATGGCTACTTGCTCACGAAAGCGGATTTAGCAGTCGGTAACGGATAAGTTTTCTTGAGTCAAATCGAGAGGGTCTTTCATTGGTTCTTCTAAGTCTTAGATTGATCGTGACTGGTTGTTCTCTCTCTATAAGGCGATGGAAGCCATGTGATCACTGAGAATTTACTTCAACCATTATCTTTCTGGTTGTAATTATCTCAAACTTGTGGTCATCATCTGATTCAGAGTTTCGTCTCCGATCAATGGATCCAATTTTCAGAACTCAAATCATCCATTTCGTGTGTTTCATCGCTGTTCTGTTGATCTTTCCGACATTATCCGAGTCAAACCAGGTACTGTTGTTGTTCTTTGAAACTCAAAAGTCGCGTTTTCTATTTGTTCTTTCCTGTTTTCTCTCGTTTGGTTGCCGAGAAAGCAAGAACGAGAGAAGAAAACTGTGTTTTGAATCGAAATAAACTGCAATAGAAAAGGGTCGAGTCAACTAAGTCAAGTGTTTTATTGAGCTTTAAGTCGAGTTGTATTGATCTTAGTCGACTGAAAAGTTGTATTTTTATTTTCTCCAAATTTCTCAGAAACCAATCAAAGGACTTGTCTTTGTATAAAAGAATTTCAGATGTCTATGTAGTGTATGCAGTCTTACACAATCTTGGGATGGAGGAATATAAAATAAATTAGTTACTGGACCTTGTGATCTTTTATCAACTCAAATAAAAGTTCCGAAGGTGAAAGCAATAAGGTTCTTATTCTTCTTTGAATTTCTTGGCAAGCAGAGGAATTGAGGAATTGAGGAATTGTGTTGATGACGTTGAATTTATTTTGTTGGCAGTTTTGTGAAGCTGAGAGTGGACATGGTGATTATGAGTGTGGAGTTGCTTCATTGTCTTTGCGGAAGATTTTGATAAAGGGTGGAACTGTTGTGAATGCTCACCATCAGGAGGTAGCTGATGTGTATGTAGAGGATGGAATCATTGTTGCGGTTAAGCCTAACATAAAGGTAATGATTATGTACTGTTAATTTATTGAATTTTTCGTTTGCGGGTTTCAAATTCTCAATGATCTGAATTGATTGGATATGGAGTGACAGAATCACCCAGATGATGCTTCCTAGTACCTTTTTTGAAATATGATAGAGTTGCCTTTGTGGGCGATTCTTGATAGCTGTATTTGCCCTGTTTTATTATTGCTTAAGTTGGGCTTCCATTGTCAAGTAAACTGGAAATCTCCCTAGTATGCCACTTTATAGACTTGAATTATTGTATAAGAAATTGAAAGTTTGAAACAATAAGAGATGATGATGCTAATTTCCGAGTAACTGAACTAGAAAATTTCCTTGTTAAATAACATGTGTTTTTCATGTATAAGAGTGAAATATGAACACTGTTCGCATTCATATGAATCAAATTTCAGAAATATATAAGCATGTAGTCCCTCCTATTTAAATTAATTTTATCTTGAGAAACAACCCAAAATACTTAAATGCTTTGTGAAGATGCCATTCAGAATTAAACTGTATCTCAATTGACAGAATACATTAAAAAGCGCCATGGTTTATTTTTGAAGGTTTTTCTTAATTGTCATGAACATTTTGAGGACTTTATTGTTATAGGTGGGTAACAGTAAACCCTGCATTTAAAGGCAAATATTAAGATCATTGTGCTGCAGGGCTTGTAGCTCTGCAAGTTGGCAGCACAGAGTTCACACACAAAAAAAAGGGTGCTGGAAATGCCAGAAAAAGTGTATTTTTATGCTGGGCCATATGTAACCTTTCATCCTTTCGTAACTTCTAGTTGCCCTGAAGCTTTGAATTCAAGTTTTTCAATAATCCTTTGCATTTTTCGAGCTCCTTCAATACTTATCTAAAATTTTATTTTAATGCTTATTCTATAACGTTATGCTTTGTATTTTTATACGCATCTGAATTCTAATGAGTGCCGTTTCAGGTGGGGGATGATGATGTTACGGTTATCGATGCCACTGGAAAGTTTGTCATGCCAGGTGAAGTTTCCTTCCTTTGATTGCATTACAATCCAGTAATATTTAAAATAATTTCTAATCCAGTATCATTTAAAATTATTTCCAATCTGGATTCTGGAAAAACTTGACAGCTTGTAAATAGGCCATGGTGCAAGACTTTGTGGAGTGGCCACTTGCAAAGTTTCTTTATAATTAGATATTTTGGTTCATGCATATTTTATTTATGAACTACTAAACCCTCATCCAGGAACGCGCTATTTTTGAGCTTTAAAGTAGTGAACACTTGCTCCAGTTAAAATGGAAACACATCCCAGGAACCACAATACAACGAGCTGACTAAAAATTACTCCAGTTCATGCAACGAACACTGTGAAGATGGTGATTATAATTACAAGCTTATAAGCTTTCAGTTCCAAATTGCTAAATATATTGTTTGTGCTGCAATTATCTCCAAATGTGGCAAACTCAACCCTACTCTGAACTGTAATTATTGCAACATATAATCATAAACTATAACCATCAAGGTGCTTATAATTGGCTTCAACTTTATGTATCTATGAAGTAATACGATAAAAAGGTTCTATAGTTGTAATGTGTCTGTCACAATTTTAGGGTTTGTGAAGGAAAAGAAAGAGAAGAAAGGCAAGAAGTGAGAGATTCTGAAAAGAGAGAAGTAATTTCTCATTTCTATCCTCCTTTCTACTTAAATTATTAAGGATACTAGAAAATTACATGAATACCTCAATACCAATTATTATATTTATTGGCATTCCAACATCTATAACATATGGCTGAACTGTGACAACAAGGAAGGAAGGAAGGAAAACAAGGATTAGTGTACTCTTAAGGTTAGGATATTGAGGCCTTGGGTTGCATTTTAGTGATGGAAGAATAGTGGAAGAAATCAGGTCCATGACAGTAAAATTAAGGGACTGAGTGGCAATAAGCCAAGCATTCAAAAAGACATACATGGTTCTGAACTCTTTGAGATCAATGACTTGGATAAAATGAAGTTTTGTTTGCACTTTTTTCTGTAACAAGAGTCTTCTTTGTCAAGACTGCAGTTGTAATAGCATCTACAGAGGCCCTTAACAAGCTTTAGATGCTTGGCAATCTTCCAGTTGGACTTATCTTAGACTTAACCTTGTCATAGCTGGACTAGAATCTTGTTGGTAAACCATATACTTAACAGTGAGATTCAGTTAGGGTCCTCAGGGAATCTGATATAACTCTCAACAGAATTGTGTAGATAACAAATTTCATCACATGGCAGGGAAAAAAATTTGGCCGGGATATCAAGGTACGATTCTTTTGTCTGTATAATGACCTTCAGATTATAGGTTACCATGCCACAAAAAATTGTGGGTTGTTTTGATAGAGGAAATAGACATAGCATATGTTATACATTATAGGCCTTGCCCTCAGATTTATTGATGGAAAGTTCCACTGAAGTGAAGTAGTTTACTTTAGTAGAAAAATGACTTGTACAATCTGACCTCCCCAGCCTCTGCAGTGACAGGAATCTTGTGCACTGGGCCGCCCTTTAGAGGTTGAATCAAAATACAAAAAGAAGTAAGGAATAAAGTTGAAGAGAAGATGAGATTAAAGAATTACAGGATGGTGAACAGCAAGCAAGAACATTATCAGTGCATGGTGAGGAGAGGAGAAAGAATAAGATGACTTGCTAAGGTTCATCTTGGGCTTCCAATTAATAGATCTTTTCAAACCCGAATTCATTTTGATGTAATATCAAAAATAGCTTGAAAATGTTACAACAGCCTTCACGTAGAAGGATTCCTCAAATAAACCCAAACTAGTAACAGTTTGCAACAACAGACAGTGGTGAAACCTCGAGGACAAATTGAAAATAACGAAATTCCCTTGCTACACACTGTGTAAAATCAAATTGCAGCCTGCTAAAGATGCTCTTCAAGACTTCAACCTAAACTTGCTAGAGTCAATGATGAGCCATCTATTTCTCCTGGCCTATGATTCAATCTCTTTTACAGTTAGTATATGATTTGGACAAGGCTTGATATTTGCATTTAGATAGATCTGCCCAGTGATTTGCATTGATTTTTCTGACATGATGGTGGTGTTGTTGATGGCAGTGGTGGTGATGTTTGTGGGTGATGAAGACAACATTAAGGACAAAATTTCTGTTTAATAGGCATGCATTTTGGTGCACATTTACACACAAGTCTGATCATCAATCTGGTTCATATCTATTGCTGGTTTTTCTTATCCATGGTTATAAAGTTGGGATGTTATGTTCTTGTTCATTTTTAACACCTGGATCGACATATTTTGTAACAATTTCGACTACTTGCTAAATAGACATGGTCTAGACATATTTTACCATTACTATCTTTTGCCTGTACTGTAAACAGGAGGAATTGATCCTCACACGCACTTGGCTATGGAGTTTATGGGTACCCAGACCATTGACGACTTCTTCAGCGGTCAGGCTGCCGCATTAGCAGGCGGAACAACAATGCACATTGATTTTGTTATTCCTGTAAACGGTAGTTTATCTGCTGGTTACGAAGCCTATGTAGAAAAAGCAAAGTTGTCTTGCATGGATTATGGTTTTCATATGGCAGTCACAAAATGGGATGAAATTGTGCCAAGAGAGATGGAAATTATGGTTAAGGAGAAAGGTTTGTCTGCTTTTAGATACTATATTATTAAATTTGATTAATGTCACTTGATATTAACTTCGTGAATCATTGGTGAAACAGATTCATCTCTCTTTGCCTTCGAATTGGGCTAAATGTTGAACTAGTTGTTACTCTGAACCTGTAGGTATCAACTCTTTTAAGTTCTTTCTAGCATACAAAGGTGCTCTTATGATCAATGATGAGCTTCTGTTGGACGGATTAAAAAAGTGCAAGTCGCTCGGTGCCTTAGCTATGGTTCATGCAGAAAATGGAGATGCTGTGTTTGAAGGGCAGAAAAGGATGATTGAACTTGGTATTACTGGTCCAGAGGGACATGCACTTTCAAGGCCCCCACTGGTAATTCTTACATTTTGCTTTGGCAAAGAAATATAAAAAAGAACATATATTGCATGCGGATACTGTATTTCTTTTTTGTTTTTGTTATTTTTTTTCCTTTCTTTACTATGTACGTCTGGGAATTTGGTGGAGTATTTGTCCTATTGAAGAAAGCTCTATTCATTGTTTGTCTCTTGTTGAAACATTGAAAACAACAGTTAGAATTGGTCTCTTCTCTCTCAGTGAGTGTTCATAACCAAATATGTCTTCTATTGTCATTCTCCTCTACTTTTTTTTTGGTTGGATGTTTAATGGTTAAAGTCATTTACTCGACAGTTTCTCACTCTCTCGGCCACACTGTTTCTGTGTCTCTCTCTTGAAGTTAAGATCAAAATACTCCAATTCTGCTATTGCTCTTCACAAAATCCCATAATAATAACAACCTACCTTAGATTTTCAATCCTCTTCCATTCCCAAATTGTAGTTCCTCAAGTTTTAGTCATATTTCTAAGTTCTATATGGTTGCCAGAACATTCGTACATTTTGCATATATATTTTGTTTGTTAAAAATCCTATATTGTTAATATGTTTTCAGTCCCATGTTTTTAGTCTGTAAGATTTTACGATTGTTGATCCGATCTTATGATCTCAATCCTTTAGCCTCTCCCATGAATCCAATGTTGGATCCAGATTTAAAAACCTTGGTTGCAACACTTCCTTCAAGAATTTGGCTTCTCAGCTCAACCTCCTTCTGTTGTTGGTGATAATCAAGTAACACTTTACATAAGTGCTAATTCATTATTATGTGAAAGAACTAAGTATATCGAAGTTGATGGTCACTTCATCCGGGACATTTCTACACAGTTTATTAAATCTAAGGATCAGTTTGTACCTATTTACTAAGGCAGTCAGTCGTACTTGTCAAATAGTTATTTGATCAAAGCTTGGATTGTATAGATATACTCTAGCTTGAGGGGGAGGGTTAAGAGTGCAGTATTTCTATTATTGTAATAAGTATACCACTCAAGGATATACAAGTCATTTTATTCATTATGATATATGCATATGAGTTTGGAGAGAAAGGTAGGGTTAACCAGTGTGTCCTCCTGTTGCACGAATCTTCTCATATCCTTTTTCTCAGCAATCCTAAACTCAAATAATTCTGAAGTATACACAAAGCATACATTTAGGAGTGTGTGGCACCTTTATATTTCCATGAAATTTGAGCTGTCCGAATAACTACAAACAAAAGGACTACATTTTAAAAATAGCAGGGAAATGACGTGGGACCTACATTTTGATCATAGTCAACATTAACCTTTCTAGTACAAGATTTTAAGCTTTCGTAGAGAGTTGTTTGTATCACTTGTTAAATATTGGCATGAAGTACTGGCTTCATTCGCTACTCCTTTTCTCCATTCAATTTTTTGACTTCTCATCCTCTGGTTGATTGAGTTTGAATTTGAATTTGAATTAGAATTTTTTTTACAATTTCTTGTGGCAGAAGCTTGACAAAGAGATGCATCTCATGCTAGCACTTTCTTCTTTGGCAATCTTTTCTTAGTGGAGCATGCATGTCTTAACACTTGTTCACCGTATTCAGCCTGCTTTGCTTAATTAATCTCCCATGCTTAAAGATGCAATTTTCTCTTACTTGAAACAAATGTAAGTAAAAGGGATACAAACTAAGTGTAGAGCCCCCGTATTTATAATCAAACAATGAAGGATATAAAAGTAAAACAAAGGTAAAATAAATAAAAGGAAAACCCTAATAAACTAGGAAATCCCTAACAAACTAGGTTATATCTCCAACACTCCCCCTCAAGCTAGGCGCAAAGATATCAACCAAGCCAAGCTTGACAACAGAGTCCCGGAGAATGGATAGAGTGACAGGTTTGGTGAACACATCTGCAACCTGATCACTAGTCCTCACAAACAATGGAGTGACAATACCACATCTAACCTTCTCCCGAAGAAAGTGAACATCAATCTCTATATGTTTCGTCCTCTCATGTAGTACAGAGTCAGAAGCGAGCTGAATAGCAGATCGATTATCACAATATAATGTGGATGAGGAAGTCACTGAAAATCCCAACTCGCCAAGAATCGATCATAGCCAGATAATCTCACACGTGCCAAGTGCTAGTGCTCGATACTCTGCCTCTGCCGACGAGCGGGAGACAACTGCCTGCTTCTTGCTCTTCCAAGAGATAAGATGAGTCCCTCGAAAAGCACAGAAGCCTGTAGTAGATCGACCATCACACGCTCCCCCATAATCTGAATCTGAATAACATGCTAGAGAATCAGTCTGAGATCCTGATGCATAGAACAACCCAAGTCCAGGACAAGACTTGAGGTACCGAAGAATATGATAAACTGCATCCAGATGAGGCTGACATGGCCTGTGCATGAACTGACTAACTCGGCTAACAGCGAATGAAATGTCTGGCCTAGTGTTGGCTAGGTAGATAAGTCTACCTACCAATCTCTGATAGACAGTCGGATCTCTCAACTCCTCACCTTCAGCAGTAAGCTTCAGGTTTGGAATCATGGGTGATGATGCCGGTTTGCACCCCAGCATCCCAGTATCCGAGAGAAGGTCTAGAACATACTTTCTTTGAGAAAGAACAACACCCCTGTTGCTACGGGCAACCTCAATCCCAAGAAAATATCGCAGAAATCCAAGGTCCTTCACATCGAAGGCCTTCCCAAGGTCCACCTTGACCTGCGCAGTCCCAGAAATATCATCTCCAGTAATAATAATATCATCAACATATACCAAAAGGATAACACACTGTCCAGAAGTATTCCGTCGAATAAAGCAGGTATGATCAGAATGACATCTGGTGAACCCCAAATGTACGACTACATTACTAAAGCGAGAGAACCAGGCTCGTGGTGACTGTTTCAGTCCATAAAGAGACTTACGCAGTCGACATACCTTTCCAGCATACTCCCCCTCACCACGAAAGCCCGGTGGTGCATCCATATAAATAATCTCATCCAGATCACCGTGAAGAAAAGCATTCTTCACATCTAACTGATAAAGAGGCCAAGAGTACTCCGCAGCCAGAGAAATAATCAACCGAACAGTAGTCAATTTTGCCACGGGGGCAAATGTGGCACCAAAATCACGACCTGGTACCTGAGTAAAGCCCTTCGCCACAAGCCTAGCCTTGTGACGATCAATAGTACGCAAGAAACTTCAGGGTGTAAACCCAACGACAGCCAACAGGCTTCACCCCTGAAGGTAAAGAGACAAGATCCCATGTATGATTACGCTGAAGAGCGTCCATCTCCGTCTGCATGGCAAGAACCCACTGGGGCTCCCGCATAGCCTCTGAAACAGAACGAGGAACTGGCGTATCTGATAAGGCCATGCTATAAGCTCGAAATGTAGGAGATAGATCACCATAAAAAACATAAGCAGAGATCGGATATAAAATCTTGGCAGTCCAGCCATAACGATCAACTGGACGGCGATTACGCCGCGGATAACGACGCCCTAAATCATCATCCTCCACGGACAATGTCTCATCAGATAAACTAACTGGTTCAGTACCTGCAATCTCATCAGTACTAACAACAGGTGCATCAATATGCTCAACGAACTGAGATGGATTACCTGCATCGCCTGAGGTAGAGGGGACATCAGCAGGGGGATGAGAGCGAGGGCGACGAACATAGACCTACAAAGGAAGAGAGACAGGTGACTCTGTACGGACAGGAATGACCGACTCTGGAGAATGAGAGACTGATGACTCTGTAGTGATTGTGACCAATGGCTCTAGCTCCTGTGGTAATGGAAAATCAAAGGGAGTATCATCAACTGGAGGGGGAGACACAGGATTAGAAGAAAAATAAGGAATATGCTCAAGAAAAGTCACATCTAGACTGTGATATATACGTCGCTTGACAGGATCATAACATCGATATCCCTTAGACTGATGACAATAACCCACAAAGACACAACGAATTACTTTATCATCAAGCTTATGACGAGTAGGAGACCGATCCTGAACAAAACATGTGCAACCAAAAACACGAGGGAGTACCGGGAAAAGTGTCCGCTTAGGGAATAAGACCTGTAAGGGAGTCCTATGCTGAAGAACACGACTCGGTGTACGATTGCATAGAAAGGTGGAAGTCAAAACTGCAAAATGCCAATAAGATTTTGGTACCCCCATACCTCTAAGCATACAACGTACCATTCCTATCAGACTCCTATTTTTCCTTTCAGCAACTCCATTTTGTTCAGGAGTATATGGACAAGTGAGTTGCTGGAGGATACCCTGAGAAGAAAGGTGAGATACTAAGGCATCAGACACATATTCTTTGGCATTATCCGATCGAAGAGCACGGACAATGACATCGAATTGTGTCTTAATCATCTGGAGAAACTGAGTGATTATCGGGAGTACATCAGACTTCCTATGCAAAAGGTAGACCCAAGTACAACGGGTATGGTCATCTATAAATGTCACATAATATCGAGCACCTGACAGAGCAGTAACAGGAGAGGGCCCCCAAATGTCAGAATGTATGAGGTCAAATGGCTTGGGTGACTGATGCATGCGAGGAATATAACTGGTTCTAACATGTTTCGATAGAGAACAAATAACACAGTCAAGTTTACCATCAACACAAGCATTGTTCAAAGCAGAAAACAACATACATAAATATTTAAAATTTGTATGTCCAAGACGGTCATGCCACAACTTAACAGTTTGTGACGAAAAATCATAACGACAAGTACTAGGTAAAATACTAGCATGCAAGCTAGGAATAGATAAAGACAAAGCAGGTGCAGGTAATGTAGGTGGAGGTGGTGTAAGTGGAGGAACTGGTGAAACTGGAGGTGAATCGCCTAGATAATACAATCCATCTCTCTCATGTCCCCTGATAATAATCCTCCTGATACTCAGGTCCTGCAAATAACACGAATCAGATAAGAACACAACCGCACAATGAAAATCTCTGGCTAACTGATGTACAGATAATAGATTCATGGCCAACTTTGGCGCCTGAAAAACTGAATGTAATGTAAAACCATCTGGGAGGCGAATTGTACCCCTACTAACAATAGGGGCATGTGTCCCATCAGCTAGCTGAACCTGTGTATGTAACTGCTCATCAAAAGTGGTGAAGTGATGGGCCTCACCTGTCATATGACCATTCGCACCCGAGTCCAGCATCCAAAGAGGAGATGGACTGGTGCGAGCATGAAAGGCACGGGGTATACCTGTAGTGGTTATATCCTTCATTGTTTGATTATAAATACGGGGGCTCTACACTTAGTTTGTATCCCTTTTATTTACATTTGTTTCAAGTTGGTATCAGAGCCTAATCCTAATCCTAACCCTAACCTTCTCCCTAACCTTCTCCTCCATACCTCACCGGCGATCAGCAGTCATTAAATTACATAAACCACCGATAAACTAATACCCAAGCAAGCACCGACTGCCTAAGCGCCGAGAACATACTCACCGACTGCCCACCCTCTAGCCTCGCCAAGAATCTCTGCCTCTGTATACCCAATAAACAAAACAGTGCCGAAACACCACACCGACTGCCCCCTGACATACCAGCTGCCCACCGCCCTGTATACCCACAGACATACCAGCTGCCCACCGATATATCACCTTCAGCAATAAATCAAACCGAAACCCCAAACGAATATACACCAAACGAATCCATAAAGTACCACCGAGACTTACACCGACTGCTCAAACCACCGAGACTTACACCGACTCCATCAACCTAAACCAAGCAGCCAAGGACAAAATACCACATCTGCAAACTAACTATTCCAACTATACCCATCAAAACCAAACTCGACCCACTGCCAACCCAGCAACCCACTGTTGGGTCACTGCCCAGCCCACTCGACAGCCCCTTGTCGGGTCGCGTTTTCGTTGTAGTTTCATCCTTCGCACTCTACGTCACAATGAACGGATCCTCCTCCTCGTTGATTTACTCTTGATGCAGTAGATCACTTATTTATATTTCTTGGATTTTTGGGCACCATGACTTGATTATTTGGGAGCTTTCTGGATCTTCTTTATCTATCGCTACAGATCGACTGGAGGTATATCGTTTTACCTTATTTTATCCCTCTATTTATTTTAGAGTTATTTTTCTGTCACGGACGCCCTAGTATTGTTGTTGATATGGCTACTTCTGAGGGAATTGAGACCCCTACTGTTGACACATCTACCGTTGAGACATCTATTGGTACTTCCCCTTTTATGTTTGACCAGTATATAGTACCTACTGGCACAACTGCATTACCAGCACTACCGGGCATGATTTCTCAGAAAGTTACGACACAGTTGTTGAATGGCCGTAACTTCGCTGAGTGGTCTCGCTCATTACAGCTTTTCTTAGGCCGAGTAGGGAAGCTTGGTTGGCTGACGGGATCTAACCCAAAGCCAGCTGATGACGACCCTGGATATTCTGCGTGGTTCTCTGAGAACTGCGCCATTCTTGGATGGTTATTTGGCTCGATGGAGCCATCTGTTTGCAGGATCCATCAGTTTCATAGCTCTGTTCCGAGGCTATGGAGCGCATTATCAGAGATGTATTCCCAGTCTGGACGGGGAGTTCGTGTTTATGAGCTTTCTCAGAAGCTTTCATATGCTCGGCAGGGAGATATGACTGTTCAGGATTATTATGGTTTTTTGACCCAGCGATGGTTTGAGTATGAGACCTTACATCCTCTGGCTGCTATTCTGAGGATAGAGCCCGAGGGAGCAGCATTCTTACATGCTCGAGAGCAGGAGGATAGGATTCACAAATTCCTTATGGGACTTCGTGATGAGTTTGAGGGACCCCGTTCTCAGATCTTGTCGATGTTGAGGCTTCCGTCTCTTTATGAGGTGTATGCGATGATTGAGCAGCATGAGCGACGTGTCCGTATTACATCACTTTCAGTTGCGGCCTTGACTTCTCCGGCCGATCAGATGGCCCTTGCAGCTACTACTGGGTCTCGTTCAGGATCCTCAGCCAGAGGTGAACAGCGCTCGGACCAGCGCCGTCAGGGCGCCCCAGATCAGCGCAAACAGGGAGATTCTCGTCAGTGTGATTATTGTGGCCGACCAGGACATCTCAGGGCTGCTTGTTGGAAGCTTCATCCAGAGCTTAAGCCACCTCCTCGCAGCCGTACTGCTGCTATTGCTGAGATACCACCACCTACTGTCGCTGCCCCTACTACTGCTCTTGCTGCTACTCCTATTGTTCCTCCTTGGCAGAGTGATATGGATGCTATCACTTCCCGATTAGATATCCTTATGTCCGCCCTGACCTCTCAGGGTTCGACTTCTGCTCTGATACCAACTTGAAACAAATGTAAGTAAAAGGGATACAAACTAAGTGTAGAGCCCCCGTATTTATAATCAAACAATGAAGGATATAAAGGTAAAACAAAGGTAAAATAAATAAAAGGAAAACCCTAATAAACTAGGAAATCCCTAACAAACTAGGTTATATCTCCAACACTCTTCTAGTCTAAAAAGTGTTGATATGCTTTACAAAGGATCTGCACACCAATTTCTACAACAACGATTTTTACCACTACTGGATTTCCCCACATGAAAAACCTTTAATTTGAAGTGTTAAGAATTGCCCCTTTTACCAGTTCTCTTTTTGCTAGTTTGAGTTTAGATTGCTGACTTAATCACTTTCTGTCATTAGATTGACAGTGAATCTTATTATTAGTTGGGACCTACTATCAATTTAATGACTATGATACATCAAGTCAACAAATTAGATCCAAATAACATTTTCCACATCCATCTCCCCTGTTTTTCTCCGGAACAATGAATGCAATTCAATGGAAGTGGGTATGTATCATCCCAATTGATTGCTTATCTTCATTTTTTATGCGATGCTTGAGTGATAAACAAAATAATGGGTTATTTTGAGTTCAGATTGATGACTTCTATTTCTTGAGCAGGTTATTCTTGAATTCTGTGCTTCAAGACTCTCGATCATTTTTTTCTGGATACAGTTTTTGCAGTATTGTCTTTTGAATAATTAGTATGTTAGTTTAATGCTCATGCAGCTGGAAGGAGAGGCAACTGCTCGAGCTATTCGTTTGGCTGGTTTTGTAAACACACCTCTGTATATCGTTCATGTAATGAGCATCGATGCAATGGAAGAAATAGCTAGAGCTCGAAAAACAGGTTTCAAGCTCCTTAAATTATAGAAATACATGTTGATCTGACAATTTTGTGAGAGCTTTACTAATGCACAAAAGTGGAGCATTTATTGCAAGTTTTACCTTTACGCTCTTAATCAGCTAAACAGTCCGAAAACTGCATGGGTTGGCTGCAGAAGTCCTTCAATTCCAGTCAACTGTATCTAGAGCCGTGTGTCAATTGAGTTCCTGTAAACCAATGTCTGTTTTTCTGCCTCGACTTATATTCTCCTTCACCTTATGCTTCTGCTTATGGTGCCATCTATTACTCCCAAACTATACCTCCATACCATACCACTATATTAACTGGTCTTTGCTGCATATGGTCATACCACCTTGAACAAAATTTTCTCGTCGAGTTGGTTCTGTTTCTAACTTGTCACTAATGCATTTTATTTCTTGTTCTATCGTTTCTTCTTGTATCGGGTATCATTTTGACAGCCTCCTTTTCTTATCATTAACTTTCAAACATGATGTTCCATTCTCATGGAATATTCCACATCGTAAAGCATAGCCTTTAATCCCCATTTCATAAATCCTCTTCATTAACTTGGTAGGTGTATTCAGTACTGCATGCACAGTTCACTTCATAATCCTACTTCCACTCCGTGAGCAACATTCCATGATCCCCACTTCCATATAATTTTTATTTTTGAGGAAATAATCCACCGATATTACAAAATTACTCTTTTGAATACCTTCAGCCCATTACCTTTTCACTATGGCCTCAAGTCTATATTTAGTTTTATGAAAGTCACACCAAAGTAATACCTTATATTACCCTATTATTAGTGTGTGTATTTCCTTATGTATTTATTCAAGCCGTGATCATGTTTCTCCATCAACAATTTTTGATGTGCTATGAGCATGTTGGAGCGAATAGCCATTAATCCAATGGTTATCACTAATAGCCAAGGAAGTAGAAGATTAAATTCCGTTAAAAAGAACAAAACAGTCAAATTTAGGTTACTATCTTAGATTATCTCTGATACGATTTGCTTTCATTAAACAATGATAATTCTGAAGTAGCACCAGAATGACACGCCACCCCCACTTACAAAAAATGAACTTTTTTCGTAAGTTCAATTGGCACTAGAGGAAAGACTAATCACTATGCTGGACTTGTTTTACATTTCCTTCATCATGTGTTAAAGTGTCAATTTACCTCTTTTCATCATGTGTTAAAGTGTCAATTTACCTCTTTTTATATATCTCGTTACTTTTTCATGCATTTTTTTTTTCAAAATGCCACTTGTTTGTGCTGAAGTTGTGCCTCTTAAACAGTGGAGCACCAGTATGCAATGAATTGAGCTTTAACGCAATATGATTTTTCTAGAAATAGGGTTTTCTTTAGTAGTAAACTTTTGGATTTTCTAATATTATTTTATTTTAAACTGCAGGGCAGAGAGTTATTGGAGAGCCAGTAGTCTCAGGTTTAGTCCTTGATGATTCTGGCCTATGGGATCCTGACTTTGTTACAGCTGCAAAGCAAGGGCCTCTCCTTTTTCTTCAGTTAATTTTTTTAGACATTGGTTTCATGATAAGTATTGATGCTATATGAAGCATTATGGTCTTTTCATCAGGTTCGTGATGAGTCCTCCTATAAGGGCATCAGGACATGGAAAGGCTCTTCAGGCAGCCCTCTCAGCGGGAGTTCTTCAGGTCTTGCTCTCACCATCAATGTAAATAGTGTTTTTATTTTGACCCACAAGCAATGTGAAGGTATTAATTGGGAGTTGGGACTTTATTGACACATGGGGAACTCTCTAGTTTCTTGCACTATGGGCTCCATACTGACTTAGGGTCGACTTTTGAGAAGACTGGGAATTTGATCATAGATGTTCTTAGAAGTGACTTAGGAATTTCAACAACAGAATTTAATATTAATGATTTATACATATATATCAGGAAAATAACTGATATTCATGCATGCAAACCTATTTTATAATATAATAGATAGTGTAAGAGATGATTAAGAAATCCATAAATTCTAATTGACCAAAAACTAATATAAACTTCATTGTATGACAACCCAAATAAAATCTTGAATATATAACCAATTGTTATAAGATATTCAAGTTGGTCTTTTGTCTTTACTTTCTTGACATGTCAAATTTTAAATGTGAAAGTGATGATATGTTAAAAGGCCTTTTTACTTACTCAAAAAAAAAAAAAGGCCTTGTTCAAAAAGTAATAATCTGAACAGATCAGCTATTTTGAGGTCAAAATTAAATTTTTCTTTGAACAATAAGTCTCATAGGTTGTTTTAGAAGATACTTATTTTATTAAATTCATTTATTCACTTCAATATCCCGTTTTGAAAAACAATAATCACATTTATAGCCCTAGCATATTCCTGCGTATCATAAATGCATTGGTTGTGTATCTTCAGCGAATCCCAAATTTACCCAAAAATGAAAAATATTTTTAAAATATGTGAGGCATTGCTGGCCGTATATGGTATGTGTCTATTCATATCCAAGGCATATCCATAATCGTTAGGTATTGGATAGTGGATACTCAGCCTTTATCCATAATTATTGCGTATTGGATGTGGATACTTGGGCCTTGGTAAAGTATCTGCACTCCAAAATAAGTGACATTTAGTCGAAAAGACATTATTTCTTCTGAATGCTGTTTCTTGCAATATAATAGTTGACTCTAAGCGTCATGAAAACTATCTCTTTATTTTCTGGATTTTGGTTTTCAGATAACCTGTGACATAATCTTAACTTTTTTATTTTCCATTGCTCTACAGTTGACTTACCGCAATGCTTTACATTCTGCAGCTTGTAGGAACTGATCACTGTGTCTTCAATTCGACACAGAAAGCTTTTGGAATTGACGATTTTCGGAAAATACCGAATGGTGTTAATGGTATGTTACTTGTTTTAATGCTTCCTTATGACAGAAAGCCAATTACCATGGCCTTAGTCAAGGGGATTACTTAGGTTATTCTAGTCTCTAAATAATTCTACATGTGGCAATTGGGGACATATACAGGAATTGAGGAGAGGATGCATCTGGTTTGGGATACGATGGTGGTAAGCTGTCATGGATTTGTAGCTCAATCAGCGAAAACTATATTGTTTTAATCAGATCCTAGTCTTCAGATAGCCTCTGTTTTTAATCAAATAATAGTTACAGATAGCTTATTTTCTTCTTAAATTGTTACTCTCCTTCTAGGAATCAGGCCAGATATCTGTCACGGACTATGTTCGGTTAACAAGCACTGAATGGTATGCTTTTGTCGTCAACGTACAGTGATCTCTGATATCTCTGTGATTTCAGTTACAGAGCCCAAGCATAACATTTAAGACAATGTGTTTGACGCTTCGATTCCATTCCAATTTAACTGCCTAGATTGATAGAAAAATGATTTTGAATTGGAATATTTTCCAGCGCTAGAATCTTCAATATATATCCGAGAAAAGGGGCAATTCTTGTTGGATCAGATGCAGACATAATCATACTCAACCCAAATTCAAGCTTCGAAATAAGTGCAAGTTCCCACCACTCCAGATCAGACACAAACGTCTTTGAGGGAAGGGGAGGAAAGGTAATCTTTGTCATTGTTATTTGGTCTTTTTTTTTTTGAACTAGTAAATTAATAATATTGTTTGAAATGTGACACAAGAAAGGAATCATGACATTTCAATTATGTAGTAAATTTATATCGAACAAATTATAAATTCTGGGTGTACAATATGCACAAACAAAATGGCAATCTGTTTGCCGTGCCCGATTGTTTTGCAATTCTTTTGATGTTTTCCATCTGTATGAGTGGTGTGCTTTCTTTGTTTGATCCCTATTCCCCTATCATTGTGCGTGAAGCTTGCCTGTGGTTTGTTTTCAATTTGATTCATGGACGTCTGCATCATAGTTTCTAATTGAAACGGTTGGCCATAACCTGAATGGTCAAGATTGTTGATATTCTACTTGCTCTGAAATACATTCCTCATCCATGCATAAATCGGTGCAACAAAATTTGAATTTTATATGTGGATTAATGATTTAAAGCTACTTATAACAAAACTGAATTGTTTTATGAATAGGTGTACTGAGTGATATTCATATTTTAACGTTTTTCTTCCCTAATCTCTTTTTCTGTTGTTAATCTCATTTTTAGCCTCAATAATTTCACTTTATTCTGGATGTTCAGAACACAGTATGATCATTGCTTACTTAGTGGTGTTTTAGTTTACTGTTAGACTTTATCATTTCATCTCAACTGTTTAATGCACTAACAAATTGCCTTGCCATCACAGTGCTTCATCAATACTATAACCAAAATTCATGTGTAACATTAATGACATTTGATGATGTTATAATTTAGAAAAACTTCCAATTCTGTCTAAACTCCCGAATCTCCATCTCTTTTTCTCCCCCAAAACATTCCTCCCTCTTTAGAATTTTATGCATCAGCTCTATGCAACGGTTGGTTTTGAAATGTGAGTTTTATTTTGCCTGGTAAAGGATGCAGTAGAAGTGATATGCAATCGTCATGATACTTGATGGTGTTAGTTATAACCTAGAAAAAATTAGTCCTCTTGAGCAAATAATTTTGTTGCATTTCAGTTTAAACTCCTTAAGAGGCTCTGGTCTTTTTATACCTGACAATATTCCTTACCTTTCCGAATCTTAAGCATAGGTTTTATGCAGCGTATTCGTGAAACTGTAGAGATAGCATCAATAGGAGATAAATTAAGAGAGAATCGACTTAGATGACTTGGACATGTCTATAGAAAACAGTGTAAGACTTGGAAGATTGATTTGATCACAGTATTGCGATAGGTAGAAGTAGGAAAAACAATTAGCAAAAAGGTATGTGATAGCTCAAGGCTTACTTAGAGTACAATGGAGATGATTCATGTAACGAACCCAAAATAGTTGTGATGAAAGGTTTGTCGAGTTGAGCATAAAACTGTTTATGCAGTGTTAGATTCTGAAACATTGTGTTTTATTGTTTCAGGGAAAGGTCGAAGTAACCATTGCAGGAGGAAGGATTGTGTGGGAAAATGATAAGCTGAAGGTTGCTCCTGGTTCTGGCAAATATGTTGAGATGCCACCCTACAATTATCTCTTTGATGGAATTGACAAAGCAGAAGGAAATTACCTCAATTCCCTCCGAGCTCCAGTAAAACGTTACAAAGCCACAACTTGAATTGTACAACTTATCAGGTCCACAACTTATTTTACTTGTTCCACATAACAGTAATGTACTCTTTAAGCTTTAGATCTGAAATAAGAGATAGGAAATGGAGATCACAGTGCCCTCCATCCCTTGTGTAAAAGGTATTGTACTCAGAACACAATGTCTGTAACAAGTTCCTTAACTGCTTGTATACAACAAATAGTTTTCCGTTTGGTAACGTTTTCGTTTTTTGTTTTTATTTTGATTTTTAAAGTAAACAAGAAAAAAAAAATCGTTTGATAACCGATTTTTTTTTTCTGTCACCGTTTTGTAAACGATGAGCGATTTTCAAAAACTAAGGGTGCGTTTGGTAATATTTTCGTTTTTATGTTTTTTTTTATGAAAAAAACAGGACAAAGTTTGGTTATTTTGGTGATAAAAATTAAAAATATAAAACATGTTTGGTAGTCATTTATATTTAAAAAATTATAAAAACAAAAATAAAAAATATGTTAGGTATTATACCAAAAATTTACCTCCCACCACCACCACCGAAATCCACCCATCAACCCTTTAAAATTCACCGAAATTCATCTTCACCCATACCACGAAACCCCCTTCACCAAAACTCAACAACCCCCATGCCCAGCAAACCTCATTCCCGAAACCCACTAACCACCATCGAAATCCATCCCAACTCCACCATCGAAACCCACAATCCACCCCACCACTGAAACCCACCATCGCCTAAACTCCACCATCGAAAGTCACCTCCACCACCATCGAAAGCCACCCCCCACAGAGAGAAATCATGATTTCGGTTCGATTCGTCTTCGGTTCATCTTTGGCTTCAGGTTTCAGCAGAGAGAAACCATGACTTTGGTCGATTCATCTTTGATTATTCTTTAGCTTCGGGTTTTAGCAGAGAGAAACCATGAGCCATGGCTTCGGTTCAGAAGAAAGAAACTAGGCTTCGGTTTCAAGAGAGAGACAACAGTGAGAGAGACAAATGATGGAAAGAGGGAAAAAAAAAAAAAAAGGAAAAGTCTTTTATAGTTCCAACCAAAAGTCTTAAGTTTTGTTGTTAACAAGATTCCAAATCAGGACCTCATTATACAATCCCACTGAGGCGCGTGTCCGTTTTTTTTTTTGGATGTTTTTAAAAATATTTTGGATGTTTTTATATTTTAGTCTTGTTTTCAAAATGGAACAGTTAAAGAAAAAAATGAAAACAATCATCAAACACGTTATTGTTTTTCGTTTTTGGTTAAAGCAGAAACATTACCAAACAGGACCTTAGTAATTTAATTTCTTTAGGGTTGCTAATGTTCCCTGCTCTAGCGTGGTCACGCCATCCGCCTCCCCACATTTTTTGTTGACTAAATAGTACCAATTGACAAGCATCCTTAAGATCTTAACAGTCTGAAATATGGGGTACATTTGGTAATCGGAGCCATTTAAGAATTGTTTATATTTTCTTTTCCTCTCACCTCTTCTTCCAGGATGGTCAACATCCTTTTGAACATATGAACCACCACTGATTCACCACATAGCTACCATTGTTTGCAGCACATGCTGCCATGATCACCTCCACCGTGTGGTTTGCTTGCTTGTTTGTTCGTGTGTGTATGTATGACTTACCAGAGCATGTGTATGTGTATGAGATGTAGAGACAGGTTTCATGCCATTGTCTAGTTGTTGTGGGGGCATTGGCTTGACAGATTGGTTGAAGGGAGGGATGGTTGATGCATACAAAGCAATAAATGAAAGAATCTATTCAGATTGTTTCAATTTAGAACACAAGTTGCATATATCTTTCTGAGAGTTTACAGAGCTTGATTAGGACCTGCCCCAGCTATAAGTACACAGGCAGAGAAGCAAATGTTGAGTGAATCCAGTACCCTTACAATTATCAGAGATGCGAAGGGTGGGTTGTGTTTTGGAAATCAAGCCCTAATACAACAGTTTAGGTAGGTCAGAATCTTCTTTTTCCTCTGCACACAAGATAAGGTCAAAAAGATTAGAAAGAACAGTGCCAGCCATTTTACATGATATATATTGCATCCAAATACTAGCGATTGTTCCATGCAATCCTCAAGAAATACAACTTGTCTCCAATACTTCGTTCTTTCTCCAATCACTTGGAAATTAAATTATAGGACAAAAAATAATAGTAAAATTATGGGAAGATGCAATTATTATTTTTTTTTAAAAAAAACAGTTGAGTAAAAATTAGTTAGTGGGGTAGATTTTTTTTTGTATTTTTTTTTTGTTTTTGGGCAACATGTAGATGGTCGATTACATAGAACATGAGGTAGAATTGATTGAATGTATTATTTTGCAATGATATACAAGAAAATTCCAAACATTTATGTAACTGGAGAATGAAAGTTACTCAAGTATGGTCTTTCCAATTTAATTCTTTAGTGTACAGATAGATCGGAGTATTTTGTACTGGCGTGTAAAGATCTAAATGTGTTGACCAAGTGGATATAGACCAATACAATCCAATTTTACCGTAATCTAGTATACAAAATCTTTCAGAATATAGCGAGGTCTGAGAGAGATAAGTGATAGACAATTTCATCATATTTTAAATTTGTTGATTCTCGGAAATACAAAATCCCAATATGCGAACTAAATTGAGGTCTTGTTGAGACAATAATTTGGTTGTAAACTGAAAAAATTGCATAAAAAAAAGTTGCAAAGAATAGTGTGTTACCATGACAGAATCATCAGTCTGCTGTTTAGCAAGAAGCTCTTGCTCATTTCCGAGGCTGCGACGATTCAACTCAGTTTTGTGCTGCTTCCTGTTAGCCCGAGCTCGGGAAAACACCATGGAATAATCAGTAGCTACTCCAGCCTTTTGATCCCACCCTCCAAATTGAGGAACAGACATACACTCATTTTTCTGCAAAATTATGGCATTAAAAAGTTTAATGAATCGGATTTATGTCATCGTTAACTACGCCTATATTTTTAGGACTCATATTCATATTGGATCTAACAAAATTTTAAGTCGAGTGTTAGTTATCTGACAGAACCCTCCGCATTTATTAGGTCCTATTGTGCAAAAGATGGAAACTAAAATAAAGAGTAATATTATTTGGACCTAAAACACTGACTTAATTTGTTGACATAATAATGTGGCTGCAGTAAAATCATTGGATCAACACCAAGTTCCAATGCTTGATGGCCCCCACAGCCAATCCAAAAGTCATAATAAATTAGGTCAGCAAATTAGGTCAAAAAATTAAGTCCCAATATGAACAGTCTGTTTATTAGTACAAGAATTACTTCTTGTAGGTATATTTTGAAATTTATTTTTGAATACCTATAATTGCCATTGCCTCAGTACAACAACACTAAGTATGTATTAGTTAATATGAATAATGTTATTTGGACTTAAAATATAATCTAATTTACTGACATAATGATGTGGTTTTATAGGAATGATTATATCAACACCAAGTTCCAATGTTTGATGAAACCTACAGTCAATTCAAAGGTCACAATGAATTAGGTCAACAAATTATATCAGTAAATTAGATCCCAATAGCATTGCCCAATACAACTCATGTGTAGTTAATGAAGATTTTAAATGCTGAAAGCGAAATTATTTACCAAAGCGATGGCAAATGCTAATCCACCGAAATGACATAATGTGAGTTTATGAATTAAGGGTATGCTTAGATTGCATCTCAAAAAATAGTATTTGAAAAATAATTTTTTAGAAGAGTTTTAAAAAACTGTATTTTGATGTTTTTTGAGACGAATAACTTGTTTGGTTAAGATAATTTCAAAAATAGTTTTATAAAATAAAAAATAGTAAAACCTGTTTGGACAACTTAAATATATGTTTTGACAGTAATTCAAAAATGAATAAAACTAATATGAGAAAATTATTTTTAGATTGATAATTTTTATAAAAAAATTCAATAAATCAAACTTTAAAATAAACTAAACAGATTCAATGATAT
>CM042187.1:17598905-17614251 GCA_023539305.1 Ilex asprella
CAATGATATTCATCAATAATTAAAAAAATATTATATATAAATTTTTTATATATAAAATCAATAAATTTATATATCAATTTCAATTACAATATCAATATATAAAATCAAACCCAAGCTTTACATGAATGGACAAAGCATAAGCATATTGTTTCACACACTAGGTTCTGGTTAGAATATCATTTAGGTATTCTCTAATTTTTGTTCTCAATTATCACTTTTTTTGTGAAAAACTATTTTTGAAAATTGCTAACCAAATAACATATCAAAAGTTTTTATTGATTTGAGAACAAAAAATTATTTTCGAAACACAAATCAAACATATCCTAACTTTTTCAGAGTGAGATTAGGCTGTTTATCACTTATCTCTTCTAAATTTTTTATAAGAAGGAGACTTGTACACTAGGTACTACTTTTTGTCTTTTGTTTTCTTTTTGTAAAAATAAAATGTGTTATAGAAGAAGTGGGGCTGTGCTGCTGTATAACATGGAGTAATTAAGAGTTGCTTTACACCAAAAAAATATAAAATCAAAATAATGATTCTTGAAGACATTCAAACTGAAAAGGTGCTGGCAGGTGATGTGTGCTAGTTATTTGTAGTTATATTCATTGATTGGATACTTGTGACAAGATAAAATACTTGTTTTTGATATGTTTGAAAAAATAATTGAAAAATCATATATATATTAGTACTGCATCACATGTGTTACATGTGAATAATTTTTGCACATAAATATTAATAATTTTTTTTTGATATATGTGTACCTAAATTAAATATCAACTCAATTTTATAAAAAATATTTTTTATCGCTCATATTAAAAATAATTCATTTGATTAGGTTTTAAATTATAATTCATTGAATAAAATAAAAATATTTGTCAATATTCTAATTAATACTTATTTTTCAGGTGTAACATAGTCAATTAAAAAGTTTCATAAATACTAATATTTATACATAGATAATAGAGAATTAAAAAATATGCTAGGCTTAATTTGGAGATATAAACATATAAGGATATAATGATAATTTTGATATTTAACTATAGAAAAATAATGTGGTATTTAAAAATTTTTATAAGGTTAAAATATGTAGTGAATCAAAATGTTTTTATGTTAAGATACTTTTATTAGTAATATAGATATAGATAGATGTGTGTGTGTGTGAGAGAGAGGGAGAGTATATTTTATCATGTCATTACTATATCTCATAACTTACATAAAAAATAGTTGTGTTAGGATTACTGTTCTCCTATGATATGGTAAATTATCACCTCTGACGATCTGAAAAATCTTGGTTTGAATCCTCCTCTATTGTTGTATGTTAAAGAATAGCAAATTATACTTCATATTCTTACATTGTAACCCTAATCTCACTTTTCACTATTAACTTTCTCATATTATTCTATTAACAGTTAGACGTGGATTCACAATGCCCTAAAAATTGATGTTTTGTTGGGGAAATATTTTTTGATCAAAGTTGGGGAAATATTCATATTCATTAAATTTTGGGATAAAATGGAACAAATGCATATAATTCGAGGGATAAATGACTCAACTTTTCATTCATTATTCTCTCAACTATCGCATTTATTCCACCACACCCAAAACAATGATTATTGGTTATGTTTCACAACGCCCTAATTATAAGCATTGAAATCGTGAAATTCTACTTTGCTCATGAACATTTTTCATCCAAGAGATGTTAAACTTTTAATTTTTAGATAATTTGGAATCAATTCAAGTAGTTGAAGGAATAATATGAGAAATTCAATCAAACATTGTTCAAACAAAAAATTCTATATTAGGCAAAAAGAAATGGTGAGATATGACAAAGCTTTATAATTAAAAATTATAGTTTCTTTTTTTGCTAAGTAATTAAAAAATTAGGGTTCAATAAATGAGCATCCCGTCATCAGAAGAGAATTATCATGAAAAATAAAATTGAATTAGAGAATTGTTTAAGATATATACCTTTACAATGAAAATATATAAAGCCAGCTCAAGAGATCATTGACCAAATAAAAGTTTTAAGATGAAAGTTATCAAAACATTGATTCATGCATAAGAAGGGGAAGAGAATTTTGTTTTGTTTAACTTCTAAATAAAAGCCTAGACTTACCTGCTTCCCGTTTTCCATAAGGCAGGTAAGAGCAAAGGAGGGGAGATGTGGAAGAGTTTAAAGAAGCTCATTAAGTTTGGCCTATATGCAAGTCTCTAAATTTGGACAATCCAAGAATAATTTGCCACATGCTATAATGCTATAATATAGAACACACATTTTATGCCAGAAAACTCTTGGTTGGAGAGAGAGAGAGATGGTTGGGCCAAAGAAAAATGTCTACGTTTTAATTAAGATTAGTTGGAGATTGAACACAAGTCAGAACTTTTGGTAACAACTGAAAAGATTATCTAAATCCCACATTTTATAAGTACTATAGTAGATGCACACATGGGTTGTACGTGAACAATTTAAATATAAAATATTTTATACTAAAGTTATTGTGCGGGGTGATTTCTACACAATAGATAAGATGACAGATCTCTCCCGTGGTGAGATTGCATTTTCTTGGAATGTCGGAACGTCTTCGGGGTGTAGTCTTCCCAACGCCTCCCACAACAAACAACTACAAAGTTGTGGAAATATTTTAAGGGTGGTGGGTAGTGAACAATGGTAGAACCCTCTTTTGTAAACACTCTATTCACAGAAAAGCTTTCTACAGTGACCTGTCACTCAAGAAAGAAATGTTAGAAGGGTGACGGAGTGTTCTCCAACACAACCCCTTCAACGCTCAGATTAGTATTTGAGAGACGATTTGAGAACATTGTTGCTTAAACAATGTTGCTTAGACAAAGGATTGCATACCTTTGCTTCGAGCTTGAGTGTGTTATTTATACCTTTAAGGAGTTCACTGAGGCCGATAGTTGGGTCCCCTTGGAAAGAAAGTTATTGGTTGATTTGTATAGGGGACAACATCCGATGTGCGGACCTCGATTAGAGCGTTTACTTTTCTTTACACCAAGTGTTTCCGCAGGTTCGCACTCATGACCCCGAGCACTTAATGTACCCTTCTTGGCTCTGCCAAGCAGTGAATGTGTCTCTTGTGTTTTTCGAATTATTTAATGCACACTGGGCATGGTTGTGCATGCTCAAGGGCATTTTCGCCAATCCCCCATTCGTGGGGTCAAGAATTAATTGTTTCATACACTGTACGCCTCTATCATTGGTCATCGAATTACTTTTCTGATCATTCTAATTGCCTTGGAGAAGGGGGTCAATAATTGAGTATCAACCCCACTCCCAAGCCGCAAAACTTAGAGGCTGCTTTATCTCAACCATGGGCGTGTTGGCCTTAGTCAGTCGTCTCTATCTTCAAGGTCAAAGTTTGTCCTCTTGCAAGGTGGTTGGCGCAGACGTGAGTCACCCTTCAGACACCAAAGTGCAAAAGGCATCTCCAACTGAAGAGGGTCTGTTCTGTCGAGGTGATTCACCCACAGATGCTGAAGCGCATCATGTCACTAATGTACACACAAGTCCAGATGCCGAGGAAGGCCTCCCATGCCGAGGACCATGTATGTGACGTGTGTCACTCCCTTACTAATTGTCAAAATGTCCCATCAGTTGTGTATCATTTTTGGCAAGCGTCTTTATATCATCTTGTTTATAATACACTTAGGAAACCCACTCAAAAATCACTTTGGCACAAGTGCAACCAATATATTCAGTTGCTCTTGGGAAATCATTCAACATTATCTACCATAACTAAAGCATTTCACTTCAAATTACTATAGTCGGTGCAATTCATCACAAGATATGACACCATTCTAGATAGAATGTAGAAAAATTTTCCATGGCAATAACATTGCCACATTAGTTAAATTTTTTGTAACGTATACAACATCAATCAATTCATTGCAACCTTGTCATGCGAAATGAGATGCACATTTTTCTGCTTTAATTTTGTGTCAAGCTTGATGATACACAAAATTGCTTTGCGCACCACCTGACAAGTAATAATATTAAATGTAGTAATTAATAAGTAGAGAGAAGGCGACGAATATAGTAGTTCGATCAATATAACCTACGTCTACTTATGAATGGCTTGGGTTGCTGAACACTTTATTATATCAAGTGTACAGGGAGTAGAGGGTACAAGCTTAAAGGTAGCGGAATGAGTTGTGCTCATGTAAAAGTGTGTTGTCTCCCAAGTGTTGGTGAAGCTTACAATTTATAGGCGCCCCCTAACATGTTGGGGCGATTTTATAACAACTAAGTAGCTATTTCGGTGGAGCTCACGACTTTCTCACAACAGGCAAGGTGGTTGAAGTGCTCTCCATGAGACTCAGTCCAAGAGGAGGTGAGGGTGAAATGTTTCCTCGGTGGTGCAAATAAGGCTCGCGTGCTCTCTCTTGATAATATAATCGAGCTGATGAGTTTGACTGGACTTGGACCATATTGAGCTTGGTGGATCTTTGTAAGGCTGGGTTCTTTAATTGAGATTGGACTTCTTACATAGATTGGGCTATTTGGGCTTGACCCATCATTTTTTCTCCAATGTCCCATGTCTAAGAAAACTTGGAAAAAGGGGCATTAACTTGAATCTTGAGTTCTAGGTGGTGGAGACTTCCTCTGCTAGATGACTCTTCTCCTGCTCGATGCATTCTTTCTTGAGTTAACACCTCAAGTTTTTTTCACTTTTGCTTGAATTTTTATGAGAGCTCTTAATTTTCAATTTGGGCTTTTCCTTCTTTGAAAACCCCTAGACTATAAATATAACCTTCTTCTTCATTCTACCCATTTCATTCACCTTGAGATTGAACATCCATTCTTGAAAACCTTGAGAACCCAAGTTCTACCCATTCTATAGAAACTTGAGAGGGTGAAGGAGTGCCCCTCTTGATTCTTGCCACGAATATACATATATATATATATATATATATATATATTTAAGAGGGTTTTCTTCTTTTTGAGTAGAGTACCCAAGTGACCAATGTCGATCCAGGAGGGAGATGTGTAAAACTCCATTGAAATGGTGGAGATCGAAGGAAGGAGGTGGAGACCGCTTCTGACATTGGCGCGCGCCAGCAACTTGCGAGGGAGGTGGTGGGTGCCACTTTAGGCATTGGTCTGGGCAATTTTGAGGAGCTATCTCGCTTGAGGAGGAGTGCAGAGGGCTGCCTAGGAGCCAAGGGTATTGGGTTGGACCACCTGGGAGCTGAAAGTGCTGTCCTGGAAAGATTGGGCGCCGAAAATGTTGTCCTGGACAGCTTGGGCGTATAGTTAGGCGGGCTGGGCAGTGGCACGAGGGGCGTGCAGGCCAGAAAAAGGGATGTCCAGGCCAGCGGGTGTGCAGTGAGTGAGCAGGGGGTCTTCTGAATAGTTTGGGCTAGCTGGGCAGCAGCCTGAACACTGATCTGGGCACCAAAGGTGCTAACTTGTGCAACTTTGGAGGGCCAGGCAGCGCCGGGCTGCCTCGTTTGGGCAAACAAAGGTGGTCAGGCACATCTCCAGGTGCTGGGTTGAACACTGCAGGCGACAAGGAAGTTTTGGGCGCCACTTTTGGTGATGACAATTTGACTCTTCCGAGTGTAATTTCTCAAGCCCACGTTCCCCAAGACCTCCCAGATGGTGGCTCAGGCCAATCCTTATGGCCCCAAAAGAAGAAGCACAAAGGCAAAATGGCACCCGATAATGATGGGTCTAAGGTGAGCACCCTTTTCAGTTTGTTTAATTCTGATGACGACATTCTGAGGCTTATTTCGGCTTATTGTATTCCTCTGACCGTGATATGTCACCGGGCCAAGAAAAATGAGCTTGTTTGCGATGAATCCTTTGGGGATATTTCCATTTATGAGGAGATGCTTGAAGTTGGGCTCAGATTCCCCCTATCTTATTCCATTTGTCAAATTTTCATTACTTCTCCTTGACTCCAGAGCGGTTGACGCCTTATGGTTGGAGAGTTTTGTTGGGCTTTCTTATACTATGGAGGAAGGTACATCATGAGGATGTTGCTCTCACGAAGTTCCATGCACCGTATAATTTGAGCGAGAGTCTTGCGTCAACTTTACCGAGCTCAATAAGGCGTGCTTAAAAGACAGTTATCCGCTACCACGAATTGACCTCCTCATCGACGCCACAATAGGATATGAGTTGTTCATCTTCCTTGATGCATATTTTGGATACAACCAGATTAGCATGCACTCTCGGGCCAGGAGAAGACATCATTTATCACTCTAAAGGGGACCTACTGCTACAGGGCCATGCCCTTCAGGCTGAAGAATGCGGGTGCAACCTATTAACGACTGGTGAACAAAATATTCCAGTCTCAGATCGGGCGAACAATAGAGGTTTATGTGGATGACATGTTGGTGAAGAGCCTCGCCGAACAGATCACATTGACCATCTTCAAGAAACTTTCAATTTCTTCAGGTCCTATCATATGAAGTTAAACCCTAAGAGGTGCACCTTTGGCGTAGGATCAGGGAAGTTTTTGGGCTTCATGGTCAACTAGAGGAGAAATGAGGCAAACCTCGACAAGATCAAGACCATTCTTAACATGAAATCACCTTCTTCGTAGAGGAGCTTTCGGACTTCGGGGAGGGAGTAACAGCCCCAGCATCCTTGGGCAAAAGAGCTCCCAAGTCTTTGTAAGGACAAGCCCTTACGGCCTTCAACTTTCACTTTTGGTCGTTGGAGAGTACATGCATGCTTGCAAGGGGATACTGAGCATGTAAAAAAAATAAAAAAGAAGAGAGTAAATGAAGGGTGTACCAACTTTCTTAGCAACACCCCATCATGTTGGTACCAAGGCCCTGTCGGTTTGTACAGCCCACTCTCCCCCAACAAATAAGAAACGAGATTTCCGGGTGTGGTAATTGGAGCGTAATCCTGTGAGCATGTTCATACCATTTCTCGTGGTAAAATAATATCACCCTCTATTTGGAGCAGGAGTCTCGCTCAAATTATAAGCTAAATGGAACTCTGTGGGAGAAGCATCCTCATGATGTACCTTTCTCCACAGTACAAGAAATCCCATCAAGACTCTCCTACCATTGAAGGACCCATTGGATCACCTTGAAACTTACCAAACACTGATGTAGCTGCACAATGTCCCCGACGAGATCATGTGTAGGGCGTTCCTAACTACCCTGAAGGGGACGCCCGCCAGCCAATGGTTTGCCAATCTTTTCCCAGCTTCTATTGTCTCCTTTACTGTGCTGAGTAGGTCCTTTGTGTCATACTTTATTAGGGGGCATCGTCACCAAAAGCCTGTCACCCACCTACTTATCACAAAACATGATTAAGACGAGAGTATGAGGAGCTACCTCACTCGTTTTAACGAGGAAGTCCTCTAAGTTGAGGAATCCGATGACAAAGTGATGATGACCGCCTTCTTGGGAGGCCTTTACTCGTCAAGCTTCCTCTTCTCAGAGATGAAACGCCCACCAAAAAGCATGACAGAGCTGCTAACAAAGGCCCAAAAGTATATAAACGCAGAAAACATTACGAGAGCTAGACGAGGTGAGTCATCCAAGATAGGGGAGAATAGAAAGGAAAGAGACGGTGATGACAAGAGGGAGAGTGGCAACAAGCACCGCAGGATAGAGAAGGAGAGGGTACCCTCTAAAGACAGACTTGGTCCTGTTTTTCAGAGAAACTGGCAAGCCTTCACTCCCCTCAATGCTGCTGTTGGGCACATCCTATGCTAGATCCAAGATGACCCTGCAGTAAAGTGGCCTGGGAGGATAAAGCTTTCTCCAAACTGTAGGAACCCAAATAAGTATTGTCGCTTTCACCGTAACCATGACCACAACACTGACGATTGCTACGATCTCAAGAGACAAATTGAGGAACTCATTCAAAGTGGTCACCTTCGTCAGTATGTTGCTGGTAGGGGGCAAGTGTCGCCACCACTTCACAATCAAGAAGATCCACAACCCATTGGAGAGATTCACACTATCTCCGGAGGGCTCGCAGAAGGAAGAAAATCTCTCTTCGCCATGAAGGTCCACGCCAGAAAGGTGAGGCACCTCGACGAAGTGCGCCCAAACATGGTAGTGGTGAAGTCATAATCTTCTCAGACAATGATTTAGAAGGAATCCAACACTCTCATGACGACCCTCTGGTGCTCACCATGACCATTGCTAATTTCCTGGTGCGAAGGATCCTAGTGGACAGCAGTAGTTATGTGAATATCCTATTGGTAGAAGCTTATGATAAGCTCAACCTGGGCAGGAAGAGACTGCAGCCTATCAGGTCACCCCTTATTGGGTTCTTAGTGCAGAAGGTGTATCCCCTAGGATCTATCACCCTACCAGTCACAACCAAAACAATACCTCAAAGCTCCACAGTCATGGTCAATTTTTTAGTAATAGACTGTCCATCAGCCTATAATATCATACTAGGATGACCTACTCTCAATACATTAAGAGTTGTGCCTTCTACCTATCACTTCATCCTCCACTCTCCAACTCTGAATGGAGTCGAAAATATCAGAGGAGATCAGGTAGTAGCAATAGAGTGCTATGTCTTCTCCATAAAGACCAAGAAGCCATAAGAGGCGTTGCAAGTTGAGGTCCTCGACCCAATGGATGACGTCACCATAGAAAGAGGAGAATCAGTCGAGGAGCTCACCCCTGTGGTCTTAGATAAGGAGCATCCAAACAAGAGAGTGTACATTGGCTCTTTCCTTTCTAAAGATCTGGTTTGCCTGCTGATAAAATTTTTGAAACACAATATGGACTTTTTTGCATGGTCGCATGCAGACCTTGAAGGAATTGATGCAGATGTCTCCATGGATGGCACTTTAAACTTTTGAGGGAGAGGGTAGTTGGCCACATCAGGTTTGAAAGACGTGTCAATTTGCCTAACAAGATAGTCCACAGTCTTGGTCCTTGAGCCTTCATGGCATTGAAGACGTCACCTAGTTGATTTTGCACCTCTTTAATTGGGAGCTCCTTTTAAATTGTCTTGAAAATGACTCTTGTGCTCCATGCTCTAGTTTTCACCCTCGTCCTCTTGGAGGAGAGGGTCTCCACCATGGGGAATAGGAGCTAGAGGAGGATGTGGAGGCCCTTCATGGGGAGCTCCCCCATAATGGGCGCCCAAGGGGGCTCCTGAGGGTGGGACGCCCAAATGGGCTCCAAAAGGGGCGCCCAGATGAGTAGCACCCATGTGGGGAGCTCCTTGACTCCCAAGGTGTAGAGCTCCTCTTGATTAACCATCAAAAGTGCTATTTTATTATATTTAATGATTGGTTAATTGCATATTATTTGTTATTAAATGAGTTAAATTCTTTAATTTCTCTAGTTTGATACTTTTTCTAGTTGTTTGATTTATTTTGCAGATAAATTGATTGATTTAAAGTAATAATGGATAATGCAAGTGAAGCAATTACTAGAAGAAGAATCATAACTGATAAGGATTGAAGAGTCAAGATTGAGATAGGAAGACTTCAAGATAAATCAGCAATTCAATCCTTATAAGAGTCCAAGTTTGAAGAAAACTCAATTAAAGTTGGATTTGGAAAGTATTCTAGAAGATAAGGATTTGACATGTCTTCAGTATTTTAATCATAACTTTTGACTCCGATATCCGATTGACCTGATTTTTGTGGGGTTGGAAAGAAGACTTCAAGGGCTACAAAAGTGTATTTCACAAAAATTTCGTGATTCAACCTCTAAATATGCGAAATTCTAGCTCGAAGTCTGGACAGATTTTGTACCCGCGAAGCAAAGATTTTATGCACGGAATTTGACCTAACAAGACTTCTATTTGGCAAAGGAATTTCTTTCAAGCCAACCTCAGATTTCCTACATATACCTAGGATTTATTTTATTATAAATAGGGGTTCTCATCTTAGGATTAGGAATTCTTTTTTCATCTTTTTATTTTGTTATTCTTTTATCATGTCCGGCTAGAAAGCTCCGCTAGGGCTAGGGGAAAATCTCTCAACGAAGTACGGTATTTTTATTGACTTTTGTACTTAATGATTTATGTTATTGTGTTAATTTAATTCCTAATATTTTAGCAAAGTGTTTATGCTGTAAAAACTCCTGAGTTGTTGTACCACGTACATCGATTGCTTGAGTTTTCCTGCGTGTAAATCACTGGTTATTCCATACTGGTAGAATTAATATGATTTCATAAAATAATATGATTGAATGATTATTCAGGTTCCTGGTAGTCTTTTGATTATAACTTTCGGATTGACAACTTGATTTGTTAATTGGGTTAACTGACATTTAATTCTTATTTCAAGTCAAATCTTTGAGTCTTTAATTATTACTGTATGAAGTTGAGAGGGAGTACCTAATGCTCTAGTATTTTTATTATTGTTTTATTTACCAAAATCAATCTTTCTCAATCAACCAATTCTCAACTCAATCTTTTCCTTTAAATTGTTTTTAGTTTTTGTGTGATTGTTTTCTTGTTGAAATTCCTCATGGGATCGACCTCGGACTTCCGAGAATATATTACTTTGCTCAACCTGCGTTTGGGTTTACACTTTCAAAGTTGAAGCACCTCTCATTTGAGGTCCAGGTTGTGCTCCTCCTTGTGCATTGAGCATTAGTTGTAGGATTGGCTAGTTCTAGACCATAAGCTTCTGCATGGTCTCCAGCATCTGCTGAGTGCTTGGGGTAGGATTGGTTGGTGGAGGAGCAACCTCCTCCTCTCTTGGTTGGTTATCCTTAGACTGGTTCATGGATCTAGTAGTGATTGTCATAGGTTCAACAGAGAGTGTGATTAGAAGTGAGAAGTTTGTAATTTCTCATAGATGACGTCAAACTAATGATGCACAATTGGCTTTGCGCACCACCTGTCAAGTAACAATATTAAATGCAGTAATTAATAAGTAGAGAGAAGACAAGGATTATAGTGGTTCGGTCAATACGAACTACGTCCACTTCTGAATGGCTTGAGTCGTCGAGTACTTTATAATATCAAGTGTGCAGGGAGCAAAGGGTACAAACTTAGAGGTATAAGAGTGAGTTGTGCTCAGGTAAAAGTGTGTTGCCCCCAAGTGTTAGTGGGACTTACAATTTATAAGCGCCCCCTAAGAGGTTGGGGCAATTTTACAACAACTAAGCAGTTATTTCAGTGGAGCTCACGACTTCCTCTCAATGGGCAAGGTGGTTGAAGTGTTTTCCATGAGACTTGGTCCAAGAGGAGATGAGGGTGGACTGTTTCCTCGGTGGTGCAGATAAGACTCTCGTGCTCTCTCTTGATGATATAATCGAGTTGATGAGTTTAACTGGACTTGGACCATATTGGACTTGGTGGATCTTTGTAAGACTGGACTCTTTAATTGAGGTTGAGCTTCCCACATAGATTGAACTATTTGGGTTTAACCCATCAAAGCTCACAAATTATTATTTTATAATTAAAAAGTACAAGTGGTTAACTTGTACAGGTATGTGTTGTAAGTTATTGCTTTTGTTAACTGTTGTTTTAGCTACATCGACTACAACTTACAAATTGTGGGAAAGATTCAACTTTCTCAAATTTCACACTTACCAATATCCTATAAAGAAAGGGAAGGAAACAAAAATACATGTTTTTTCATCCAATATGTAATCCGAGGAAGGACTTCGAGCAAATGTTTACTCTTGAAGTACCCATAACTAGACCAAAGTAAAATAAAAAGTTTCAACCATATATACATTCGCTAGTTATCAATTATGTTTCTCTTTGATTTAATGAGCGAATTAGCAAATGAAATTAACAATTAGATAATTCAACCAAAAAGCCTTCAACACTCTAGACATAGATACAACAAAAAAATCCACAATGTCCAACCATATATACATGTGTCAATTAATGCACAACACATACATAAGTACTATTTTGTCCACCATCGCATATGCAACGTAGAACTATAACAACTGCAGTTATAAAACATATAGAGTCATAAATGGAAAACGTACAGAAAATTGGACAATGTTTTAAAATTTAAATTAAATCTAAAAAGTTATAATCCAAATACATATCATTTCTTGAATGAGTGGATCTCATCAATTTTTTCAATATGACTCACTCATCCCATACTCATTCAAGAGATGTTATGCAATTGAATTTTAACTTTTGAGTTTCATTTGTGTTATATAACATTTTCCTAGAAAAAAAAATATATATATATACGGGCAGAAACAAATTATCAATGTTTCATAATCAATAAAATAACGCACCATAAACCCTTCAGCAGATATCGAAAAGTCCATCAGATGGCATCCTGTGAAGTAATTTACAAAAGAACAATACTACAAAACTCAAATAAAATGAGGCAAAAACCGTATGATGTCATGCTGGGGAAAGAAATGAAAAACAAATAACCATAGAATGACCAAAGTCCTTTCAGCATGGTTGATTTTTACATAGCATACAAGGGTATTTGGTTGAACAAAGGAGCCACACCTCATAGAAACTCAGTTCTAGAGAGTAATAGTCAAGTAGATTGTGGTCATTAAAATTTTCAGACTAAGTACACTGAAAATCTCTTTTCGGGAAATGGATTACCTTCAACAATGGCATACATTATATTGCTTTTCTTTTCCGGACAAGTAAAAAAACTGTCCATGTATACGGGCCGGGTTTCTAAAATTTGTTGTAATGTACAACGAAACAACCATGATCAACAATAAATTAGGGGAGTAACATATTAACAAGAAACCTGAGCAATTAGAAGTGTAATTTCTAAAAAAAAAACCATGTATAAATGGAACAAAACAAGAACCCGATATCATAGGCTCTATTGATATCACAAGACAAAGAGTATCATTAGACTAAAGATCTATCGGTATTAAAGGATCCATTGAGTAGACAAGAAATGATCTTATGTTTCTCAAGTTTTCAGAATCTAATGATGAAATTATCTTTAAAGAATTAATTAAGGTCAAAATAACAAAATAATTTTTTTTCTTGCTAAGGGACTTTTAGAAGTAGTATAGATATAAATAGATAGATGTAGATATAGTTTATAAATTTATTTAAGAAAAAAAATAGAAACTCAAAAGTGTTTTTAGATTTTATAGATATAGTATAGATTCTAAAATAGTATGGATGGATTATTTATGCACCACACGCGTTAAATTTATAAAAATAAAATAAACAAATAAATAAAAATATAAGGTACTCGTGGAAGTAAAATAGATATCATCTCATGTTTTGTTATGTTATGAGATCAAAAAAATTATACAAGGTAAACTCGTTGAAAAAAGATTATATCTAGTTATATTCATAACTATAAACATTATGAAGAGATAGCATAAAAGAAAAATATTTTCTTTTTTTAGGAACGAAAAGACACTTACACATTTGAAAAGGAAGAAAAATTGAATTTTTCCATGAAGCGGAAGAGATAGAAAGACTCTTGGGTATTTGCTGATAATCGTATGGATCCGATATTCTTTTAAGGGTAATATAGTCATTTTAAAAATTTTAACGATAGTGAAATATATGTATGTATGTGTGTGTATGTTTATATATGCATAAAAATATATAGTATAGATATACACATAAATATAACTTATGAAATGAACTAAAACGTCAAAAAAATAATAATATAATAATAGTTATTTGAATATTCAACTGCAAAAAGACATATTAGCATGTATAATTTTTTGTAAGCTTATAATAGTGAATCAAATTTATATATATTTTATAGAATAAATTACACATATAACCTTCAAATATGATCTTACATCAATTAAACCCCTACATTTTTTTTGTATCAATCGAACTCACGAACTCTCTAATTTTGTTAATTGAGTTATTATGTTTGTCTCTGCCAGAGTTTCTAACGAGAAGAGATGAAATGTGTCACTCATGCGACACAAATGATTGAAATAAACTGCACAAATGATCTCAAATTATGACTCTTATATCAGTTAAGCCTCTACACTTTTTTTTATATATCAATTGAGTATCTAAACTCTCTAATTGTGTTAATTAAGTTTTTTTTTTCTTTTTGTGTCATTTAATCACGTGAATGATGTATTCTAACGGAGATAGACAGAAGCGTTTAATTGACATAATTAGAGAGTTCAAATACTTAATTGACACAAAAAAAAAATTAAGAACTTAATTGACACAAATATCATAGTTTGAGGATTACTTGTATAATTTACTTTATTTTATATAAATAACAGACTAGCATGCATGTACTTGAAGGAGTGGAGCAAATTCTGAACCAAAAAATAAATAAATAAAAAGAACTGAACAAAAATAACAAACAATATTACTCAAAAAAAGTACTCAAAATAGCCAAAATAAAAATCTATACAAAGCAATATTTTATTTTTAAGTTTCATTGTAATGCTTTAGGAGTCGTTTGGTTCGTGAGATTGAGGAATATCTTTCTTGAATTGGGTAAACTAATCCTAAGAGTCAACAAATCGCATGTTTGGTAAAATAAAAAATAAAAAATCTCGACATGATTAAGAATTTTTGGGCCCACACTCATAGTTACAAACAACGGATTTTTAAAAGTCGGTACATCTAATTAGATTTATTTGGCAAAAAATACACATTAAAAAATATTTTAAAAAAATGTACACTAGTTAGATACAAAGACATAAATGCCCATTTTAGGAAAAATAGTGCATTAAATATCTCATAATTTTATGGGAGAACTTTAATATTTAATACACCTTTATTCATGTGTATTTGTTAATATATATGTGTGTGTGTGCATACAAACACTTATATATATATATATACACATATATATAAATACGTATACATATGTTTATATGTATATACATACTTAAGTATTTATATATATATATACAAGTATGTATATATATATTCATGTGTATTTATTAATATATATGTGTGTGTGTGCATACAAACAATTATATATATATATAAATACGTATATATATATTTATATGTATATACACATACAAATATATATATATATATACGTATTTATATATATGTATGTATTTATATTCGTGTATATATATATATATATGTGTGTAAAGTGTAACATTGCAAGTATAAAGTACTATCTTATGTCTCACCTTACTTAATGGAAATGTAAAGTGTTATAGGGTAACATTGAAAATAACAATAATAGTATAACAATAATAGTGTGACAAACTATTTATACAAGGTAAGGGGAGACATTACCAAAAGTTATACATAAACACAATATACATGTCTCATCTTACACTTAACACTTTTAATGTTACACTTTACACGTATGTGTATATATATATATATATACCTCCTTCCAAATCAAAAATAAAACCACTTTCTAAAAAAAACGCATGAATCAAGGTGCATTAAAGATAATTCAAAATTTAGATATGAGATTTAACAAGAAATATATATATATATATATATAT